>SJXQ01001980.1:758998-774190 GCA_006408695.1 Aepyceros melampus
TAAGGTATCTTGCCTGATAGGAGTGTCTTTGCTTTCCTGGGGGCCTCTGTTCACCCTTAATGGGCCAATAACAGGCTTCTCAGGTTGCACTAGTGGTAAAGAACCCATCTGTCAGTGCAGGAGACATAAGAGACTCGGGATCAATCCCTAGGTTGGGAAGATCCCCTGGAGAAGGAAATGGCAACCCACTCCAGTGTTCTTGCCTGGAGAATCCCCATGGACAGAAGACCTTGGTGGGCTACAGTCCATGAGGTCGCAAAGAGTTGGACAGGACTGAAGCGACTGAGCACACAATGTGATGTGGGGTGGGGAAGAGCTCACCTGGAAGGCTCAGGGTGGGGCTGGCTGGGCCAGAAAGACCAGCCTTGTGATTCAGGGTGGGTGTCAAGGGTATCAGTGGAGACTGAGGCCAATGATGTGGGAAATCAATCATCAATCAAAAATCAGCTGACTGGCGGCCTACCTGGTAAGAGCACGGGACACGGAGGTGCAGGAGAGCACTCCCCAGGGAGGGCACTCCTCCTCAGGGATTTTCCTAGGACTCGCCTGGGCCTCTCCTCCTTTGGTTGATCTCAATCTGCATCTCTTCCCTGAAGAAACGAAACCGAATCCTGAGGATCACACCTCTCATGAGCTCTGTGATTCCTTCTGGAGAATCAGCAACTCAAAGTGGTCCTGGGGGCCCCCAACCTGCAACTGAATGAGGTCTTGTGTGCCTTGACTGGCTTCCCAGGGGGCGCTAGTGGTGAAGAGTCCACCTGCCAATGCAGAAGCCATGAGAGACTCGGGTTCGAGTCCTAGGTCGGGAAGATCTCCTGGAAAAGAGCGTGGCAACCTATTCCAGTGTTCTTGCCTGGGAAATCCCACAGATAGAGGAGCCTGGCTGGATAGAGTCAGACACGACTGATCGTGCACACACACTGAACTCTCCACAACGTGCCTCTGTGTGTGTGTGTGCGCGCGCGCATGCGCACGCACGTGCGTGTGCATGTGTGTGTGTAAGGGAGGACAGAGATGAGTTTTGTCCCAACCCGGATCTGATACAGATCTGCCTTCTGGTATATGGAAGTTAGCGATCCTGGGACTGGCAACTTCAACAGAAAAGATCATCCCCATCTTTTCACCTCTAAGCTCATGCCAACTGCATTAGCTTGAAATGTTCCCAGATTTCCAGATGATTCAGTCATAAAAGACTCAATAAAGCACAAACCTTCTGAGCTGCTCCCTGTCCACAAGCCAGCACCCCACAAACTGAGACGTGTTTGGAGACCAGACAACAATGCAGGTTCCCCCTCCCGTTTTGCGCCCAGACTGAAAAGAGAGTTGGCTCGAGGCAGGAGGGGAGCCCACGCCTGGATGAGACAGGTGAGATTGCAGAGAACCAGGCAGCCAGCCAGCCAGCCGTGGCCGAGGCACCCCTGAGCAGCAAGGTTATGTCCACAACATCGGCTCACACCTGCTAGCTGCTGAGCAGGAGCCACAGGTAACACTGGCTGCACCACTTCAATCTGCGCACGGTAACACTTAACTGGCACTGAGCTGCCTCAGAATTCAGGGACCTGAATCTGCTCTGGATGCTTAGGAAGCACCATGACGGGGACGCCAGTGCGGGCAGGGATGCGAGGAGGCAGATGCCCTTCAAGGACGTGGGGATTCCTGCGGGCACAGGAGCCAGCTGGTGCAGGCAGGGCAGCCACGTGTCACTGTACTCCCTGTGCCCACGGCTCAGGGAAGACCCTGCTTGTTAGCGTGGGGTGGGGGCCCTTTTGGCATCCCTTAGGACCCCTGCAGACTCATGCAGGTTACGTTTCTGTGAATTAACCCCCTCCCCTATCAAGTAACTTTCTCCCTCTCTGAGTCTGGCCACCAGCTACTGGGCCAGGAAAACAGACGAGGTCCCAGAGACCTTGTCTTGTTTGCAAGCTGCTGGCGCAAAATCTCCCTGCCCCACCCACATCACTGAGAGCAGACCTGCATATTCACGGCTTTCAAGTCTTTCTAGAGGCTGAGGGCATCTGGAAGGAAGGCTTCACAAACTGCAGTCCGGGTCCCCCCACCCCACCCCAGGTGGGCACTCCCATCTCCCTGCTGCCCCTCAGAGGGCCTTCATCACCTTTCCCGACAGCAGGGGTGGGGGCAGCACCTTGAAACCTCTCTGCAGCCCAGGTGGAACTTGGTGGGTCTGGACTCAGATAAAGTTTAGCCCCTTGAGACCTAGACTTGAGGTCAACTGTTCCCGGTGCTAACTGACTCCACATCCAACCAGAATGTGATGTCAGTGAGAACCGCAGTCACCACCAGCCTCTCCTGGTGGCCTTCCCCACATCACGTCGGGAATGCAGGGTCCCGTGATGCTCGGGCTGGGATGCAGGCAATGCCCAGAACTCAGCACCGTACAAGCGTATTAACCCCATGCTCAGCCCACACACAACCACACAGCTGAGGAGGGAGAATGCACTGAGCTAATGATGCAAATTCACACCTTTGGCAGCTATCCCTAATGTGTCACTGACACTTGTTTAGCCAAAGGAGCTGAGAGGGCGATGGAAGACACCTGGGAGCAAAAGGCAGGAGTAAGTCTGCAGCAAGAGACGAATTCACACTTTCCCTCCTGGCCTGAGCATCCCCTTTAATGTGACCATGAGCCAAGGTCCGCTACCCCCACCCTGGCCCGAGGGCCTGGAGCTCTCAGAATAGACCTTTTCTCCTCTGTGTCGTTCTTCCTGCTGGCCCAAAGTCCTCATAAAACAGCACTTTCTCTGTCTCACTGGAAATTTAGCCTTTTCCAGGCTCTGCAAATCCCTGGGCTTTTACTCAAAGGACACAATCACTGTGATGCCCGTGCCCAGCGAACAGCCTTGTCCCAACACAGCCAACCAGAACTTCCAGGCCAGGACACAGTCCTAAATGTCCCACTTGGATTGTGGTTCCGTTAATACCCTCGAGGAGTGTGCTCCACGTGTCGTCAAGGCAAATGGGGATCACAGCGATTCTCAAAGCAGCAGTCTGGTGGTACCTTTGCCCTGGCTTCCAGTGAATGTCTGTGGTTCCCCGAGATCCCAAGCCCCAAGATTCACAGGAGCCACCCCCCAACTTATAGCTGTCAGCCGAGCTGTGTGATGTGGACGCAGTATTTCTTACGGCGATGAAGCGCAATACACACACAGAGCTCTGTAAATGTTGGATGAATGAAACGAATGGATACTGATGGTAGTTACAGTGCAATCAGAAGGCCTCCAGGGACCAGCCCTGGCTGATCCTGGTGAATTTCTAGCCATTTGATGTCGATGCAACTGGAGGCGTCAGGATTTTGCCTCATATACATTTACATCCTGACTACTTCCTAAGACGATTCAGAGTCGCTAGCAGTAAAAACAGAAGCACAGCTAGATTTTTTTTTTTTTTGAACACACACATGATTAATTGAAGATAAAAGACAGAAGCCCAGCATGGAAAGCCAAGTGAACAAGGAAAAACTAGATCAAGAAATTCTGAATAAGGACGCCTCCAAGTTTCCTGTCAGGGAGGCAAAGAGAAGTGGGGAACAGCTGTGAGCTGGGGGAGGGCGCCCTCACACAGGTCTCTCCATGGATCCTGAATTTGCTGAAATGTGAACTTGTGTAATAGACCCACCATTGACCCCTCTTCCCAGTAGTTTGTAGGGGATTTGAAGCAGAAAATGACCTATTATTCTCAAAGGCTTTAATGTCACTGGCTGTTTGATTAGCCTGCAAAGCAGCTGATGGAAGCTGCACTGATATTTAACCAGCAAGACCTTGTATAGGGCAGCCCTGGGCTCCCACACCCACAGATTGTTGTTCAGCCGCTCAGTCATGTCTGACTCTTTGCAACCCTGTGGAGTGCAGCACGCCAGGCTTCCCTGTCCTTCACTATCTCCAGGAGTTTGCTCAAACTCATGTCCATTGAGTCAGTGATGCCATCCAACTATCTCATCCTCTGTCGTCCCCTTCCCCTCCTGCTCTCAGTCTTTCCCAGCATCAGGGTCTTTTCCAATGAGTCGGCTCTTTGCATCCAGCATCATCTACTCCAGAAAGCCTTCCATGACCATCCTCCCTCCACAGAGACTGTTTCTGCACAACACTAGTGGCCCTTTGGAACTTGTTGGCACTTGGTCTGCTCACAGGAGGATATGTGCACCTCTTGTGAGCCCTGCAGGGCTCTGAGCCTGCACCTCGTCAATCTCGTGTTCTGAAGATGCTTGGTGCCTGGTAGGACCTTGGCATATTTGCATGTGATTGACTCGTTCAAGGAATTAGATGGCTGCACAGCTGTAGCGCTGTGATTGTGAGTCAGGCAGGAGAGGTGAGCTACTAAGGAAACTGTCTTTCAGGTCAATCAAAACATTAAAAATCAGGCTGTGAGCTTTTTCTTTTTTCTAATCACTGCTGAAATTTATCACTTTTTTTTTTTTTTTTTTTGCTTCATAGGCTTTTAAAAGAGAATTTTTAGGCTCATGGAAAAATTGCAGGGAATGCACAGAAATTTTCCACGTTACCTCCCACCATCAGCATCCCCACCTGAGGGATGCATTTTTTACAATGCATGAACCTAGGCTGACATGTCATTATCACCCAAAGTCTACAGTTTACATGAGGCCTCACTCTCGGTGCTGTATGCTTTACAGATTTGGGCAAGTTTATAATGATAATGGGGTTCCCTGGTGGCTCAGCTGGTAAAGTATCAGCCTGCAATGCAGGAGACAAGGATTTGATCCCTGGGTCAGAAAGATCCCCTGGAGAACAGACTGGTTACCCACTCCAGTATTCTTGGGCTTCCTGGTGTCTCAGACGATAAAAAAAAAAATCCGCCTGCAATTCGGGAGACCTGGGTTCAATCCCTGGGTTGGGAAGATCCTCTGGAGAAGGGAACGGCAAGCCACTCCAGTATTCTGGCCTGGAGAATTCCATGGACAGAGGAGCCTGACGGGCTACAGAGTTCATGGGGTCATAGAGTCAGACACGACTGAGCAAGCGACTTCCACTTTCACAATGATATGGGCTTCCCCGGTGGCTCAGACAGTAAAGAATCCACCTGCAAAGCAGGAAATGTAGATTCAATCCCTGAGTCAAAAAGATCCCCTGGGGAAGGAATGGTGACCCACTCAGTGTTCTAGCCTGGAGAATTCCATGGACAGCGGAGCCTGCAGGCTACAAAGTCCATGGGGTCACAGAGAGTCAGACATGACTGAGCAACTAACATTTTTCACTTTTTTGTCATAATGACACACAGCCATCGTGGTGATATTGTACAGAGTATTTTCAGAGCCCTAAAAATACTCTATGCTCTGCCTACTCATCTGTCCCCTCCCCAAGCCCCTGGCAACCACTCATCTTTTTACTGTCTCCATAGTCTTGCCTTTTCCAGAATGTTATATTGTTGGAACCACACAGTAAGCAGCCTTTTCAGATTGGCTTCTTTCACTTGGTAAAATGCATTTAAGGGTCCTCCTTGTCTTTTCAAGGCTTGGGAGCGCATTTCTTTTTAAACAGTAAATAATACTCCATTATCTCCCGAAGGACATCTTGGTTGCTTCCAGGTTTTAGCGATTGTGAATAAAACTGACATAAACATCGTGTGCAGGCTGAGTGTGGACACAAGCTTTCAGCTCCTTTGGTTAACTACCAAGGAGCATGGTTGCTGGGTTGGATGCTAAGACTCTGTCTGGGTTTGTTGGAACCTGCCCAGCTGTTTTCCAGTGGCTGCACTGTGCTTCAATCCCTCCAGGAACGAATGAGAGTTCTTGCTGCTCCACGACCTACTCAGAGCTTTATTTTTTTTCATCTTTCTTTTAAATATAAAGGTCAGGGTATCAGAGACAACCCCTCATCATATAGGCCAGCATCTGCTGAGAGTAACTAGACACACTCCAGATTAGGGGTGGCCTCAGATAATGAACCGACGGACTGCTAATCAGTGGAAAATTCTCTTCTGATTTCTCGCCTGCCCTGTGGTATTCATAAAATGCAGACACTGAGCTGTGGACACATAGGTGTTTCAGCAGTGAGACTGTGTCTTCGTTGAAAAGACAAAGTTTCCTCAGAATCTTCCATCCTCAGCTTCTTCTGATGTGTCATCACTACCATCCATCTTTTGTCCGGTGCTTCCCAAGTCCTGCCAGCATGTCCCAGCCACAGACCAGGGCCCTAGGACATCGTTGTGAGCAGGACACAGTCCCTGCCTTCAGGGAGCTTGCAATTCACCTGGGGGACCAACCACCAAGAACGACCAGCATCCTGCCATCATGAGACACCCCTCTCAGGGCCGCTAACCTGAAAGGGCAGGGGGTACAGCTGTTAAGCAAGAAAAAGAGACACCAAGCGCACTGAGGAACCCAGAAGGATGCTTCGAGACATGATTTTGGTTCCGTGTTCTCTGTGTGCCCTCCAGGATGGATTACATCCTGACATGGCAGCTGGGGAGGTGGGGAGAGCAGAGAGCCCAAGGACGGCTCCTCCACTAGGGCAGAGCCTCAGGAAGGGTGACCCTCTGCCCAGGCGGGGGCTCCTGTGTGATTCATCCTGGGGAACATGAAAGGGACTTGGGTCCTGGGGGAAGAGGTGACTCCTGATCCACTCCCACTTTCCAAGGAGTCTTACCTGACCCCGTGTGGGTCTGACATCCCAGCTGCTGCCCCTGTGTGGCTTCTCCCTGTGGCCTCTTGCTCTAACACAGACTGATGGGTCCTTGTGTGATTACTCCACCAGTGCCCAACCCCCTGCAGGGCCAAAACACTAAAAGGCAGGCTCTGTATGAGCTCACCACCACTGCCACACCAGGCCCAGCTTGGTGCCGGCCACGAGAGGAGCTCAGCAGATACATGGAGTGAGCAAGTGCAGGAGTGTGCCATGTGGTGCTCCAAGAGAGAGGGCAGAGCCAGCTGGCACCATGTCCTGGAGCAAGAGTGCATGATGCTAAAAAACAATTGGCAGACTGACTTCCTGTGGTTAAGACGCCAAGCCCCCAAAGCAAAGGGTACAGGTTCAATCCCTGGTCCGGGAACTAAGATCCCACATGCCCACACGGCATGACAGAAAAAAAAAAAAAAAAAACCTGATGGCAGACTTAAATTGGGGGGTTTGAGAGGGAACATTTAGTAATGTCCCCCAACCAAGAAACTGAATCTGAGTTGAGGTTAAGGAATGAATTTGCTGAACACAATGGGTGGGGGCTGGGGAGAAACTCGTCCAGGTAGAAAGAACAGAGCGTGCAGGGCGGGGGCACACAGGGGAGTGGGGTGCACAACAGAGCGGGAGCGGGGGCAGCAGGGCTAGATGGATCCAGATGGGGGCCAGCGGTGGGCAACCTCACAGGGCCTCCTGTGCACTTATTCAACCAACACTCATTGAGTAGCCACTGAGCCAGGCACCGTGCTGGGCCATGCAGGTCAATTAGGACTGTTGGTCTTCATCCTAGAAGCGGTGAGGAAGAGCTGAAGAGCATTAGCAGAGGGGCAAGTCACCATGGATCAACGACCATTCTGGCTGCCAAGGCAAGAGGAGAAGGGAGACCAGTAACGTTCACTGAGGGATTCGGGCAGTAAGGGCCTCGGGGTCAGGCCTGAGCGGCTGCTGGGCGGCTGGAAGTACCACTCACATAGACTAGGGGCAGGAGCGTGGTGAGGGAAGAGCTGAATGTGCCAGCAACAAGAGCCCAAAGCACCTTAGGGAGGTTAAACCAGGGTGGCACTGAGAGGATGTGGTCTAGCTGATCTCAACTGACATCAGCCATAACCACCTGGAGCCAAACGCTGGCTTGTGACCATCAACCCCAGGTTCATGAGAACTCAGAGCCCTTAAGGAGCCTGAAGTTAAACCACAGAACCTAGCTTATTATGAAACCCACTCCAA
This sequence comes from Aepyceros melampus, assembly GCA_006408695.1. NCBI lineage: Eukaryota > Metazoa > Chordata > Mammalia > Artiodactyla > Bovidae > Aepyceros > Aepyceros melampus. The sequence continues at coordinate 766,867 of SJXQ01001980.1, forward strand.
TGAAAATGGGACGTTCATGCTCAGTTCTGCCTGACTCTTTGCAACTCCATGGGATTTCCACTGAAGTGGGTTGCCATTTCCCTCTCCTAGGGATCTTTCCCACCCAGGGATCAAACCTCCATCTCTTGCGTCTCCTGCATTGGCAGGGGGATTCTTACCACTGTGACATCTGGGAAACCTGAAAATGGGACAGGTTAGCTATTTAACACTATCACTTTGCTTCTTTCTTAGCAGCTGACAGTGATTATGTTAGCTTCCTCTTCAAATGGATTTCCTGCCAGTCTGCATTAGTCTTTTTTCCCTTCACTTGCACCATGGGGAACAACTCGGTGAGAAGCAGGGGCCTGGGAAGGAAGATGGACAGGCCAGGTGGGTTAGCTTGTGCAGGTGCGTGCAGTGTGTACCCTAGGACTTGATGCACTGCCCTGCTGAGAAGGTGGGCGGTTCCCGGAAGGAGCCTCCCGCGGGCACAGAGGCTGGTGTCTCCCGGCTCTGGAGGCCCGAAAACCCGGCGGAATTCAGCCACGTCCGTGGACCTGGCCCCGTGGCGCCGACGCCCGCGCCCGAGACCCGGGACCCAGAAGGCAGGTTCCCGTCCGTCGACCGCCGCCAGGTGGTGCGGGCCAGCGCCGGGGGCTCCACCCGGGAGCTCCACCCGAAGGTGGCCGCCCTGGAGCTCGCGGCGGGAGAGGCCGCCGCCTTCCGAGCCCCTGCGATCGGGCGCGCTGTGCAGCCCAGGACCCGGCCCGCCCCGCCCCCGGCGGCGGGCAGGGCGAACACGACCGGAGACGGCCTCGTGGGCCCACTTCCAGGGACTGTAGCATCGCGCCCGGAGCCCAGAAGACAGGGCCGGCACCCGGGAAATTCAGCTGCCCGTGGAAGAGACCACCACGCAGGACCTTCCCGCCCACCTCCACCCACGTGGCCAGGGACAGCAACCAGGGTCCCTCAACCTGGTCGCCACCGCCCCACTTAACATGGGGACCGCAGAAACTACCAGGGAGGCGCCCCTTATAATCACGGCCCCCGCCCCCTTAAACATGGCGGCTGGAGAAACCCCAAGGCAGGAGCCCCTCACAAACATGGCCGTCTCCCCGCCCGTACGTGAGACGCCGACTCTGTCGGGTCACACACCTGGGGACGCCGAGCTGTGATTGGCCAGTCTTCTGGTGGTGTCACACGCCGCGGCGCGAGCCAAGGGCCGCCGGGTCTCTTCTCCGGCGGAAAGGATTAGGCTGGGCGCGGGGCCTCGGCGGCGGGGCTGGGAGCGGCAGCGCGCCGCTCACACTCATGAGGAGCCGGAAGGTGAGGGGGCGGAGGCCGCGCGGGACTGAGGCTGAGCCGCAGGGCGCCTCGGACGGAGACGGGGAGGGGTCTCCGCCTGTGGCTCGACCCCCGGAAGGGGTCTCCCGGGCCACGCCCCCCGGGAGGGGGGTTCCCCCAGGCCACGCCTTGGGCCCCCCATGCACACACCAGACAGACAGACGCACGTACCCTACGGCCCCCGGCCGGGGGCTTCTGAGAAGAATGTTCCCAGACCAAGTTCTGGAGTGGGGGGCTCCCTCTCCAGAGCTAGTCTGAACCCCCGGTACTCTGACGCTGCCCGGCCCGGGGTCTGTCAGCCCACGTTGGGGCACCACCTCGGAGGGTGGAAAGAGTTGAGGGGCTGTAGCTCCTGGTACTGTTTGCCGTCGGGCGGTCTAGGGCCCGGGACTGGATACGCCCTGCCTGGGGAGTTGGGCCTCTTGGGGATGGGAGCCGCAGCTGGGCTCTCCTGGTCTGCTCTCCTTTTTACTGTTTGTACCTCTGACTCAAAAGTGGGTGTCCTGAAGACCCCATGTGGATGGTACTTTCCCAGTCTGACTTCCCTGACTTGTGATGGATTGTTTAGCTACGCCGCTTGGGGATTCCCAGGAATCCTCCTGCAATGCGGGAGGCGCGGGTTCCATCCCTAAGTGGGTAAGAGCCCCTGGAGGAGGAAATGGCAACCCACTCCAGTATTATTGCCTGGAGAATCCCATGGACAGAGGAGCCTGGAAAAAGTCGGACACGACTGAGTGAGCGCTTGCTGTTTGCAAGATGTTCCATAGTCCTTGACTTGCAGCATTTGTAGTGTTGCATCTGATGATAGACCTCTTTGCGGTTATCCTCCTTGAAATTCAGCTATTTGATATTGCTGGGTTTGTACATTGTTCTTCAATAAATTAGGGAAGTTTTCAACCCTTATTTTTTCCAATATTTTTTGTACTCCTTTCTTCCTGGTACTCCATTACATGTATGATGGTTCATTTAGTGGTCTCTGAGGCTCTCTTCGTTCTTTTTCATCCTTATTTCTCTTTGTTTTTCAGTTTGGTAATCTAGCAATCTATCTTCAAGTTCTCTTATTCTTCTGGTCCATATGTATTCTTGAGCACTGCCCACTCCAAACCCACCAGTGAATTTTTAATTTCAGCTATTGTAATTTTCAACTGCTGAGTTCCCATTTGGTTTTTTTATAATGTCTATTTTTTTAATTGATAATCTCTATTTGATATGATGTCATTAAATCTTTAATCATGGTTTCTTTTAGTTCTTGAACGTGTTTAAAATGGCTAGTTTGAAGTTCTTTTCTGATATATCCTGCATCTGATCACTGTCACAGGCAGTTTCTTTTACTTGCTATTATTCTAGTGTTTGGGTCTGCATTCCTGTTTCTTTGCACGCTTCCTAATTTTCTGTTGAAAACTGGGCATTTTAGATACTATAGCAACTCTGGGTACTGTGTCCGCCACCCCTGCCCTGAGTGGTAACAAGCCCTCTGAGGAGCGGTTGCACCCCAGTATTTTAAGGACTATGTAGAAAGCACCTAAACGCACCTTGCTGCTACTGGAGGGCCTACACAGCGCACGCCGCAGAACCGGGCAGGGTCTTGGCTCAGTCCCCCGACAAGCCACCAGGGCTTTCATGTGGTAACTCTGGTGGCAGAGCAAGGAGAGGGGCTCCAATGAGTGTGTGACCCCAGGAGGGTCCTCTCCCAAGTTTGAAGTGGAAATGCTGCTCCTTTTAAGGCTGTTCAGCACGAGCAGAACCTAAGCAGCAACACTTAGGTGATGGCAGCTGTCGCGAGGGCCAGCTGATTTCCCCCACACCCCACCTTGAGAAAGCCGGTGTAACCTGGGATCAATACATTTGGAGTTGGACTCAACAGTGAGACCTGTTGATGTCATGTCTGGGGCTCCAAAGAGCTCCAGTACCACTGTCCTTTATATCTCAGTGCAGAAAAGAATTCAGCAAGAGCAAAGTGATGGATAAGAAGTGATTGTTAGAATGGATGCTTGTGCGGTTTACGAGTGGGTGGAAGAGGGGGTGCTGTACCCTGAGAACTTAGTAGGCTTAGTTTCATAATCAAAGGAAAAGTGGACAGGGGAAGAATAACTTTGTCTTTCTTGAGTAGACATTGTGCTTGCATCATCAGCTCCTCCTCCAGGCTGGGCAGGGGAGTTTTCTTGTCCCTATATGGTCAAGCAAGGTCCACAAATTATTGTTTTGTGTGTTCAGAGAGCACATCCTAGGGATCGTTACCTTACTGAGCTCACTGGGCAAGGACGTGGGGCTCACGCTACCACTGTTTCATTGTTTGGGGGCATGTCTTATATTTCTGTCTCATGGTTTTGTTGCTAAGCAAGCCCGCTTTCTCAAGTAATTGCTAACTTAATGGAGGTCTCCCATGTTTTTTCCATTTACAATCTCCTAGTGGGATTCTCTGGAGAAGGCAATGGCAGCCCACTCCAGTACTCTTGCCTGGAAAATTCCATGGATGGAGGAGCCTGGTAGGCTGCAGTCCATGGGGTCGCTAGGAGTTGGACAGGACTGAGCGACTTCACTTTCACTTTTCACTTTCATGCATTGGAGAAGGAAATGGCAACCAACTCCAGTGTTCTTCCCTGGAGAATCCCAGGGATAGGGGATCCTGGTGGGCTGCTGTCTCTGGGGTCACACAGAGTTGGACACAAATGAAGCAACTTAGCAGCAGCAGCAGCAGTGGGATTCTCCAGGCAAGGATACTGGAGTGGGTTGCCATGCCTTCCTCCAGGGAATCTTGCCAACCCAGGGATCAAACCTGTATCTTACGTCTAAGGCTCTGCAGGTGAGGGCGGGGCAAGGATGGCTGAGAAGCTGCTGTTAAAGGTTTCTCAAGGAGCTTGTGTGATTTCTGATCTCTCTTCTCCACTTTGGCACGTGTTGCTCCCCATCCAGCCAGTCTGTGTCTCCAGGTCTCAGTTACTGTAGCTTGCCCTCCACGACTCCCTTCTCCCTGTCACCCACCTCTTTCACTTTCAAGTTCTCACTTGAGCTTTCGTGTGTTGTTTGCTAAGTGTCTAAGTGTCCCCATTCTGGAACAGAGAAAGCAGATAGTAAGAAGTGGGTGAGACTCACATAAAGCCCAGTCTCACATTCATTTTGACAGACGTGCAGGTTGTTGGCTCCAGGGAAGCTGAGGGAGGCCCCAGGCAGAAACTCCCTTGTCATCTTCGCTGCTTTTCTGAAAACCTAAAGTTACTCTTAAATAAAATGATTGTAAACTTTATTGTTTTAATTAATCCCTTCCTTGTTACTAGAAGACTTAATTTGCCTTCTGAGCGAGGTGGCAGTGGGGTGATTTGTCAGCATCGAGGTCTGTCCACCAGCAGCTGGAGTGCCTTCAAGCTGATGGGATTGGGACCCCTCCCCTGAGATTTCAAGGAGGGGGCATGCAGGGGTGTCTTTTGCTTTTTTCGCTTTTTACCAAGAACTTGGGACACCCTGTAAAAATTCAAGAACCTTCTGAGCAGGGACACAGGCCGCCGTCTTTCCACAGTCACTAAAAACATGGGGGCGGGAAGGGCCGTCTCCAGGTGTCTGACTGGCTTCTGGTCTGGCCCAGCTGGCAGGTGGAGTGCGGTCCTCAGCGCGCCTCCGAGCCCGGAGCTGCTCAGCCGCGTCAGCCTCAGCCCAGGACGCCCACGTCGCCACGTCTGCCCAGACAGCATGTCAGGTGAGCCTCACCCCTCAGAGACAGGACTGGGCAGAGTGTCCACCTTCCCACAAGACGCATTGCGTTAGAAAGCCTGGGGCGAGGCCAACAGGCCAGCATGAAGGTCAGGGTGCTGGGACCGTGGGAGGACCCACCTCAGGGCTTGTGCTGCCCTCTGAGGGCAGTGAGCTCAGCGGCCTCTGCCAGGCAGCCTGAGTGACGTGGGCACGGGCTGTGCTGCCCCCCACTGTGGACAGGTGGGGAAGGAGGGCCCCCGTGTCTGCCATCCAGGGTATTGCAGGCCTGGCAGCCAGGCAGCCCCAGCTCCTGGAACTGCTCCCTGAGCCACAGCCTGGGATCTGGCTGGACTGGGTCTCACAGCCACACCGACCAGTATCTCCCAGGGCACCACTCCTTAAAGCTGCCTGAGTCAAGTCCCGTTCCTGCGCCGGGACACAGAGCTCTGTCTCCTGGGAGCCCACATCCCAGCAGAGACAAATGGAAGCTGGTTCTTGGGTTGTCGTTTCACTTGTCACAACACCCTTCGGGGGACAGCACTGGGCGTGCCTGGGCTCTCTCCCAGCCATCCATCTGGACACTGCCCCTTCACTGGAAACAGTGAAAGGACCCTGTCCTCGAAGCTGTGGTTCCAGCAGGGATGCTGTCGGCCAGGAGTAGGACGACCAGCCTCCAGGGTTGAGGCGTGTTAATTATATGCCATCTGCTTCATATCCCAAGACATGTCTAGTGTCCCCTTGCATGTTCTCTCCTGACAGACTCCCTCATCACACAAAGCCACCGGCAGGCGGACATCCAAGAAGTTCAAGTATGACAAAAGTCATCCTGTGAAGGCAGAACTCCAGAAACACCGGAGTGACAGTGCTGCCACGCCCTCCGAGACCCCGGGTACACACGAACCTCTGGCATCAGCCGAGGATGGGGCATCGCTTCTGGGAAAGGAAGCTGGCGGCTCAGCTCCCCAGGGGGCAGCTGGTCCCCTCCCAGGGCACTGCGGAACCGAGAGCGATGCCAGCCCGGCAGAGACTGAGGACGAGCCGCTCCCACCAAGACGTAGCGCCCCTGTGGGAGGAGAGTCCAACGGTGGCTGCCCTGTTAGGGACGGGGTGGCGCTGGACCTCGAGCAGGGCCCCACGGCCCCACTGCTCATGGACGGCAGCGCCCTTCTGGACGACGACAGCAACCAGCCAATGCCTGTGAGCCGCTTCTTTGGAAACGTGGAGCTCATGCAGGTAAGGCCAGTGCTTCTCCCCACCTCAGGACGGGCATCCCCGGCAGACCACATGCTCGGTCCTGACCTCGGTCCACACGTGTGCACGCTGCTCGGTGCGGATCACACATAGTAAGAAGTGTCACTGGGGAGGAGAGAGCAAAACAGGTGCCAGTTTGGGGCCCCACGCCCCTGAGTCTGAGAACTGCTGCCCTGGTGGCACAGGTGTGGGCAGGCCTGGCCTTGTGTGAGTCTTGGCCCTGCTATGCAGTGGGAAGTCGTGGCCGTGGCCTGTGGTTCTCTGGGGACCTGCCCACACTTGCCAGGCTGGCTCCTGCCTTTAACCTGCTGCCTCTCCTTCCCTCCATCATGCAGTGGGGAGTTGAGTCCACAGTGGGGGCTGGAGCCAGGGGGCTTATGCCAGGTGTTTTCTTCCCTCCAAGGACCTCCCGCCAGTGTCTTCATCCTGCCCTTCCATGAGCAGACGCGAATTTAGGAAAATGCATTTCAGAGCCAAAGACGACGACGAGGATGATGCCGATGGTGCGGAAACGTAGAGGGTGAGAGGCACACGCTGATTCTCTGCACGTCTAGTACCATTGACAGTGATGATTTTGCAGATTACGAGGTTTATTCAAAACACGTCTCCAAGAAGACATGCTCGTAATCAGCACTCAGCGCTGACCCACACAGGTGGGCAGTCCCTGCAGGAGGCTGGTGCACAGGGGCTAAGCGTCCTCAGGTATAAAGCTGCTGTTTCCACAGTGATGTGTTTTCTCCCATCTCTACACTTGGTGGTGGGTTGAGCCAACTTCTCTCATAAATGAGAGACATCTCTGTCAAGAAAACTCTTCACTCAAGCTCTCTACTTTTGATAACATGCAGGTTTATTTTCCATAATCAAAATTTGATCATTCTTATGACTGATTCAATGCCGGTTCTTAAAGAACTCTCCTTTATTTCCGTACACAAAGTTTATGTTTACCTTGGACATTTAGCAAAATCCATATGGAAAAGAAATAAAATATATTTTGAAAATGTTTTTAACGGAAGTTTTCTGTCCCTTGAGCTGTGTTCCTTCAGTGCTGTCTCTTATACACATC
>SJXQ01001980.1:781475-797453 GCA_006408695.1 Aepyceros melampus
CCAGCCAGCGCCCCAGGCAGGCGAGAACCCGAGGATATGTTTATGAGGGGCTCTGCCTACAGGTTCCTCCATCCGTGCCTCCTTCATATCCATGGATTCAGCCAATGCGGATGGAGAACTGTAGCATTTCCTACTGAAAAATCTTGTGTGTAAGCGGATCTGCGTGGTTCAAACCCCATGTTGTTCAAGAGTCAACAAGAAATGCGTCTCGGTTAAAATAGTAAAATTTTCCATTTCTTTTTTTGAATGAACACATAAAAGCGATCCTGCCACCCAAGATGCACTCACACTGGCTAAAGCGGGAAACGCCCTGCACATCACCGCCCAGTCCCCCAACCCCCGGCCCTGGGACAGGCAGGGATCCCACTGGTGCCAAACTGACTGGGCCCTCAGCTGCCGACCACCGGCTTGGCCCACTAGTGGGAGCTGGGGGTGGGCGAGGGGACACGGAGGGCTGCACTGGTATGGAAGGGGGCCTGAGCCACCTCACTGAGTGAGGCCACCAGGCAGGTGACAGTGGGCATCCAGGGGTCTGTGGCCCACGAGCCGGGCGTGTGCAACACCAGGCAGCCATCAGCCCCGGAGGCCGGGCAGGGCCAGGCCAGCAGGTGCGCTGCAGTCTGTGCCCACACCCCCTCCCTGCGCACTCACACATGGTCCAGGTTCCAGGTGCTGAAGAGCACACGGCTCTCCCGGTTACTGTAGGGGTTGATGGAGTGTCTGGAGGTACAGTCGTCCACGTCAAAAGGACCCTGGATGGAAGAGAAGAGGTGATGTCCCCGAGGCCAAAGAGCTGCACCTCCAAGTCACAGGCACCCGAGTCGGGGGTCAGGCCCTGTACATGGTCTGTGCTCAGGAGGCAGACACTCTGTCCTGGCAAGGCACCCTGCTCCCTGGTGACCCCAGCGATGCACTACATCTGCGGAAGGGACCAGTTAACCCGTCAGCCGCCAGGAATGCCAGGCTCCCTACCGTGTACCTCCTGTGCCCCGAGCCTGCCCCACACCGCCCCATCACACCACGTTCCCTTTCTGCCTCCTCCACGGCATCCTGGCATTTCCCTGTTACCTGCACAAGCTGGGCCACGCAGACGTGCTAAAGTGTCACCTCCCGCTAAAGCCCCAGCTGCACCCCACCCAGAGACCCGGCCAGCACCCTGGAGGCCCCCAAGCCTCTCTGCAAGAAACCCACCACCAGACTCGCTCACAGGCCTTCGACCCAGAGCCTGCCCAGGCCGGGGTGGAGGTGCTGGTCGCTGTCCCCGCCACACATACTGCCAGGCTCAGGACACACTGCCCGGGAGGGAGTGGTCAGGTGAGAGTGACGTGAAGCCAGGTGGGAAGGAGCAGTGTCTGGGTGCTTGGGACATCACCCTTGGAAGGGGCTGCCTGAGGGGGGACAGAGGCACGGGGGGCTACAGGCGGAGACTGGCCCACTGCCAGTGTCAGGGAGGGGCTTTCACTGGAAGTGCTACATGCGGGTCACGTCCACCCACACCTGGCCTGCGAGCAGCTGTGCACAGCAAGCAGTGCCCCTGCACTGTCCCCACGGCTCAGAACGCTGCTGCCAGCTGACGCTGCCCCGCCAGGGCGCCAAGCTCTACCAGTGCCGACATGTCGTGTCCAGCCACGACCCTGAAGCCGGGCGGGCTCTCTCATTCAGGCTTTCCCACAGGGCAGACCACGCATCAGCCACCACCCAAATGCTTCCCTCCTCTGAGGCCAGGACAAGGTCTCTGCTCACAAGCGGTCGTGTCCTGACCCCTCCCTGCATGGGCATCGTGGGAACTCATCTGGAAAGCAGGTTCTCAGGAGCTGCTGAACAACAACCCCGGGAGGGGCCCAGCCATCTTCACAAGCCCTCCAGGGATTTTGATGCCACTGAAGTCTGGGAACCACTGGTGGGACTGACCATTCCCTCACCCTGTGCAAGCTGGCACCCGAGGGCTGCCCCAGCTCACCAGGCCTTGGCCAGGGTGGCCCAGGACACACCCGTGGCTCACCTGGCAGGAGAACCAGCCTTCGGGGGTGCAGAGCCGGTGGCTGCCTTTGCCCCTCGGTCGAAGTAGCTGCTGTTGTACTGGGCAGCCTGGAGCTTCTGCTGCATGGAGCCCACGAGCTGCAGGTACTCTTCACGAGCCTCTGTGCCCACCAGGGAGGCGCCAGAGGTCACCTGGAGAGGCAAGAGCATCCCTGAGCACTGGCCACACACCCTAAAACGCACTGCTGCCTGGCTCCCAGTCCACTGAATGCCACGGCCCTCAAAGACCCTGCCCCCCGGGGTCGCAGCAGGGCCCTGAGGTTGAGGGGGTGGTCTGAACTCTGCCCCCTTAAGTCCCAGCAAGGCCCTGAGATTAGGGATTCTGGATCCTGCCCCCTGGAGTCCCAGCAGGGCCCTGAGGTCAGGGGGTTAGAGCTCACACCCACCAGAACTGTCTGACTCTGGGAAGTTCCTCTGGGCCCATGAGACGGAGCTTTGGTCACAATCAGATAAGAAGCTCAAGCTCCAGGCACGATGGCTGTCTGTCTCCCGAGCGCTACTCGGTGCTTTGCAGCAAGAAACCGGAGAAAAAGAGTGCAGGTGAGAAGCGACCACCACATCACCACCCACGAGAGTGCAGGTGAGGACTCGCACCCATGGGCCCACACTGAGCACCAGGCAGAAGCAAGGGGACCACCTGGCCCAGTGGGAATGACAGGAGAGCAGACAGGTCATCATAGAATGGGGCTGGCACCCAGCGGGGTCTGTGGATGATGCCCTGGAGACACCCATCAGCCAGTGTGGGAAGAGCACTTCACCAGCAGAAGGAGCCTGAGGGTGGCTATGGTCAGCAGGGGTGGAAGCAGAGACGAGGGGGAGCTGGGTCAGGTTCCAGGGCCTCAGGTACCCCAGCCCTGAGGTTTCCTCTGTGCTCTCAACAGGGCACATGTGGGCAGTTCTGCACCATGAATGATAAACTCTAGTCCAGGACACACAGCCGGGAGCAAGGTCAAGTTGTGGGCGTGGCGGGTGGCCTGCAAAGAATGGAACATGACACCTCCTGGCTGACGTCCGACCATGAAGTATGGAGCACAAGGCAGGGGGCTCCGGGGACAAGCAACTCATTGCTGGCTCCCGGGGCAAGCAACTCATTGCTGGCTCACATTCACCTGCACCCACACCCGCACCAGCCCTCACTCCTCTGACATCCACGCCGGTCCTGGAAGCCAAGTCCCAGAGTCAGAGCCGGCTTCCTAAACCTGCCCAGCACACCAGGACCTACTTCTCTCAGATAGCTCCGGATCCGGCTCTCGCAGCTGTATCTCAGATAGCCAGACTTGCTCCTAAAACGGGACTCCAAGCCTGCCGGAAGGAGAGACAAGACGCCTGGAGCCTGCAGCTGTGATCTCTTGGGAGGGGAGGACAGGAGGGCTCTTGACTTGACTCCATCTAGAAACGTTCTGACGGGAACCTGCTTCTTCTGCAAAGGAAGTCATCTCTGGTCCACAAGCACAGAGCACCTCAAATGCCACCGGGGAGCCGCTTTCCCTAGGGGGCTGCTCCGCCTGGCTTAGAAGACCAGTCCAAAAGGTGAGATAGGTCCAGGTGACTGGATAAAAAAGATATGGTCCACCCATGAGATGAAATATCATTCAGCCTTAAAGAGGAAGGGAATCCTGACATCTGTCTCCACACGATGAACCACGAAGAGGTTATGCTGAGTGAAGAAGGAAGATGCATGAGCTCATTCATGCGAGGTCCCTGAGGAGTCATATTCCAGGGACAGGAAGATGGGGGACCAGGGGCAGGGAAGAGGTGGGGAGTGATGCCCACTGGGGACAGAGCCTTAGTTAGGGAGGATGAAAACCTCTGAGAGCAGGTGGTAGGGCTGCTGCACAACATTGGGAATATATTCAATACCAGTGAAGAACTACGTGCCCAAAAATGGTGAACATGGTGAATTTTACTTCATCACGATTGAAAAATAAAACGGCCAACCCCAGGGCTGCCTGGACCCTGGCCCTGTGCTTGCGATACCCCTGGATCTGGGAACTGACGGAGACCCCGGGTCTCAGAGAGTCAGTCCCAGCGAAGCCCTCTGTGCCCGCTCCTCCAGGCCAGAATCCATGAGGTACCTTCAAACCACGGCGGGTCCTCAGCCCTGGTCTCGGCCGCGATGTTCTCGCTGATGGTGCCCAGCAGGTCAGCCAGCAGCTTCTGCCGCAGTGGGGCCCGCTCGTCCGAGAGCAGCTGCCGGGCGGCCTGGATGACACCCGTGTGCGGCTCCTGGAACACGCTCAGGAAGCGGCTGATGTCACTCACGACTGCCACCAAAGGGGACAAACAGAGAGGCCACCAGGCCTTGGAGCACGGCCTCTGGGAAATCGCCTCCTTCCCCTGCCCCGACAGCCACCAGCCCAGTGCTCCAGGCCTGGGGCCTGGCCTCCTACACTTAAGGTGGCAGTGGGGAGGACAGATGGGGAGGACACGGGAAATGAAACACACCAAAGAGAGTTGCCGCCCTTCCCCCTCGGCGTCCCCTCCTCCAAGTGAAACCACCTGGTCTTGGGCCCTCACTCGAGACCTCAGGCTCCAGCTCATCCCTTCACTATCCGGCTGACTCCCCACCTTTCCACACGCACTCGAAAGCAGCCAGCCCTCCAGGTAAGCGTGAGAAACTAAGGGCTTCTTTGTCCTATAAACAGAAATCCAGACCCACATGAGGAACAGACTCCACAGCGGCTTGGGTCATTTCAGGGACTTGGGGCTGCTCGGAGTTCAAACATCAGTGTGATCCACCCTCCACAGGCTAAGCAAGAAAAGCCACGTGATCATAGCAACTGGTGCAGAAAGACAGAGAAAATCTTCAAGACCTAGAGCTTGTTGAAAAAGTCTCAGACTGAACCGCACAAGTATACGTACAGAAACATAAAGGGGCTTCCCTGATGGCTCAGTGATAAAAAATCAACCTGCGATACAGCAGATGCAGGTTCAATCCCTGGGTTGGGAAGATCCCCTGAAGAAGGAAATGGCAACACACTCCAGGATTCTTGCCTGGAAAAGTCCATGGATAGAGGAGCCTGGTGGGCTATATAGAGCTGGACATGCCTTAGCGACTAAAATAAGAACAAGAAAGATAAAAAGGAAGAAGTAGGACTTCTTCATCAAAAGTAAAAATTTCTACTCCTTGTATGCTGCTGCTGCTGCTAAGTCGCTTCAGTCGTGTCTGACTCTGTGCGACCCCAGAGATAGCAGCCCACCAGGATTCCCCGTCCCTGGGATTCTCCAGGCAAGAACACTGGAGTGGGTTGCCATTTCCTTCTCCAATGCATGAAAGGGAAAAGTGAGAGTGAAGTCACTCAGTCGTATCTGACTCTTACTAGCAACTCCATGGAGTGCAGCCCACCAGGCTCCTCCATCCATGGGATTTTCCAAGCAAGAGTACTGGAGTGGGTTGCCATTGCCTTCTCCATGTATAAGACCTAGTTAAGAAAACAAAAAGACGAGCTGCAGAGAAACTATCTGCCAACCACACATCTGACAAAGACTCACATCCAGAATGGACCAGGGGAACCTGCAAGACTCAAGCAGGAAAAATATTCAACTACACAGCGGACAAAAGATGCTTCGTGAGAAGGTTTACCGATGGTAAATCGGCCCAAGAGAAGGTGGCCAACACCATCAGCTGGGAGGGACATGTGAATCCAGACACCATCACATGCCTGCCAGAATGGCTAAAGCAGAAACAGTGACAAAGCCCAGGGCTGGTGAGACCACAGGCACCTGCTCCTGTCCTTGCTGTGGAAATAAGCCAGGACCGCAGCTCTGGAAAGCAGCGTGGGGCTCCTTCCTTTTCTTGGTAACAACGTTATTCAGATTTAATTCTCTAGAAGGATAAGGCCCGACAGAGGAAGGATGCTCGCCACACCATACATGTCACCTTCACTGCTGCCAGCAGAGTCCCAACCAAGGGCCGAGGCCACATCCACATTCCTGTTGGCCTCTCTCTCTCCCCACCCTTTCAGCAGAGGGGGCAGGACAATCTCAGTTCTTGGAGCTCCACTGCCTTCCCACAGCACCTGAATCGGAAGCCCCTTTCTACAGGGGCCAGATGACGCTCCTGGGGGACATGCACATGCCTGGCCAGTGGCTACGGCTCCACAGTAGCACTTGCCACCCAGCAAAGACTCCACTAAAGACCTACCTCCAAGGGCACTGGCTCCAATAAGGCAGTGCCAATAGGAACCTGAGGATGTATGGGTGTCTACAAACCTGACAGAGATCAGACACTGAGCATAGAGTCAGTCACCTGCTCGTCCCTTAGAAACCAGATTAAGGAAATGTTTACCGATTGAGACACAGGGAGTCGTTCAGACTTCTACATAAGTTAACTTGAATTTGATGCTGACTATAACAGCCTGTCTGGGGTAGATCATACATACGGTGTGCATCTGCCTTAATTATTAAAGAAAAGGGTGCACTGACCAGAAGTAAAGAAAGTCCATGTTAAAAGTAAAGATTGGGGAGTTCCCTAAAGATCCCATGGTTAGGACTCTGAGCTCTCACTGCCAAGGACCGTGGTTCAATCCCTGGTTGGGAAACTAAGATCCCACAAGCTGTGCAATGCAGCAAAATAAGTAAATAAAGTTTAAATGCCCCTTTTCCTGGGACGCCAATGATGGTTACTCCTTCGATGGTCAAGACTCTCCGGGTGCCAAGGCCATGCTGATGCTCTGTGCACATGCTGATCTGCTGTTTCTGAACCCTTAAAGAAAGGCATCCCTGACTTGTTTAACAGTCTTTGTCCTGAAGACACAAAACTGTGCTGAGAACCCTGCTTCTCCGGGGCAGATCCTCAGAGTGATCTTAGAGACTGTCTTTCGGGCTACAGTCCTTAGTTTGGCTCAAATAAAACTTTTCTATTCTTATTATCGACTGTTTATTGATTATTTTGGTCAACAAAGCCCATTAAACAGGACAACCTTGCTCTCTGGCTCTGCTTCTCCTGTAAAACTGGACAGCCTTTGAACCCCAAAGCCCACTCTCTGCCATTAGGAGTTACTAGGACACCTCAAATGAACATAAATAAAACTAAAGGAATTTCCTAAAGAGACACATACAGCAACCAACTGGACAGGTGGGCTCCTGGCCAAGAGGATGGACAACTCTGCCATTGAGTGAGCTCTGCCTCCGGGGGCTTCTCCCTTTAGGGTCCAGAGCACAGGGACCCTCCCTCCCAGGGCTGGCATCCCCTAGCAGACCCTCTGCACCTCCACAACCACACCCACTTCCCCATCAGTCTCCAAGATCCCCAACACTTACAGCCCTGCCAGGTCTGGCCAGCAGTGAGAAGCACAAGCTCTGAGTTGTCAGGGGCACTCTGGAAGTAATCTCCAGTCAATTCCGTGCCATCCTCGTAGAGACACAGGCGGGAACCATGGATGGGGAGCTGGGGAGAAGACAGAGGTGAGATCGGGGTGGGATGCTCACTTCCTGGATCTCAGTTCAGTTCAGTTCAGTCGCTCAGTCGTGTCCGACTCTTTGCGACCCCATGAATTGCAGCACGCCAGGCCTCCCTGTCCATCACCAACTCCCGGAGTTCACCCAGACCCACGCCCATGAAGTCAGTGACACCATCCAACCATCTCATCCTCGGTCGTCCCCTTCTCCTCCTGCCCCCAATCCCTCCCAGCATCAGAGTCTTTTCCAATGAGTCAACTCTTCGCATGAGGCGGCCAAAGTACTGAAGCTTCAGCTTTAGCATTATTCCTTCCAAAGAAATCCCAGGGCCAATCTCCTTCAGAATGGACTGGTTGGATCTCCTTGCAGTCCAAGGGACTCTCAAGAGTCTTCTCCAACACCACAGTTCAAAACCATCAATTCTTTGGCGCTCAGCCTTCTTTACAGTCCAACTCTCACATCCATACATGACTCCTGGCAAAACCATAGCCTTGACTAGACGGACCTTACTCGGCAAAGTAATATCTCTGCTTTTGAATATGCTCTCTAGGTTGGTCATAACTTTTCTTCCAAGGAGTAAGTGTCTTTTAATTTCATGGTGGCAGTCATCATCTGCAGTGATTTTGGAGCCCAGAAAAATAAAGTCTGACACTGTTTCCACTGTTTCCCCATCTATTCCCATGAAGTGATGGGACTGGATGCCATGATCTTCGTTTTCTGAATGTAGAGCTTTAAGTCAACTTTTTTACTCTCTTCTTTCACTTTCATCAAGAGGCTCTTTAGTTCCTCTTCACTGGCTGCCATAAGGGTGATGTCATCTGCATATCTGAGGTTATTGATATTTCTCCCAGCAATCTTGATTCCAGCTTGTGTTTCTTCCAGTCCAGCGTTTCTCATGATGTACTCTGCATATAAGTTAAATAAGCAGGGTGACAATATACAGCCTTGACGTACTCCTTTTCCTATTTGGAACCAGTCTGTTGTTCCATGTCCAGTTCTAACTGTTGCTTCCTGACCTGCATGCAGATTTCTCAAGAGGCAGGTCAGGTGGTCTGATATTCCCATCTCTTTCAGAATTTTCCACAGTTTATTGTGATCCACACAGTCAAAAGCTTTGGCATTGTCAATAAAGCAGAAATAGATGTTTTTTTGGAACTCTCTTTCTTTTTCCATGATCCAGCAGATGTTGGCAATTTGCTCTCTGGTTCCTCTGCCTTTTCTAAAACCAGCTTGACCATCAGGAAGTTCACGGTTCACATATTGATGAAGCCTGCCTTGGAGAATTTTGAGCATTACTTTACTAGTGTGTGAGATGAGTGCAATTGTGCAGTAGTTTCAGCATTCTTTGGCATTGCCTTTCTTGGGGATTCGAATGAAAACTGACCTTTTCCAGTCCTATGGCCACTGCTTAGTTTTCCAAATTTGCTGGCATAGTGAGTGCAGCACTATCACAGTATCATCTTTCAGGATTTGAAATAGCTCATCTGGAAACATAGTCAATAAAGCAGAAATAGAAGTTTTTCTGGAACTCTCTTGCTTTTTCCATGATCCAACAGATGTTGGCAATTTGATCTCTGGTTCCTCTGCCTTTTCTAAAACCAGCTTGAACTTCTGGAAGCTCACAGTTCACGTATTGCTGAAGTCTGGCTTAGAGAATTTTGAGCATTACTTTACTAGCATGTGAGATGAGTGCAATTGTGTGGTAGTTTGAGCATTCTTTGACATTGCCTTTCTTTGGGACTGAAATAAAAACTGACCTTTTCCAGTCCTGTGGCCACTGCTGAGTTTTCCAAATTTGCTGGCATATTGAGTGCAGCACTTTCATAGCATCGTCTTTCAGGATCTGGAATAGCTCAGCTGGAATTCCATCACCTCCACTAGCTTTGTTTGTAGTGATGCTTTCTAAGGCCCACTTGACTTCACATTGGATGTCTGGCTCTAGATGAGTGATCACACCATCGTGATTATTTTGGTCGTGAAGACTGTTTTTGTACAGTTCTTCTGTGTATTCTTGCCACCTCTTCTTAATATCTTCTGCTTCTGTTAGATCCATACCATTTCTTTCCTTTATTGAGCCCATCTTTGCATGAAATGTTCCCTTGGTATCTCTGATTTTCTTGAAGAGATCTCTAGTCTTTCCCATTCTGTTCCTCTATTTCTTTGCATTGATCGCTGAAGAAGGCCTTCTTACCTCTTCTTGCTATTCTTTGGAACTCTGCATTCAGATGCTTATATCTTTCCTTTTCTCCTTTGCTTTTTGCTTCTCTTATTTTCACAGCTATTTGTAAGGGGGGCCCAATCTTGGGGTCGCCAATCTTGGGCTCCCATCTGCAGCCCTCACAGAGAACAAGAAGGAACTATGTTGTAAAGAATCCTGCCAGAGATGCAGTCTGCACCTATGGAGCACGTCCATCCAGGGCCCCTACTGTAGGTCGTTCTAAGACTTGGAAAGTCACAGAGATGAATGAACACTGGTGACCACTTTGCAGGATTCACCACTCAGACCGTTTCAAACAGAGCTCCCCTAAGGCACTTTAAAATCCAAGCCTGTTTCCAAAAATGACACTTGACTGCTTGCACTAAGCCTGTAAATGCATCCCCATCAATGAGGCACATGGCCTGACAGGTGTCAGCACACAGTAACTAGGCTCAAGTCTCTCCCGGGCACTGATTAATTAAGGAGAACCTTACTAAACAGGACTCACCACCTCTGTCTACAGAAGTGTGACCAGCTCACAGGACTGTGAACCTGCTGAGGTTTACTCCCTTGCCACGCCACACTGATCCGTTTCATAAGTTTTTATACTCAATTCCTTCCCTTCCCCCGTGCCATGCAAGTACACACACACCCAGCGCTGGTCTAGGCCCAGTGGACGAAGTTAAGACAACAAGGGTAGGAAGGATGGCTGAAATCCCTAGAACAGTAGTGCCTAAGGACCATGGGAGGCCTCGGAGCCTGACCCTTCATGTTACACCAGGGAAACCAAGGCAGGGAGCATGTGAGCCATGAGCCGATGGGCACCAGAACCGGGTCCCTGGGCCTCGGGCCAGAGCTGTCCCAAGCCTGGCAGTCAAGGGAGGAGAGCCATCCCAGTTCTCTACAAAGTCCTCCTGCTCTGACCTGGCCCAGGAGGGCCGCAGCACAGGAAATGAGGATCTCTGCAGCCTAGACGTCTCCCACATTACTGGTTTGGAAGTACAAAAGCAGTGCCTCTTATTCCTCCCAGATGTCTCCCAAGCAGGTGGGCTCCTGAGAGCAGGGGAAGAGGCTTCACTCACTCAGGCCGTCTGCTGAGACCGGGCACCAGGACCCAGAAGGCTGGAAGGACCCCAATCACAGCCCACCCCCTATCACACACACACCACTCCCCACACCATCAGAGGCTCGGCTAAGAGGCTTTGGGTAGACCTGGTACTGGGTTGGGTTTAAACACCGGCCTTTCCTTGGTGGCTACAGCAGATTACTCAGTCCCTCTGTGCCTCAATTTCCTCATTTGTGAAACGGGGTGTGAGCATGCAGTTCAGAGCAGGGCGCCTGAACGCCACCAAAGCCCATGTAAGGAGCCCGGACAGAGCCCAGGGTGGGGCACGTGGCCATCGGCAGTGGTCAGGCTCAGGCTCTCTGCCCAGAGATGGTGGACAGTGTCCCTCCCACTGTCCGGACTCGGGGCCTACTGTGTGGCTTGGGGCAGCCTGAGCTCGGCCAGTCCCGACTCCGCAGGACGATGGGTCAGCACAGTCCCATCCTGCAAGTGGAGGCTCCCACCCCGCGGCCCCACGGGGCACCTGCAAGTGTTGGCACCCCTTCCGCAGCACTTCCTCGCAGCTCCTGCCCGCCACCCCAAACTTCTTCTCGCTGTGCAGGGACCGCAGCTTGAACGTCTTGGGCTTCCGGAGCACCGCTGACATGCTCAGAAACTCTGGCCCCGCGGGCGGCACCTGCTCAGGGGATCGCAGTGGTCTCCACTCCAGGTGGTCTCCACTGGGAGAATCAAGGCCGCGCGCTGCCCTCGGAAACTACACTACCCAAAAGGGCAGGAAAGCGGCGGCCTGCTCGCACCTTGTGCGCAGGCGTCGCCGCCGGAAACTTCATTACCCAGAAGGCCAGGAAAGCGGCGGCGCGCCCCCTCCTTGTGCGCAGGCGCAGCGCGACAGGGGCGGGGTCGCGCACGCGCGGAGGCCCGGGCGGGCCGGCCTGGTTGTCATGAGAGCGGCGGCCGCGGCCGGGGCGATGGGCGCTGGCCGCCGCCGCTGCTCCTCGGCTGCCACCGTCACTGCGGCTCGGGGGTGCGGGCCGGCCCGGGGCGGCGGCGGAGGCGTTGCCTGAGCTCCGCAGAGGGTGCGGCGCTGCCGAGGGCCGGCGGAGATCCTGAGTCTTGCGAGTGTCCTGACAGGTACCCGAGCGGGCCGGGGCGGGACCGATGTGCGGGGTTTGGAGCGGCGAAGCCGGGTCCACACGGGCCTCCGTGGGTGCGGCCCGCGCGCTGCGTCACCACCCGGGCGGCCCGCGGCGCCTGCGCTCGGTTCCTGCGTTGGGCGGATGCGCGAGCCCGGCGACCCCGACTCCGTGCGGGTGAGGTGGGAAGGAGTCGGCTCTTGAACCTCGTCTGCTCCGAGGACTCTGGGGCACTTGCGAACCTTGAGGTTGCTGCATCAAAAGCCATTTAACTGTGTGCCATTTACCATAAACGTTTAACTGTGTACTACTTACATTTTCGTAAGAGAAAAGTGAGTACAAGTTTCGTCTCCTAAGCCTCGTAGCAAGACATTTGGAAGTTGCTGAATTGTTTCAGTGTAACGTGCCTATCCAGTTTCCCTGGTGCAGAGTGAAACGCTGACTCCGCAGGGATGCCGGAGATGGAGCTGGCGCTGGTTGTCGGGAGAGGACCTCTTGCACCCGGCCAGCTGGGGCCCGACAGAGCTCCGGTTCCCCCCAAATTGTTAATGGTGAATTTTATAGTGCCTGATACTAGTGTCCTCAGTGACACTCCAGGTGTCTTACAGAAGACTTGAAGGATTATGCAGAAAAGATTCTAGGGTACAGGGTACAGGTGGAAGGAGGTGGCCGAAAAAGAATCCTTTTCAAATACCCAAACGGAGGTAATAACGTTGCCTCTGCCGTTCCTTGGCACTTCTCCTACCTGGCTCCTAGATGCTGTTTGGGATTTATTGAAGCCGCATTGTATAGTGGTCACATCCTTTATTCCGATTTAAAGGGCCCCATTTCTGAGTCTTAGCGCTATGGCCGAGGGTATTGGTCAAGATCAGAGACTCTGGAGCTTGAGCAGCCTTAGGACAAACCCTGCCTGCGTAGCTTCATAGCTGATGACCCAGGGCCAGGCCTCTCTGTGCCTCAGATTCATCGTCTCTACATCAGGACTGTCAGAACTGTCATGAGGGTGTAAACACGTGTACCTGCATGCAGACACATGGTGTGAGGAAGTCAGTCTGTACGCACATAGCAAGATGAATAAATAGCATTTCAGATCTGCAGAATTTCAGGGTACATGGTCACACTCAGGTGAAATACTGAATAGATAACCTGTTTTGTTCAAGGTGGGATAGACTGTAACAGCACCTTTAAAGGTGCTGGAAGGATGTGGGGAATCCCCAGTACAGGACTCTCACCCTGAGCTTCAATAAGTTTGTCTGGACTTTAGAATCTACCACACGAAGAGAGGGTTAGAACGGCAGATTGGGCTTGAGCAGCGTCCTCAGGCAGAGCAGTGCTCCAGGTCGAGAGGCCTGGCTACTGTCTTCTGGAGAAGACAGTGGATCCCTAAGAAGGCATGTATTCAGTCATCTTTCCAAAGGTGGGACCAGTGACACTTGGCACAGAGGGGTGGGCTTAGAAGTAGATGGGCTGGGGGCGGTATGGAGACAGAGGGGAAAGTCGGCCCTGGCTGTGAGCCTGAACCCTAGTGCATGGGAGGAGCCGCAGGCTGGGCGAGACTGGTGCCCGTCTGGCGTGGGAGCTGGAACACAGGCCACACTCTGCAGTTGCTGTGGATTATGTCACACACTCGTCTGTTTTCTGTGCCTACATTTCATCAGTTTCCGGGTTAGTTTGGTATTCCTCTACTATCCTGTGACATCCTTCAGCAAGCTTTGTATACCAAATGACTGGGATCTTTAATAGTGGTTTCTCTTTCTGTTTTTAATGCATTTGTTCATATAGTCCAAGAAACCTTAGCAAGTGCTGGCCAGTGATTAATTTGTTGACATAGTCCTTTTCAGGGTATCAATAACAGTCAGAGGAGGATCTAGATCCATCCTGAGCACATTAAAAGAAGCATGTCTTAAGTGGGGTGTGCTCATGCGTTACCGCCTCCTGAAAATCTCAGTTAACAGTGTGTCCCACCCCAGAGAACCTTCTGGAGAAGGCTTTATCCTCTGTGTTTTTGAGGGCTCTTGGTTGCATACTGACCCTTTAGCCAAATTGGCCAACTGCAGAGCATCGACAGCCTTAGTAACTGGGGAGTCAGTGGGAGTCTGTGAGTCCTTTGGGCTTTTAAGTCCTGATGCTCACAAGGTGGGGTTCCCTGCCTCTCTCAACACTGCTTCCCCATGTCAGCCCCACCCTCTGCCCAGAGCTCCCCACTACTCTAGCAGCCGCCCTCCTCCCCACCCTCTTCCCAACTCTTACCTCCTTCCTACCCCTGATGCTGTGCTGCAGCTCAGCCCCTGCAGCGGAGTCCTGGGACTGAGCAGCTTGGTCCTGTTCTCGTGGCTCCTCCCTGAGTCAGTTCCTAAGGAGGACTTGGAAGTCTTGAACTGACCAACCGGGGAAACATGCCCCACAGGCGGGGGCTGAGGGATGCAGAGGGTGGGGAGGGCGGAATCACGCAGGGAAATTGGGATTGAGGTGCTGTTTTCAAAGGAGTGGGCAGAGCTGGACATCATTACAGCCACGCTCAACATGATGGTAGGTAGCTGTGAGCCAAGCCAGGTGTGATTTTTTTCTCCTGAGAGAAAAAATCATCCAGGCAATACTTACCCACCTCCCCACTGTTGGCCACACAGCCCGGCCCCAGGAGCACGGTTGTGCACAGAAGGTTCTGTCTGTGGTTCTGCTCTGCCTCTGCTGGTCAGCGTTTTCATGTAGCAATGATTATGCTGTTGATTAAACTGCCCCTTTCCCCCTTATCTTTGTATAGCTGTTTAACACACTGGTTTATTAGTTTCCTAACTAATTTGAAAAACTTTGTATTCATATCTTGCAAAAGAACTTGTTTTTGCTATAACAGAGTAGCACAAACTGGATGAATTAAAGCCACAGAAATACATTTTGGAGGCTAGAAGTCCAAAATCAAGGTACACGTGTGCAGGGCCATACCCCTTGTGCAGACCCCCTCCTGGGCCTTCCCAGCTCTGGTGTCCAGGTGGTCCTGGTGCATGTGCAGGGCCACGCCCCCTCTGCAGATCCTCCTGGCCCCCCTACCAGCTCTGGTGTCCTGGTGCACTTGTACAGGCCACGGCCCCTTTGCAGACCCCTTCTGGGCCCTCCCAGCTCTGTGTCCAGGTAGTCCTGGTGCACTTGTACAGGGCCACGGCCCCTTTTGTAGACCCCTTCTGGGCCCTCCCAGCTCTGTGTTCAGGTGGTTGTGGTGCATGTTTGCAGGGCCACACCCCCTCTGCAGATCCTCCTGGCCCCTCCCAGCTCTGGTGTCCAGGTGGTCCTGGTGCACTTGTACAGGGCCACGGCCCCTCTACAGACCCCTTCTGGACTTTCCTAGCTCTGTGCCCAGGTGGTTGTGTGCATGTGTGCAGGGCCACGCCCCCTCTGCCGACCCCTCCTGGCCCTCCCAGCTTAGGTGTCTGGGGGTCTTGACAGCCTTGGTGTGTTGCTGCAGCTGCCTGGCCCTTGTCACTTGGCTCCTGTCTGTGTGTGTCCCAGTCTCTTTATTGATAAGGACACAGTCGTGTCGGAGCAGGCCCCTCCCTACTCCCATAGGACCTCCTCTTAACTTGCACACTGTTCGTAGACGTCCTGTCGGTGGTCCTGGGAGTGAGGGCTTCAGAGTGCTTTAGGGACACAGTGCAGCCCACGATGCTGCTCAGGCTCTTTGGACATGTTAGTGTATTTGGGAAAAGCCATAGTAACTTGAATGATTCTCTTAAGTAGTATCAGAGGTGCCTTAGAAATTACATAATAGTAACTAGACTGTTTCAAAGCAATGGGACAGTCTGACTGGGCTGTGAATTACTTATGTGTTAGCGAGGCGAGAACTAACACTCACGTAAGTGACACTCATGACAGTGTCACTGTGTGCCCCTGAGCCCCTCGATTTTGAAGCCATCTCTCCTGCTCTCCTACACAGCCCGGCTCGCAGAATGCCCCACAAGATCGGATTCGTCGTTGTCAGCTCATCTGGACATGAAGACGGCTTCAGTGCCCGGGAACTGATGATCCACGCACCAACCGTCAGCGGGTGGAGGTCACCAAGGTGGGTGGGATGAGGGGCCGTGGAGGGTGGGTCGTCAGGGGCACGTGGACTCTCTTGGTCTAAGTGCTAATGTTGTTACAACTCAAATGCA
>SJXQ01001980.1:807875-819906 GCA_006408695.1 Aepyceros melampus
GTGCCTTCTGAGCAAAACTGATGCTCCAGTGGGGTCAACCGTAGGCTGCTCCTCCAGGCTGCTGAACGAGCATGAGTGGCACTCAGGACGTGTTGCTCATTGCTCACTCCACTCAGGATTCTATAAAGCGAGGGGTTTCCTCAAATCTGTGGGTTCCAGCGGGAAATCCTCTGGCTCCCTTGGACAGCCTCTTGTTTATCTCGTGTGTTTATCTCATGATAAACTTTGGGTTTCATTTCAAACCACAAACTAGCCACTCCAAGTCTGATTCACTCTGGGTGAATCAGCAGACCCCACTCTTGAGTTCCAGCTGTGACTGGAAGGCTTTGAGGGGGCCAGGACCGGGGCCCTTGCAGCGTCAGAACCCACAGAGCTGTCCCGTTACCTGGACGCATGGGCAGGGACCGCCTGAAACCCTCCATGGTGATCCTGCAGGAAAAACAGGACTGTGCTTGCTTTCAGGTTTTGCCAGTTCCCACAAGAAATTGTTCTTCAGATGGTGGAGCGATGTCGAATAAGGAAGCTGCAGCTGCTCGCGCATCAGTACATGATCCCCAGCAAAGTTGAGTTCTACATCAGTGAGAGCCTGCCCGAGTACTTCACCCCGTATCAGGCAGAGCGGTTCCGGAGGCTTGGGTAAGGGTGGAATTTAGCATGTATGGTGGGGATGTCTAGCCTGAACAATTCTGCCTCAAAGTGGGTAAACACTGCGGCATACCCCTTGCCGTGGGGTTTGCTCACACGCTCATGCGTGGGTCCGGATCTCAGGACTTGTGCACACCTGCCGTGTGCCGAGCATGTTCACTGAGTGGCGTTCCCGCAGATCAGTCGTGTTCAGGCCGCTTTTCAGGTGCAGAACTTGTCTAGAGAACACTGTTTAGAATTTGACCTCTGGACTTTCCCCAAGGTTTGTTTTTTTTTTTAATTTTTCATTCCAAGCCTAACTTTCCTTGAAACCCGTGGAGTTCATTGGGAGCCAAAGGCAGCATGTTTCTGCACTGACGTGGTTCCACAGTTGTGTTTTTCTTCCAGCTACGTGTCTCTCTGTGACAATGAGAAGACAGGCTGCAAAGCCCGGGAACTGAAGTCGGTGTATGTGGACGCAGTGGGGCAGTTTCTGAAGCTCATCTTTCACCAAAACCACGTCAACAAGTACAATGTGTATAACCAGGTGAGACGCATGGGCCTGCCCCTCAGTGGTGTCTCCCTTCATAGAAGAACCTGGACTCTTCCTTCAGAGTGGTGTCAGTGGGGCAGTGCTAGGCTCTCTGGAGCTGTTCCTCCAATTCAGAGCCACCAGTCCCGTGTGGCCGTGTGTGCTGGGGCGTGACTGGTCCACGGGCATGGGCTGTGTGTCAACCAGACTCGGTAACCAGATGAGACATTTTGGATGTGTTAAGTTTAAATATATTGTTACAATCAATTTTATCTGTTTCTTTTAAACTTTTTTTTAACTTTGCCAACTAGAAAACTTAAAATTATCTATGTGGCATCATATTTCTATTGGACAACACTGTTCTAGGTATTACTTTTGTAAGGTAAATCCCTTGATGGAAATTGGGAAGGTGATTTCATGTGGCATGCAGTCCAGAATCTCTCTGGTTCCCTTTCTGTTGCTTTGGCATAATTAACACAGTGGAAATCAGAGGTGTCAGAGCAATCTTGTTAATTGAAGCAGATATTTATAACACTCCTTGCCCCTTCCAGAGGTACACAGGTGTTCCAGCCAGTCAGAGTTTATGCTGAGCAGGTGAGCTGGAGGGGGGTCTGAGACTATCCGGTGCCTTGTCCATACATGATAGCAGAGTTCTGAACCATCTCTTTCCTCCACTTCGTCTCCTTGTTCACCAGGAGTTCCTTGGGTTTTAGCTCAGCCTCAGTGGTTCTCGAGGGCAGGGGAGCATGTCATGGGAGAATCACTGCCTCGGACAAACTGAGCTGTGTTAATGTCGGTTTTCATTCATTGTCTAACTTGCCACCATCAGGTAGATATGATCCCATTCTTAACTCAGGTGGATGTTTCAATATAAGGCTGTGTTAAAACCTGTTACTGTTTTAACATCCTTCAAACATTAAAATAGCTACTTGGTTCAACAGTAGAATATTATATAATTTGAAAATCATGAATAATTCTATGTTAGCATGAGATCTTGCGTTAGTACATTTAGATGTACATCATCCCATTTGATGACAGGATGAACAGAGTGTTATAAAGGGGTTAAGTCCTGTCTAACATACTTAATTTCTGTTGGTGAATTCTCTCTTAGGTTGCTTTGGTTGCAGTAAATATCATTGGAGACCCTGCAGACTTTGGCGATGAAACCAATATTGTAAGTTTGGGAAGTTTCATTCCTAAAGAGAGACATTTATTTCTAACAAGGAGGGGGTCATTCATTTTTGTCACAAAAGTGTCATCCTATAAATTCTCACAGAAGTGTCCAGTGACCAGCTCGCAGGTGATTTTTCAGCAGCTGTTGTTTTAAACTTTCCTTTACTCGAGAAGTTTAGTTGTCCCTCCAGCAAATGGGATCACCGAAGCCCCTTCATATCACATCATTTCTTTGTTTTATGTTGTTCCTTTTCCCTCTGAGATACTAAGCAGAACTTCCCCACAGACCTCCAGAGAGAAGCTGATTGATCACTACCTGGGGCACAATGCAGAGGACCCAGCTCTTGAAGGAACTTGCTCTGGGTAAGAGCCCCACCCGCCCCAGGCCATAAACTTCTGTGACTTCCTCCCTTGACGCCAGCTCTAAAGGACCCTGGACTCTGGGGCCCCAAAGTGCAGTCTGCAGCTGAATAAGCCACTGATGGGATTGTCGTAAATACACTGCAGATTAAGGTCACCCTTCTGTTTAGCACATCTTCATTCAGCACCCTTCAGAGAGGACTTCATTTCCTGTGTGGTTCGGTATCACCAAACAAAAGAGCCATCAGCCATCCTTTGATGTTTTAGTGGCACAGGTAAATTCATAGACAGAATAATTGACCAAGATTGTCAGTTACTGAGGTTCATCTTCCGTCTACTCAGAGCTTCAGTCCTTAAGGGGGTGAGACTGCCCGTCTGTCAGGTTCTCCTGAGAACCTCTCCACCCTCTGCATGCACGCAGCTGTGCAGACTTAGCCATCCTGCTGCCTCTTTAGCAGGTCAGGCTTGGAGGGCAGAGCTGAGGGTCCAGCTCTTTCTTCCTTGTGTCCCAGCACCTCTCTGGGACCAAGTCTTCAAGCACCCTGCCTAATAGCACCCAGCCTAAGGAGAGAGGAATTCAAAATGACACCCAGGGCCCCATCTCTGACAGCAGCTCCCCAAGAGTGAAAGGATAAGATGCTTAGAAAAGATAAGGTGCCTCGACGTCAGTAGATGGTATTTGCCCGTGACCTGTGGTGTATGTGGCTCCATGCTCACGTGCACATGGTCAGAACAGCTGGCTCTTCTATTTGCATCAAATGTGGGCTCCATTCTCCGCCCTGTTGCTCGGAGCCATGGCGATACCAGTCATGCGCCCGACAGACAGTGAACCCGTCCCCACAGAGCTCCCCAGCCCCTACAGGCCTAGGCTTCATGGTCCCCACAGCCTGAGTGAGAGACGGGCCAGGGGTCGCCTCAGGTGGTGGTGTGCGTGGTACCTTGGAGTGGAGGCCACGCTTACGGTTTAGTGTGTAAGAAGGCACAGTGCAGAGTGAGCCATCCCACCTACACAGGCCACGCGGACGCCTCTTCTTGTCAGGTGGGCATGAGGAACACGTCGGGGAGGCGGACACTGACAGCAGGTGCCGCTTCCTTCAGCGTCGTGCTGGCACCACCTGCGGCTCTGCCCTCGTGAGCAGCGATGACTAAGCTCACTGACCACTCAGTATCTCTGATAAAAGCCCTCTGGGGAATGGTGACTTCTGTTTAAATCAGTTTTTCTTCAAGTTAGCCACAGGGGACAGCAGACTGCGGCTTCCTGTCCTGCGGCGCCCCCACCCAGCGTTTTCCTGAAGGTGAAGTGAGGTCTTGACAGGTCACGGGCGGCACCTCAGGCTGAGTCCATAGGCACCACTGGGGCATTGTGGGTGGTGGGCACTGCTGACACTGGGTATTCCAAATCATCTCATCCTTTGTAGGGTTCCACTGTATGGAATGAAGTGTTGGTTTTACCTCTGGAACTTCAGGGAAGAGCATGTTAGTTTTGAGAATATGGTGTGTATTTAGGTAAAAATAGTCACCGTGACCTTGGGGACATGGAAACATGCTGCTGGTCAGTCCTCACTGAGGTTTACAGAGATGCCACGGCCACCATGCCTGCTGCTGTGCCCGCCAGTACCTGAGTCAAGGCATGCGGAAGCAGGATGATTTTGAAAGGGGACATGGTCCCCTGTCCTGCTTGAATTTATCATTAATCAGCTAAACTTATGACAGATAACATCTTTAATAAGTTTCCCAGCGTATAAGGAACCCGGAGTCAAAGTTAACAGGAAGTGTCTGTCTGCGTCTGATGCCGCAGATGGGGAGGTTCTGAACCATGTCCCTAACTCTTCTGTTGAGGAGTTAGATCGGTGTCATGGTTCTAGACATCAGACCCAGGAGCTGCTGTCCTGTCATAGAACTAGGAGGAAGGAATGGAGGTAAGAGTTCATGAGAAACAAGTCACTCAGATCACGTTTGGGTCATTTATTCCAGGAAGGATCTTTCTGATCTGCAGAACCAGATGGTGTTGTACAGTTGGACACTTTGAAGTACAAGCCCAGTGGTAGCATCTTTAACGCTTGTCACTGTTACTGTGGCATGAAATGGAAGCCTGGACTCAGCCTGAGTCCCCCCGAATCAGCCTCTGCAGGGCCAGGGCCTAGCCATGGCTGGCTCTGATGTTGGTTTCCCAAGGCTCCAAATGACTCATGAGCGGATTCTCGTGCACTGTCCTGTCCCAGCACCCAGAGTAGAGCTGGGCACAGTCTGCATTTGAGATATCTGGTGAATGAGTGAGTGAGTGAATGAGAGTGAATGTGAATGAGTGAATGTGAATGAGTGAGTATGAATGAGTGCATAAGTGAGAGAGTGAATGAGTGGGAAAAGAGTTGAGTGAATGAGTGAGTGAGTGAGAATGAATGAGCATGTGATGGATGAGTGGTAAGTGCATGAGTGAATGTGAACGAGTGAGTGAATGAGAATGAATGAGCGGGTCATGGATGAGAGAGTGAGTGAATGAGATTTGTTGGCAGGAAATACCATAGGAGCAGGGGCTGTCTTCTCCCATCTTTAGCCCCGAATGTGGGGGGAGCACCTCCCCCGCAGTATCACGTAGATTAAAACTGGCTCATTCTTTCCTGTAGGAAGTCTGATTACATCTCTCCACTAGACGACTTAGCCTTTGACATGTACCAGGACCCAGAAGTGGCACAGATCATCCGCCGGTTAGACGAACGGAAGCGCGAGGCCGTGCAGAAGGAGCGCTACGACTACGCCAAGAAGCTGAAACAAGCCATCGCTGACTTGCAGAAGGTACTGCCTCCGGGGAACAGCTCCTCTGCCGCCCGCGATAGGCTTTGTGTCTGATTACCCTGGCACCTGCCCAGAGAAGGGGCCAGGCCTCAGAAGGCCACAGGGTTAGCGTGGCTTCAGGGGTGTAAGCAGATAAGAGAGACCATGAGCACATAGTCCTGCAGAGCCCTCCTCAGGGCCGCATGCCATCTGAGGCAGCAGGAAGCTGAGATGCTTAAACCGCTGTGAGCTTGCCCCAGCGTTGCATGCAACTCGTTGCAGGCTGTGAGGCAGCCCAAGCGTTGCAGGCGCCCGTGGCCAATTCCCTCCATTCCCTGTGTCATGCCCCCATCTCCCGGACATGAGGCTGGTCGCCCACACAGTCCTCAAAGCGTTAACTTTGAAACGGTCTCTGCACTGGGCGTCTATGAAACGAGAGCTGACGCTGTGTGCTCCAGGTGGGGGAGCGCCTGGGCAGGTATGAGGTGGAGAAGCGCTGTGCCGTGGAGAAGGAAGACTACGACCTGGCCAAGGAGAAGAAGCAGCAGATGGAGCGCTTCCGCAGCCGCGTGTATGAGCAGCTGCAGCTGCACGAGCTGGTGGACGCTGAGCTGGTGGGTGGGGCCCGCAGCATGCCCTGAAGTCTTGGGGCTGGGAGAGCTATTCTCTGGTCCACACGGGTGGGCGTGCAGGAGGACTGCAACAGTGGACATGGGGCAGGTCAGCGGGGAAGCCTCCCAGCAGATGGCTGTGTCTCCTGGTGGCAGCCCCACCCTTGTGGTCCTGGGGAGCACAGGGAGAGGGGCCCCCGACAGCTCTTGCCAGTAGGGGAGGGTCCTGTGTCCAGACCCATGTTCCAGGCCAGGACACAGGCCCGGTGCCCAGGGGACAGCATGGAGTGCAGGCTCTGGCTGTCCCTGCTGGCTCCTGGCTCCACTCCACCCGCCCCACTCTGTGGCCTCAGACTCATTCCTCAGCCTCCCTGGGACTGTTTCCCCATTGTTTGCATGGCGGTGAGAACAAGGAACCTGAGATGTGGTCGTCTGCCCAAAGCACTTCCGCCAGCCCAGCACGTGACCACAGCTGAGTCCACTGCGCCCGTTAGAGTGACATGAAGTGGTCTGCTCTGCAGACACTTAGGGACCAGCGCTGGCCATGTGGGTCCAGCCCAGGTGATCCTGCCCACCTGCAGCCTGCACGCTGCAGCGCCCACTCTGGGCAGCCACCCTGCTTTGGTACAGTGTCCCTTGAGTGCTCCGCACGGTAACTTCAGGCAGTTGGGGGCCATGACGTGGGCCTTGTTAGTGCAGCTTCCACCTGTGTTTTCCCAAGCCAGTGCTCCCCTGGGGAACGAGGTGGGGTCTGTGTGGCGGGGACCCTGGGAGCTGAATGGCCCATTTTCCCCCAGATGAAAAGGCCTCTCGACCTGCCCCTGCAGCCCCTGGCCTGTCCCAGCAGCCCCCACCACCAGCCGCCCATGAGCTCCCTGCCACAGCCAGAGGAAAGGGTGACAGAAAACCGGCTTGCGGACCCTTTCCTTCAGGAGAAGCCTTCATCACACCGCCTGGACGTGTCTCCTCAGCGTCCCACAGTGGACCGGCCACCTCCCGCCGCTGACACCCCTCCCAAGACCCACGTAGGTAACTCAGGTTCCCGCCGTGGGCAGGTATGGAAGCCCCATGTCTTGTGGGGGTTTCCTGGAGAACGAGTGTATCAGGGAACAAAAGCGGGGGGGCCCCTTCCCCGCCCCGCATCCAGGAACACCGCCCGTGACTGAGACTGCCTCCTCTGAGCCTCTGCTGCTCTCTTTGCAAAGACGTGCTGCAGTGTGGGAGAAGGTGTTTCTGGGCATGAGCGAGGTTCCTGCCCTGACGGGACCTCAGCAGAGCCTCAGGACAAGTCATGTACAAGGCCGTCCCTGTTAGAGCTGCCTGTGTGGCAAGTGGTAGAAAGCCTGTTTCCAGTGAGTTACTGGCGTTTATAACTGGGAGTCTAAGAGTCCACGTGGGTTTCAGGGTGGGTTTGACTCCTATCTTGCAGGTCCCCTTTCTTGGTTCTGGATGCCCTCTCAGTGGGCTGGACCTGTCCCGGGGGCCTCAGCTTCCGATCTGTGTATCATGCCATTGGGAGGTTGGGGAGGGTGGGTGGCATCTGTCCCACTCTGAGCCCATCCCCAGGCCCCAGGTTTACCCTGGTTAGACCAGCTTCATCACCTGGCAACCTCATTGCTCATGTGGGTCACCGAGAACAGGCCACAGGAGGCCTCTGCTGAGGGCCGTAGGTTTGCAGGCTCTGAACAGGACCCAGGGCTTCCGCCACCTGTGTTAGAGCAGGGCTGCTGGACAATGGATGCATTCAGAGGAGGCTTGATAGTTAGAAGTAAACTAATGAACTGAGAAAATACCAGAGGTCTTTCCAGAAGAAGACTATAATAACTTTTACTCTAGTGGTCTGCTGGCAGTTGAAATCTCTAGTGGTAAGCAGTAATTGCGGCAGAATGTAGATAGCTTGTTGATTAGGTCTGTAACAAGCTTAGAAGGGAATAGAAACTCCTGTCTGATTTTTTCAGTTACACCCAATTCATAAATTATTCTAACCTGACAAGACTGATACTTCAGCAAAATACCATTGTTCTGACCAGACACGTCCCAAGCAGTCAGCCTATGGGTGTAGACAGGGATCAGCAGGCAAGGGGGAACCCCACGCCGAGCCCTGAGCTGCCTTGTCCTCCCACAGCCCGAGTCCCTGCCCTACGATGAACGGCCTCTCCCCGTGACCCGCAAGCAGCTCGGGGCAGCAGTCTCCGAGGCAGAGAGGAGAGATGCGCTCGGCGACGAGGCTCACAGGGCGGACGCCGCAGGCGAGCCAGAGCCCCTGACGGAGAAGGCCTTGCGGGAAGCCAGCTCTGCTGTGGACGTGCTAGGAGAGGCCCTGGTAAGGAAAGAGGCCAACGTAGCCGGGGTGGGCAGCTCCACAGGGCTCCTGGTCCTCTGCCGGTCCCACCCGTGTCCTCGCTGTCCAGTGGGAACGTCCTGATGATCAGTCATCACGTGGGACAGCACGTGCATCAGCTAGGATTTCAGGTCTCCTGATGGCGTCCCTTTGAGCCTGGCCTTTCTTTCTATTTATTTTTCTGCTTTAATTATTTGCCCACGCACTGCAGCATGGAGGATCCTCGCTCCCCAGCCAGGGATTGAACCTGCATCCTCTGCACTGGGAGGTGGACTCTTAACCACTGGACCACCACAGACATCCCAGCCAGGGCCTTTCCTTGGGCTCACAGGTCTGGGGCCCGGCCCCAGCTCCCACCTGGAGCACTGCTGGCTCCAGGGTCGAGGACAGCAGACCAAAGAAAATACCAGAGCATCACTGGCCTTGAAAAGTTCTCTTGCTGGAGCTTTTAATACTGTCCATGTTTTAATGGATGTAAACTTAAAACTTTCCATGCTAGGAGCAGTATTTCTCCAAACCTATGTACCCAGAGGGTGGAGTTCCTGTGTTTAGAAAAGCTGTGTCTTGTTGAAACAAACCAAAGCCGGGGGTGCTGGGGTGGGGACAGGGCCAACTGCCCACCCTGAAGGCCGTCCCCTGCCCTCCCAGGTGGCCGGAGCCTACTCCAAGACATGGTCGCACCGAGAGGATGCGCTCCTCACCCTGCATAAGCAGCTGGCGGACACGCCCGTGGGGACCCCGAAAGAGGACCTGAAGAGCGTGCTGAGGGCCGCCGTCTTCCTCGTAGGAGAGCCATCCGCGACATCGTGACCCCAGTGAGTCCCGCCACCCTGCAGGGGCCCCCATGTCTGCCGAGAGCTGCTGGGCCGTCCCCTGGAGGTCAGGGTAGCCTGGAAAGCAGCCTGGTCCCCTCACTGTCATCACCAAGCATGAGGTCACTAGGGATGAAGACCTTGAGTAAGAAACCTGGTCGCCAAGGAGCCCAGGCTCTGTTCCCATGGGCCGTGCCCTCTGGCCCTGTGTGCGCAGAGGCCTGGCCACCATGCTGTTCGCGCTACATTCACGTGTTTGATCTTCCTGACACCTGAGGAGCTTGGAGTTACCCGTGAATTTCCTAACTCTGAAAGGGCCGTAAGAATGAACATCCCCAGTTACACCATCGTCTGCATTGACACAATACCTTATGCAGTTCAGCAGAAACGTCAGACCCTCGGTCTCACAGGGAGGTGTCGGAGACCTCGTAACACACGGAGATGAGCCTGTGCCCTCCGTGTGCAGGGAACTGTGCACAGCAGCTGGCAGTTGGCCATTTTCAGTCCTTCAGACAGCGTGTAGTTTTCAGCATAACGTTCCTGTTGATTACTGAGAATAAATTTCATGTTTCTTTTTAGTGGAATTGAGTTAAGAGTGGCTTATCCGGGTTTATCACTTTTTTCTTAGGTCTTTCAGGCATCTTTGAAACTGTTGAAAATGATAATTACACAGTATATTCCTAAACACAAATTGGGCAGGCTTGAGACGGCTCACTGTGTGGAGAGGACAATTCCTGTCTTGCTCACGAGAACTGGAGACTCTTCTGCTCGCCTCCGGGTTATGGCTTCTAATTTTATTCAGGTACAGATTTCCCCGGGATGTTTGAAGCCATCGATCATAAACACCTAACTGGAGATACTTGGCTTTCTTAGAATAGTACCTTACAAGGTCTCATCTGTTCAAGCCAGTCATAGGTTATGCCGCGTGATTCACCATCATAACTTCCTTCTCCTCTGACCCAGTGAAATGCTGCCTTAAACTTGGCTACAGTGTAAGTTTTTCTTTAACATAGGCTTTTAATTTTTTTAATAAATAAAAATATAGAGAAAGCCAGACCAGACCAGAATAGAAAAATGGAGTTAAAAAAAATAATAAACAGGTCACAGTCTTGATGAAGTGTTTT
This sequence comes from Aepyceros melampus, assembly GCA_006408695.1. NCBI lineage: Eukaryota > Metazoa > Chordata > Mammalia > Artiodactyla > Bovidae > Aepyceros > Aepyceros melampus. Next base: position 818,225 of record SJXQ01001980.1, read on the forward strand.
TATTCTTTCCACCAACACGCCTCCTCTCGCCTGGGCACTGGGGGAGCCAGGGCAGACGTGAGCAGCTGGGAGTCTGGGGCCCACACTGAGCCAGGCAGCACAGGAGTGTGCTTTGCTCTCTCGTCAGGAATCCATCTGGGCCAGGAGACCTCAGGTTAAGGTGCAGGGTGCTGTGAGCTCCTCCAAACGTGAACCCAGTGCCATGAGCACGCTGGCTTTCTAGGGAAGGAAGCCAAAACTTCCATAGTTTCTCCACCAGGAAGAACCACCGATCTTGTTTTATTTAACTAACTAAAACGTTCAGGGAAAATGAGTGAGTGGTATTATTTGGGGGAACTCTTTCAAAGGATGCATTGAACATGCCCCTAATTGCTTTCAAGCCATGTTCACCTCTGGGACAGCAGTGGTGCTGAGCGTCCCCTGCGTGAGGGCATTCCCATACTGCACCAGCTTCCGACGGCCCAGTCATGTTCCCGTGTGGGTCCCCGTGTGCGCAGCATCTGTGTGTCCCAGCAGCCCCCTGCTGCTCTCGGGGGCTCGCCTCCCTCCTCCTCCTTCTCATTGGTTTCCAGCCACTCGTGGGCCCAGAGGCAGAGCCAGCGGTACTGCCAGAATGAGAAGGTGTTTGGGTGGTGTGGCCACAGACCTGCAAAAACCAGACTTCTGTCTGTTACAGCTCATTGTTTCATCAATATTTTATCATTTCTTGAGTCTTTTCTTTTAATATTTTATCACTTTTTCTTTCCTTGCAGCTGGCTAGTTAAGTGATGAATATCTTAATTATAGAAAGACTTGTGTGGAGACAGTAGAGTGTGTGGAGGCACTTACCCTCTTTCATCTCAACCCACCAGGGATCAGTTCATCTGAGTATGTGCCTGTTACACGCTTGGCTAAGTTTAAAAATACTGAAATGGAGGTTCTTACAGCAAGACTTAATTTCTTTTAGAATTTTAGAAATTAGAAAATCTTTTTCTTAAGGTTGTGAGATCCTAAGAAGAGAAACTAAGGTTTTAATCACACTTTCTGTAAAGCTTTAATTCATCTCTAAGTGATCATGGTTCTTATTTCTGATGATTCAGGCTTTTGTTCTTAATTGTTATCATATCTTGAAATAGGAGCTTACAGACGAATGACTTTACTGTCGTTTGTCACTTTAATTTTTATTTCCCATTTTTTCCCCTCAGTGTTTACTTTGCGGCTAGCAATAAGTTACCCCTCGCATTTTCTGGTAAAACTTAGCAGATGCTGTTGGTCTCTCTAGGAGATAGCCTTGTTTAAGGAAGTGAAGTCTCTCCAGGTCATCCCATCTTACCTGGTCCAGCCACTGAAAGCCAACTCCTCAACTCACCTGGCCATGAGCCAGATGGCACTGCTGGCGCGACTGCTGCGGGACCTGGGCACGGAGGGTGCGGGCTTCACTGTGGACGGTGTGATGCGGGTGAGCGCCCTGGGGTGGCTGCCACGGCCAGGCCCGAGCTGGTGGGTGGAGCACATGGGTGTCTGGGGAGTGCTAGCTGCACATCACTTGGGGATGGGGTGGAGAGGCATGATTTCAGAATGTCCCTGCTTCCTCTGACACATATGGGCACTGGAGCCTGCAGCACCTTCTGCTCCGCCTGGTGAACACAGAACAGGAAGGGGACCCCAGATTTAAGAGTGGGCAGGAATGCCGGGGTGACTCA
>SJXQ01001980.1:828893-842301 GCA_006408695.1 Aepyceros melampus
TGGGATTGGGACTGGGGGAGGGGCTGAAGTGGGGAGGGCAACCAGGCATCTCGAGGGTCAGTATCGAGGCTGCTATAGTGCTGGGCCAGCGCAGAGACTGTGTCGGGAAGAGGTGGTTCTGGAGCTCTGTCTCCAGGTTTCTATGCCACGCCCCCACCCCAGAACATCTGTGAGCTCTCAGGGAGGCAGCTCTGCTCTCCTGGCCATGGGTCTGGCTGTGTAGGGGAGGTACATGAAGGCTTAGTCCTTCCCTTTCCATTGTCAGCTAGTTTTCAGAATAACTAGCTGTGTGCCCAGCATCTTCTGGCAGTAGCTTGCTTGTTTGTCTGGATCTTAGCATCATTGTGAATCCACAGCTTTAGGCTATGGGAGATGCTCAGCTGTGTGGGCATCACAGTGCTTCACGGTGTGTGGATGAGCCAGGCTCTGGCCAATGGGGCCTCTGCAGATGGGCGCCTGGCACTGTGAGTGGGCCCTGGGGACGCAGAGCCTCGTGGCTCTGACCAAGCCTTCCTTTCCTGGTTCCCTTCACTGGAAATTACCTTCCGTGACCCCCTCAGGTGCTCTGTGCTTGTGGGCCAGTACTGTTCTGGGCCTCTCTACAGACAGAGCCAGGAAAATGTCGAGATAAATCCATGTAAAGTTCACACTGACATTGCTGATTCAGAGTCTGAGCTGCAGGGTTGCTTTAACCCCATGGGTCTCAGGACAGAGTCTCTTTCCACCCTCCCAAGAATTAGTTCCCAAAGCCCCCAGAGATGCCCATCAGACCATTGCACAGTGGGCCCTTCTTGGCCCCAGAGTCCCAGGTCGTTGTGGGCAGAGCGATGCTTCTGGCCATCCCATCTCCTCTTGTCCCTCTTGTCCCCTTGAAGATGTGGGCTCTGGCGTCTGCTTCAGGGCCCTGGAGTCGCTCCACTTGCTGTACCACCAGCTGGTAACAATTCAGCCTCATTGTCTCAGTTTATGTTCAGGTCCTGGTAGTTTTCAAAATCAAGTTCTGCAATTACATAAGGTACTTAATGGTTCTGAAATCTGTAAAACGAGGCCGATTCGGAGAAGACCAGGCAGAAGCTGCCGGCCTGCCCCTGCTCCTGCTCCCTATCCCTCCTCTTACAGAACAAGCGTTTTTTCATGGCTTAGCTTAATTTTTTCCTTAAATGTAGGCAGCTCTCAAATGTGCACTTTTTCTCTGTCCCTGTTCAGCCTTAGAGGTCGGGTGGCTCTGTACTTAGTTGTCATCACCTTGCGCTGTCACTGTCGTACGTGACCAGCCCCCTCCTTGTAGAGACCAGCCAGCCCCCTGCTCTGAGCAGTGCTGGCATCTGCAATGACCTCCGTCTCTCTTGCTCCTGCCGCCACTCCAGCTCCGGCCTGGAGGGAACAGCACCTGCCCCAGGCCACATGGTGCCTCAGGCCACATGGTGCCACAGGCTACGTCGTGAGGCAGCAGCAGGCTATGCTCCTTTCCGCTCTGTTTCATCTATATTTTCTTCACCAGTCTCCACCCGCCAAGAAGCTTGAACACCCGTTATTCTGTCACGGTTTCTGCAAGTCAGAAGTCCAGGCACGACCTGGCTGGGTCCTCTGCTCGAGGTCTCAAAGCGCTGCGCTTCCAGTGTCAGCCAGGCCACACTGTCATCTGTGGGCCCGACTGGAGGAGGAGACGCTTCCTGGCCCATTGCATGCGCTGGCAGCACCCGTTTCTTACTGGTTATAGGACCGAGGTCCCTGCTTCCTTGCTGGCAGGGCCTCCCTCAGCCCCTTCCCCCACCCCCGCATCATCACACGTGTGTGACAGCGGCCTCAGCATGTGGTGCTCAGCCATGCAAGAGTTGCGAGGCATGTGACGTGCGGGCCAGTATCTCAGAAGCTCACAAGCCATGGGTGCTCTGGGACCACTGTGCTCAGGGGCTCAGGGCAGGACACACACAGAGCTCAGGAAGCCCCGAGACTGCCGTGCGCAGTAACTGCCTCTGGTTTGGCCATCTTGGTGGCCCCTCTGCTGGCCTGGTTGCCACACTGCACGCCTCTCATTTCAGGCTGGAAGGCTCACCTCATGGGCCCCGCCGGCTGCACCATGAACCTGCGCCGGACGCATGTGCTTCACAAGACGCCCGTGCTGCCACCGGGTAAGTGTTCGCGCAGTCTGGGCCCCGTCCCTGGGTCCCTGGCAGGCAGGGTCATCATATTGCAGCACCGGCTCTGGCTGAAGGCCCTCCGTGTGACCCTGCTTCCCCCAGACTCTGTGGTGGTGTTCAGGGAGCTGACAGCCCAAACCGCGGGTGTTCACAGGCACACTCAAGTCTTGGTATCCCTCCAGACCACCCACACCAGTGTCCAGAAACAGGAACTGCAGTCGCAGACCACAGATGGCACCGCAACCTGATTCCTAAATCAGATTTGGCTGCTTTCTGTCAGATTTAGAATGCCTTACAGAAAAGTTAGTATTTTCCATTAGAAAGTTATCTTGACCTGAAAGAGTACTGGATACCGGACTTTTATTCTGGGGGCATGTGATCAATAACATGAGGAGCCATGCTCAGTCAGTGCAGGCGGGCTAGCTGGACAGCTGAGGCGGTGCTGTGCCTCCCATGCCCCACACCACGAGTGAGGACCACGATGCTGGGGAGCTGCCTCAGCCTCCCAGCCTGGAAGCGGGGCCCTGGCCACGTGGCTTCTGGCTTCTCATTTGGGAGCCGAGATTTTGAACTTGAAAATGAGGTGTATGGCTTGGTCCTTCCGAGCGTGCGTCAGCTTCTCTGGCTCCTCCTTCTTCCTCTTCTGGGTGGCCCTGCTGCCTGCAGGCTGGGTGACCGCCGTGTGCGGTGCTGACCCCCTGGTAGGTGCGTCCAGGCCCCTCGTACTCCGCTCCTCCCAGTGTCTGGTGACACCTGCCACTCACACCGTCAGTGGGCTCTGCACCCTGGCTCACACGTGTCCCCCGCGCTCTGTGTGTCTGCATGTCCACTGCAGGTAAAGGCCCAGCCGCCACCAGGGCAGGGACCTCAGGATCCAAGGTGGGAAGCAAGATCCCCACCCCGAAGGGGGGCCTGAGTAAAATCTCAGCAGGACATACACGAAGCGGTGACAGGACGCAGCGCCCGCCTCCAGAGGGGCCACGCAGCTCCCATGACATGGCCGTGTCTCCTCAGAGCATCCCTAGGCGTGCTGACCCCCGCTTCGCCCCTGCTGCCCCAGGCTCCTGGCCGTGCCCATGCTGAGTGCAGCCCTGTCTCCCGTGGCTCCGCTGTCAGGTCTCTGCCCTCCTGACCCCGGGTCACAGAGGGAGATGGTTCTGCCAAAAGAGCAGCACCGGGCAGGCGCGTGTGGAGCGACCTCTCCACAGACGCTGGGAGTGATTTCCATAAAGTCCTCACTTCCTCTAAACCTCTTGCACGTGGGTCTCTCGCAGCGTAGGGGATGGTTCACAGGGCTCACGGGGCCAGGATGGGGCAAGGTGGACTGGTGCCTGCGAGTCACCCTGTGCCCCTCCTCCCCGGCTGCAACTCTTCCCCTCAAGGTCAGGGAGCTGTCAGCCTGCAGGGCCTGCACGTCCACAGCAGCATCAAGTGAGGTCAAGGTGGAGAAGTAAGGTCGCTGCCCAGCCCCCTCAGCTCTCACCCGCAGGTGCTCTGAGCGCAGCCCACCTGACACCACCACCCCCATGCTGACCCCCACCCCAAGGGGCTTGGAGGTTAATGCTGATGGCCGCACGGCAGGCCCTTCCTCAGGGGGCTTCAAGTTCTCTACATGCATGAAGCCCTAAAAATATATGAGATGTTCCCTAATGCTCCTGCACTCACCCCAGCAGGTGTCAGTCAGAAAGGCCCTTCCTTAAGCCCCTGGGGCAGATGGAGTGACCCTCACCCTGTGTAACTTTCAGAGGAGCCTCCGAGCCTCTGCCCAGCCAGCCATCACATGACCCACTTGGATCTGAGGAAACTGGAAGTGTATGATCTTTCTCCAACACATTATACCGTACTTTAATAAAAGCCACGTAAAATGATGAAACCAAACCTCTCCTCACCAGCCCCCAACCAACCCAGCCCCCTCAGCCTGTGGAAGTGGCTTGCCTGGCTTCAGAGCAGGTAGCTGTAGGGAAAAGCCAGTTTGTCCAAAACGTGCTTGGAAAGGCCATCTTCGTGTCCAAGCCTGTGGTCCCCAGGTGCCCCGCCCACTAGAGACCCAAAGAAGGTAGCCCTGCCCTCCCTGCCTGACCATGTGCCCAGGGGTATGCCTTCCTCCCGAGTGTGTGACAGGTAGGCTTCCAGGATGCCCACTAGAAACTCACAGAACTGATGACATTTGTACTGCACAGTTAATGTAAGAAGTTTTAATTCCAAACCATGTAAAATAACAACAACAAAAAAAACCTAGTAGCTCTTTGAGCAAGGTGCTCCCTGGGTGAGTTAGTGACAGTGGACCGGTACTAGTCAGCCTCTGGTGAACTGATACCTTTTCACATGGGTGACTCAAAATCCTGAGCCAGAGTGAGACTGACAAAGAGAATTACCTTCAAAAATACATGCTATTAAAAAATTTTAAAGTATGGGGGAGAGAACTAACATAAAACTTTACTCAATAGAGCAGAGTACGGATGCCAAGGTAATTATAAAGTGATTCTTCCTGGTTCAAAAAGGTGTTGCCGTAACCTTCTAACTCATTGCTGAAGTACACAGGAAGCACTCCTTTAAGTAGAATGAGAAAAGTTAACCAAGAAATTACCCTTCTCTCGCCAATCAAAGCTTTTAAGAAACATACATGTAATGTTTTCTGTATATTGTAATGTAAAGAAGATGTTTATAAAAATACTTAATTTTTAGTGATTAACAAAATTAATTGTATTTAAAACAGGTCGATCTTGCTGATTACAGAAGATCATGTGTTTATGTTCAAATGATTCCTGGCAGTGATCAGTGGCCATTTAAAAGGTTTACAGAGTTATATGCTATTAAGGAACCAAGAATAAAGAATTAAAAAGTAAAAAGGAACTGTAAGCTGCCTTGGCCATTCATAAATATCTAAACTTGGAACAGTAATTACTGAAATTTCATTCATGAATATGTTGTGGCTATTTAACAATATTTATTTTATTATTTTCATATTTAGAGTATTCTAATTTAAAAGAATTATCTATAAATTTGGCATTAGAATACAAATGTAAATACTTTTAATGAAAATTTGCAACTTTTTAATGTTTTGACATAGTTTTCTATTTGTCTTTATTTCAGGTACCAAAATTATAAAACATCTAAGTAATATATTTTTGTTGTTGTTTCAGGGCTTAGGGGTGAATTCATCCTGAGCATGTGAATATAATAAAAAGATTACTAAATGTTCTGTCCCTTTGAAGACTATACTTGAAAAGCTTATGGTTAAGTTACATCTTCTGTAAACATGCAGGCGTGATGCTGCCCTAAGATGCCACTGAGTCGCTGAGATTTGCTGGGCAAGGAGCTGTTGCTGCTGCTACTAAGTCACTTCAGTCATGTCCGACTCTATGGGACCCCATAGACGGCAGCCCACCAGGCTCCCCTGTCCCTGGGATTCTCCAGGCAAGAACACTGGAGTGGGTTGCCATTTGCTTCCAGGGGGCACTAAGTTGCCAGGAGGAAGTCTAGTTCCTAAAATAAGTTATTTGTGGGTTTACTGCTGAAGAGAACTCTGGGAGAGTATGGTTCCACCTGCTCTCAGTTAGGTGTTCATCTGTGCCATTGCTCATCTGCTGTTAAAAACTAGATGAGCACTAAAAACAAAAGCCTGCGAAGCAAGGAGCCCTGGGGCCTGCACCCACCCCTCCCCCGCTGCTGCCACCACCAGGGGCAGAGAAGCTCTGGGTGGGGGCTGTGCCTCCTGCATCTGGAGTCGGGGCTTAAGGCAGCGACCCCCTGAGCTGCTGTGTTGGGAGCAATTCTGTAGAGGTCCTGTGCCCCAACGTGGGTGTTCTGGAATGCTCTGAAGACCTGCGGGGCAGCTGTTCTCACCTCCACTGTAGGCAGGGAGACTGGCTCAGTGCCCAAACCCTGCACCTCTGTGCACCCTGGAACGAGAATGCGGGCACAGGTTCCACGCAGTGGAGTCCAGATTTGCTTGTCTGCCTCGGTCCCCGCCTGGAATGGAGCTGATCGGAAGATGCTAACAAGGCCCCCACCTACCCCCGTGCACACAGCAGATCCGCCCAGGCAGCCTCCACTCAGGTGGGGAAGGTGCTGAGCCCACGGCGGGGATGGGGGAGACTGAAGGCATGGGGCCATCCATCTGCCCGAATGGCCTTGAAATCACTCCAGGCTTCCTTCTGGCCCAAGGTACCTGGGGATGCGTCCCAGTGGGGCAGGAGCAAGGTCCCCACTCCCTCAGCTTCAGGATGAAGGACACCACAGTCCCCACCCCCACCCAAGTGTGAACGCTCAAGTGCAGGGGCAGTGTGCAGGCCCCTCCCCATCAAGAGGTATCCCGCAGGGCAAATGGAGAGCGGAGTCAGATTCTGAAAGGGGTGATCTTGTGAGCAGGCAGCCTGGGTCTGGATCATCCCCATGGCCCCCTTTCATGGCCCTTATCCTGAAGGTTGAGGGCTCCCCAGGAGTGGCCCACGGCCACCTCCTCACCAGTCATCTGGCCATGTCTTCACTATTAGTGCCTCCTGCTGTCCAGAGACCAGTCCTGGAAGTGGAGGGGAGTGGCATCCATCCGACACTGTGGGGTGACTGTTGGCAGCACTGTGAGGGTTCTGAATCGAGATCTTTCTTCCCCTGAGGGGGTAAGGAGACAACGCTTGGGAATGTTGTTCACCAAATTCGGGGATCCTAAGGCTGGGCCAGAGACAGGAGGTCAAGTGAGGCTGGCGCCCAGGACCTCCAGTCCCCACCCTCAACCAGGGCAGGGACATGGGCAGGGCCCAGGTATGGACAGTGATGGAACCAGGACTTAGGCAGGGAAGGGGATGGAGAGGGGTCTGGCTGGACTGGCTGCTCCCGCAGGCCGACCCAGCAGCTGGGCCAGGCTGGGGAAGGTGCAGCCATAGCGCTGGGGTCTGCTCGCACCATCCCCTCAGGATCCACCTCAGCTGTCTTCATGGACTCACCACAAAGGTGTGTGTCCCTTCATGATAGAATCCTGAGTCCAGCGCATCTAAGCTGTGCACACGGAACTGTCCTGTGGTCTGCCAGCCGTGCTGCCATGGGCAGCTCAATGCGTGCTCTGCACATGGCCATCTGTTCTCAGCTTGTCTCACACTGCACTATCCTCTCTCCTGGGGATGGTGGGTGGCGGTGTCCAGTGTCAGCTCCTATGCACCTGTTACTACCCACACTGCCTATCAAGACGGCATGTGTTAGCATAAGCTGTCGCACAGCCACCCAGAAACCTACTCCAGGAAACTAAGCAGGCGAGAGGACATGCAGGTCCCAGGAACCGAAAGCCACTGATACTAAGCACGTGTGTACAATCTCCCAAGTCACTGAGGAGACCGAACGCTCTTCTGGGTGTGGCTGCAGCACATGCGGAGGGAATGCACGGGTGGATGAGATCTTAGGGGCCTCCCCTCACCTCTCCTGACCTTGGGACAGTCACTGCCTGTCCTTCACAGATGGAACTGGTCACAACATGACCAAGACAAAAACGTGTCTTTTCTGTGTGGGGTCACAGGGTGACAAGGGTGAAATCAGCGCAGCACAAAGGCTCTGCTGGAAATAAACACGGTATATTCCAGCAGACTTCCCAGGTGGCGCCATGGTAAAGAATGTGCCTGCCAGTGAAGGAAATGCCAATCCCTGTGTCCTAAAGATCCCCTGGAGGAGGAAATGACAACCCACTCCAGTATTCTAGCCTGGGAGATCCCCTTGGACAGAGGAGGCTGGCAAGCTACAGTCCATGGGGTTCAGATACGACTGAGCGTGCACCCACGCACACACCCACTACAGTCCATGGGGTTGAGAGTCAGACACGACTGAGCGCACGCGCGCACACACACACACTCATTCAAATGTACTGAAACACCAGAGAGCAGACAATGCACAAGAGCCACCCACACACACATGACTCCACAGACCCAGGCCTGGCCCTGCACCACATACAGGAAGCGCAAAAAAAAGCAGCAAAACTACAGTGTCAGGGTACAAGGGGGTGCTGTAGGGACTGGTGATCATTGTTTTCTTGAGCTTCATGATGGCTACACGGATGTGTTCCGTCTGGACTAAATCCACTTACGCTGTGTGCACACTTTTCTGGAAGTCCATCACCCTTCAATACAATGTTCAGAAATTTCAAAACAAAATAAACCTGGCAATTCTGCTGGGGTGAGGGGCTAACAAAAACAGGAGCAAAGACTAGTACAGTCGACCTCAGCACTATTCCTCTCACCCCCTTCTCCAAACATTTCCGGCCCATGGGTCTGAACACAGGGAAACTGTCTGCTCCCAAGCAGCCTCACAAACTTGCCAGCCCAACAGAAATGCCTGTGGAGCATGTAAATCCCCACACCCGAGCTGCAGCCCAGACTGCTAGGCCAGCATCTCTGGACAAGGGGGCTGGTGCCTCATTCATTTCTAATTTCTTGGTGACTCCAATACACAAACCACTAACCTATAAAGAAAAAAAGTCCACAAGGTGTTTGTTAAAAATAGCAAACTTATTTGACACTTGCAACAAGGGAAAGTCATCTCAACTCTGACTACAGGACGGCTGGGGCTTTATAGGGCTTCTCAAGTGGCGCAGTAGTAAAGAACCCACTGCCAATGCAGGAGAAGTTGGAGGCACAGGTTCAATCCTAGGGTTGGGAAGATACTCTCATCAGTTCAGTTCCGTCGCTCAGTCGTGTCCAACTCTTTGCGACCCCATGAATCACAGCACACCAGGCCTCCCTGTCCATCACCAACTCCCGGAGTTCACTCAGACTCACATCTGAGTCAGTGATGCCATCCAGCCATCTCATCCTCTGTCGTCCCCTTCTCCTCCTGCCCCCAATCCCTCCCAGCAACAGAGTCTTTTCCAATGAGTCAACTCTTTGCATGAGGTGGCCGAAGTACTGGAGTTTCAGCTTTAGCATCATTCCTTCAACAGAAATCCCAGGGCCGATCTTGCAGTCCAAGGGACTCTTAAGAGTCTTCTCCAACACCACAGTTCAAACGCATCAATTCTTCAGCACTCAGCCTTCTTCACAGTCCAACTCTCACATCCATACATGACCACAGGAAAAACCATAGCCTTGACTAGACGGACCTTAGTCAGCAAAGTAATGTCTCTGCTTTTGAATATACTATCTAGGTTGGTCATAACTTTTCTTCCAAGGAGTAAGCGTCTTTTAATTTCATGGCTGCAGTCACCATCTGCAGTGATTTTGGAGCCCAAAAAAATAAAGTCTGACAGTTTCCACTGTTTCCCCATCTATTTCCCATGAAGTGATGGGACCAGATGCCATGATCTTCGTTTTCTCAATGTTGAGCTTTAAGCCAACTTTTTCACTCTCTTCTTTCAGTTTCATCAAGAGGCTTTTTAGTTCCTCTTCACTTTCTGCCATAAGGGTGGTGTCATCTGCATATCTGAGGTTATTGATATTTCTCCCAGCAATCTTGATTCCAGCTTGTGTTTCTTCCAGTCCAGCGTTTCTCATGATGTACTCTGCATATAAGTTAAATAAGCAGGGTGACAATATACAGCCTTGACGTACTCCTTTTCCTATTTGGAACCAGTCTGTTGTTCCATGTCCAGTTCTAACTGTTGCTTCCTGACCTGCATACAGATTTCTCAAGAGGCAGGTCAGGTGGTCTGGTATTCCCATCTCTTTCAGAATTTTCCATAGTTTATTGTGATCTACACAGTCAAAGGCTTTGGCATAGTCAATAAAGCAGAAATAGATGTTTTTCTGGAACTCTCTTGCTTTTTCCATGATCCAGCGGATGTTGGCAATTTGATCTCTGGTTCCTCTGCCTTTTCTAAAACCAGCTTGAACATCAGGAAGTTCACGGTTCACATATTGCTGAAGCCTGGCTTGGAGAATTTTGAGCATTACTTTACTAGCATGTAAGATGAGTGCAATTGTGCGGTAGTTTGAGCATTCATTGCCATTGCCTTTCTTTGGGATTGGAATGAAAACTGACCTTTTCCAGTCCTGTGGCCACTGCTGAGTTTTCCAAATTTGCTGGCATATTGAGTGCAGCACTTTCACAGCATCATCTTTTAGGATTTGAAATAGCTCAACTGGAATTCTATCACCTCCACTAGCTTTCTAAGGTGCACTTGACTTCACATTCCAGGATGTCTGGCTCTAGATGAGCGATCACACCATTGTGATTATCCAGTTCGTGAAGATCTTTATTGTACAGTTCTGTGTATTCTTGCCACTTCTTAATATCTTCTGCTTGTTAGGTCCCTACCATTTCTGTCCTTTTTCGAGCCCATGTTTGCATGAAATGTTCCCTTGGTATCTCTAATTTTCTTGAAGAGATCTCTAGTCTTTCCCATTCTGTTCTTTTCCTCTATTTCTTTGCATTGATCACTGAGGAAGGCTTTCTTATCTCTTCTTGCTCTCTTTGGAACTCTGTATTCAGATGCTTATATCTTTCCTTTTCTCCTTTGCTTTTCGCTTCTCTTTTCACAGCTATTTGTAAGACCTCCCCAGCCAGCCATTTTGCTTTTTTGCATTTCTTTTCCATGGGGATGGTCTTGATCCCTGTCTCCTGTACAATGTCACAAACCTCACTCCATAGTTCATCAGGCACTCTATCTATCAGATCTAGTCCCTTAAATCTATTTCTCACTTCCACTGTATTATCATAAGGGATTTGATTTAGGTCATACCTGAATGATCTAGTGGTTTTCCCTACTTTTCTTCAATTTAAGTCTGAATTGGTAATAAGAAGTTCATGATCTGAGCCACAGTCAGCTCCTGCTCTTGTTTTTGCTGACTGTATAGCGCTTTCCATCTTTGGCTGCAAAGAATATAATCAATCTGATTTCGGTGTTGACCATCTGGTGATGTCCATCTGTACAGTCTTCTCTTGTGTTGTTGGAAGAGGGTGTTTCCTATGACCAGTGCATTTTCTTGGCAAAACTCTATGTAGTCTTTGCCCTGCTTCATTCCACATTCCAAGGCCAAATTTGCCTGTTACTCTGGGTGTTTTATGACTTCCTACTTTTGCATTCCAGTCCCCTGTAATGAAAAGGACATCTTTTTAGGTGTTAGTTCTAAAAGGTCTTGTAGGTCTTCATAGAACCATTCAACCTTAGCTTCTTCAGTGTTACTGGTTGAAGCCACACCACGTCCAAGGAGCGGTGGCTGCACGGGCACAGGAGGGCTTAGAGGAGCTATCCCATGTCGAAGGTCAGGAAGGGTGGTGGTGAGGAGATACCCCTTATCCAAGGTAAGGAGCAGCGGCTGTGCTTTGCTAGACCAGCCATGAAGAGATACCCCACGTCCAAGGTAAGAGAAACCAAGTAAGATGGTACATGTTGCAAGAGGGCATCAGAGGGCAGACACACTGAAAGCATACTCACAGACAACTAGTCAATCTAATCACACTAGGACCATAGCCTTGTCTAACTCAATGAAACTAAGCCATGCCCACAGGGCAACCCAAGACAGGCGGGTCATGGTGGAGAGGTCTGACAGAATGTGGTCCACTGGAGAAGGACATGGCAAACCACTTCAGTATTCTTCCCTTGAGAACCCCATGAACAGTATGAAAAGGCAAAATGATAGGATACTGAAAGAACAACTCCCCAGGTTAGTAGGTGCCCAATATGCTACTGGAGATCAGTGGAGAAATAACTCCACAAAGAATTAAGGGATGGAGCCAAAGAAAAAACAATACCCAGCTGTAGATGTGACTGGTGATAGAAGCAAGGTCCAATGCTGTAAAGAGCAATATTGCATAGGAACCTGGAATATCAGGTCCATGAATCAAGGCAAATTGGAAGTGGTCAAACAAGAGATGGCAAGATGAACGTCGACATTCTAGGAATCAGTGAACTAAAATGGACTGGAATGGATGGATTTAACTCAGATGACCATTATATCTACTACTGCAGGCAGGAATCCCTCAGAAGATCCCCTGGAGGAGGAAATAGCAACCCACTGCACTGTTTTTGCCTGGAGAATTCCATGGACAGAGGAGCCTGGCCGGCTACAGTCCATGGGGTCGCAGGGTCAGACACGACTCAAGTACGCACGCACGGGGGTGATTATAGCCACAGGGCAGGGAGAGGGAGCCAACATATGGGAAACTACCGAGATGAACTTGGTTGAGTTTGAAGGGTAGAGCACTGTGCCACCCAGAAACGTGTACCTCGGTACATTGGCTATTCTGAGCAGTGTGCCCCTGAACATCAGCCAATGCCGGGAGAAGCTTGTCTGAACTTCCCTTCTTGCCTAAACAGCCTCCCAAAGGAACTCAGTCGTCCGAGACCCCCGGGGGACTAGGAGGAACATAGCCGGTGTCACACGGTCCTCCCGCCCATCTGTCTTCTAAGGCCCGTTCCTCTCCCCTAAAAGCTACTCATCTCCTCCCCCTTCGCCCTGTATATGGCTTTTAGTCCGGGGAGTCACGACGTTCCCGGGCACCTCCCCCAGGCCGTGAGGCCGAAGCGTCCGCAGATTCGCTCTCCGGTCTTTCTTAGGGACTCGGTCGTCCCCGCTGCCTCCCGACAGCCTTGCGGGTGGGAGGGCTCGAGCGGCGGCCTGATGCTCCAAGGTCCCACGCCCTCAGCGAGAACCGAGTCCAAGGCGCTGAAGGTCTCAACGGCCCTACTCTACCCGGCTCCTTTAACACGGTCGCGGCGGCGCTCTAGCGTCCGCGCCGCTCTCAATGGCGCCTTCCGGCCCAGACCGGAAGTTTCACCCCGTGCCCCGGAAGCGCACTGGCAGGGGCTGCGGGAACGGCGGCGCGATGGCGGCGGCGGCTGCGGTGTCGGAGGCCTGGCCCGAGCTGGACCTAGCGGAGCGGGAGCGACGGCGGGAGCTGCTCTGACGGGGCCAGGACTGGAGGAACGGGTGCGCGCGGCGGGCGGGCGGCTGCCTCCGCGGCTCTTCACCCTACCGCTGCTGCATTACCTGGAGGTGAGCGGCTGCGGGAGCCTGCGCGAGCCGGGCCCAGGCCTGGCGCAAGGCCTCCCGCAGCTGCACAGCCTCGTGCTGCGGCGCAACGCGCTGGGGCCCGGCCTGAGTCCAGAGCTTGGCCCGCTGCCCGCGCTGCGTGTGCTCGACCTGTCGGGCAACGCGCTGGAGGCGCTGCCACCGGGCCAGGGCCTAGGCCCAGCCGAGCCGCCGGGCCTCCCGCAGCTGCAGAGCCTCAACCTTAGCGGCAACCGGCTGCGCGAACTGCCGGCCGACCTGGCGCGGTGCGCGCCACGGCTGCAGACCCTCAACCTCACCGGCAACCGCCTGGACGCCTTCCCCGCCGCGCTTTTCCTC
>SJXQ01001980.1:846241-864990 GCA_006408695.1 Aepyceros melampus
AAACTTGTGGACTCCACTCCACATCAAATCTGCAGTTTAGGTGGGGCTGGGTGTGGCACATGGTGCTGCTGGGGTCAGTTTTTGCTTGTTAGTGGTCTCTCGGTTTCTGCTGGACATGGCCCCCAGAGACCCAGCAGCTGTCCAGCCCCCTCCTCTGCCCAGGGCCTCAGGGCAGGTCCTGAGCTGCCACCCCTTGTTGCTCAGAAATACCCAGTGTTAGTGATTGTTGCCCTGTATGACCCTGCCCCAATACCACTGCACCTGCCCTGTGGAGAGCACTTTACCAGGCTGCTGGCCTGGCATAGCTCTGGTAGGACTGGGGATCCCTCCTGCCCCTATTCCTTGCTGGTGCCTCCCTTGCTGCTGTCTCAGGGCCTTCTCACCACGGAGGCAGATGTACTCCGCCATCGGCAGTTGTGCTTTCACGCCACAGAAGTGCCAGTGGAGTCCAAGCTGTTCGGCCAAAGCCCGTCTGGATGGTACATGAGACCCCAAGGCTAAGACCTGCAGGTCAAACCTGACTGTGACACAGCAGCCCTTTGTTCCTGCTCACAGCCTCCCTGCGGGCACAGGACCCAGCTCATCTGGCCCCAGCCTGGCTGAGTGTGAACATACAGTCACAGTCTAGGTGGCCCTGGCCAGTCCTCCAGAGCAGGCATCTTCTGATGCAGGACACGTGGGCTCAGCACTGCCCAACTGTGGGACAGGGACATCGCCATGTCCTATT
Organism: Aepyceros melampus; assembly: GCA_006408695.1. Lineage (NCBI taxonomy): Eukaryota > Metazoa > Chordata > Mammalia > Artiodactyla > Bovidae > Aepyceros > Aepyceros melampus. The sequence continues at coordinate 846,969 of SJXQ01001980.1, forward strand.
GGGTGGGGTGGGGGGCAAGGTGTCACAGGGTGGCCTGAAAGGGCCACATTTCAGCCCATCTGCCCACCTGTCCAGTCTTGCCCACATGGAGGGACAGGCCAGAAGAGGCAACACTGTGACTGCTGAGTTAACCTGCAGCCCAGTGACCACTGAGTATTCAATCCCTGGTGACACTTGGAGACTGCATTGGGCTCACCGTTTCTGTTTCCAGGTTGAGGACAGGATCAGAGCCTGCTTGGCAGTTGCTCCCTTCTCCCCAGGCCTCTGGTCCTGCCAGGCAGAGGCTCTTCTGTCGATACCCACCTGCCATACCCCTCCACACTGCTGTCCCAGCCTCGCTGCAGCCTGACTGCCAAGCCAGAGGGCCCCAGACAGGAGTGATAAAGAAGGGTCCCTTTGTAACTTGGGGTTGCCTTCTGTGTAACCGGGGCTTCCCTGGTGGCTCAGAGGTTAAAGCGTCTGCCTGCAACGCGGGAGACCTGGGTTCAATCCCTGGGTCGGGAAGATACCCTGCAGAAGGAAATGGCAACCCACTCCAGTACTCTTGCCTGGAAAATCCCATGGACGGAGGAGCTTGATGGGCTACAGTCCACGGGGTCGCAAAGAGTCGGACACGACTGAGCGACTTCACTCGACTTCACTCTGTGTAACCACAGTAGATGGCATTCTCAGAGCCCCTGCCCACCTTCCCAGCTGGTGACAACCCTGCCACTGGCTGTGGGTCTTTCGGGGCCACTGTGTCCCAGTCAGGACTAGGACTCCTCGCAGGCCACGCTGGTGTGAGTGCTGCTCCCTGAGTGTCCAGAGGAGCCTGCCCACTGGGTTGTCACCGGGGCTCCGCAGTGGTCTCACCCAAGCACTCCCTGATCCTCAGTCCTCAGGAGGCCCCTGCCACCCATCACTGTCTCACTTTTCAAAGACCAGACCCCTGTGCTCGCTCCAACTAAACCAGGCCAGCAAGCTTCTCCCCAAGCCACCCTGTCAAGTCCCTAAACCCAGGTCAGGTGTAAGCAAAGCTGTGCAAGTTCTTGCCAGAGCTCCCCACAAGAAGCCATTTACTTGCAGGGCTGGATGGCCCCTGAGACAGTGGCATGGCCAGTCTCCTGCACGGGGCTGTCCTCTTTACCACCAACTGAGTTGTTCCTCGCCTCCCCCACCCCCATCCCCAGGGCACAGGACCCTGCCCTCCACCCACCACCTCTTAGCCCAGGTCAGCGACACTCAGGACTGCTTCCCTCATCCTCCTGTGTCTTCTTACTGGGCCTCCTGATGCACAGACAGCAGTGGCCCCCCCACTCCCTCCCACATCACAGCAAAGGCCCAGAGCCCTCCCAGCATTGACGCAAACTCAGCATCACGCACGCAGGGTACAGGAGGATCCCCTGTGTGCTAGAAATGCCACATCTCGGCGTGGAGCGCGACACTTACTTGTGCTCGGTTCTTTCTCCTGCTCATTTACTTAACAAACGTCTTGGGGCTTCCCCAGTGGCCTGTGGTGAAGAATCTGCCTTGCAGTGCAGGGGATGTGGGTTTGATCCTTGGTCTGGAAATTAAGATCACACATGCCATGGGGCAACTACGGCCACCAAATAAATATTGAAAACGATAAAAACACTATCACTATTTTGTGGGAAATTTTTCACATGAAGTTCCTGCTTGTTCTTAACCAAACATTCCCCTCCTTCCTTGCTGTCTTTTTTTCCTCACCCTAACCATCGACCTGAAATTGTGCTGTAGTTGACAACCATGAGCACACAGTGGTCAAGCAGCATTTTAGAGAGGTGACTGGCAGGCCATCCACACCTCCCGTCAGTGGACAGTCCATATGTCCATACTGGGCACCAGGGCGGGGTCAAGCATGGCGTGTGTTGTGTTGCTGATACAGGGCACACAGTCAATGAGGGTGGGCCTTGGGGGCCTCTCATGGCCCAGTAACAGACCAGAGCTGGGGTTCTGATGTGTCCTGGTCTCCCTCACAGACGCTGGATCTGTCCAACAACCAGCTGAGCGAGATCCCGGCAGAGCTGGCTGACTGCCCAAAGCTCAAGGACATCAACTTCCGGGGGAACAGGCTTCGAGACAAACGCCTGGAGAAGATGGTCAGTGGCTGCCAGACCAGGTCCATCCTGGAGTACCTGCGTGCTGGGGGCCGCGGCCGGGGCCGAGGCAAGGCCGAGGGCCCGGACAAGGAGGAGGGCCGGCGGAAGAGGCGGGAGCGGAAGAAGAGGGAAAGCGGCGAAGGCGCGGATGTTGTAGTGGAGGAGGCCAGCCGGCTGCTGCTCCGGGTCCTGCACGTGTCAGAGAACCCCGCCCTGCTGACCGTCCGGGCAAGCCCCGAGTCAGGGATGTGCGGCCATTCTTCGTGGGCGCCGTCGTGCGGGGCATGGATCTGCGGCCCGGGAACGCGCTCAAGCGGTTTCTGTCCTGCCAGGTGGGTGCTCACAGCTGTGCACGTGGGGCGAGGAGCATGGGCCGTGGGCCTGGCGTCCTTAGGCGTCACTCCTGCAAAGCGCCTGGGTTTCCTCCGCTGACCTGGCCTGGGTGGGTGGGGAGGAGCCTCCATCCTTAGTCTTTGAAATGTCACTAGTACACTCCTGTAGTAAGTGACACACTTGGTCTCACGTGAGATAGTATTAGGACTGTCAACTCTCGCCAGCACGTTCTTGGGTGAGTTGTTGAGTTTCTGTGAAGCTTTACCTAGACAAGAGGAATTTGCTGTCTTTATGTGACATCTGCCCAGGTTTTAAAATAAACAGCATATCCTTGCCCATGGGAAACCCCAAGCATGGTTGTGTGGCTGAGGCCACCTGTGGAAGGCTGTGCAGTCAGGGAGAGAGCTGAGCCAGGACCTGAGATCTGGGCTGGTTTTTCTTGTGAAGTGACACTTGTGCTTATTCACTTATAAACTTAGCTCGGGTTGGATCCTTGGAAGTGTTGAGCATCGTGTAGCAAGAGTTGGGGAAAGAGAAAATCCTGCTAATAAGCAGATAACAGTTCTCTAAGGAAGGCTCCACAAGAGAAACAGGTGGCTGGGGAGGCAGAGAAAGGAGGCAGCAGGTGGGGCTGCTCTGGAGGCCGGGTGACGGGGGCCTCACGCTGAGCGCCACCGCCCTGGATCCCCTGCTGCAGACGAAGCTGCACGAGGACCTCTGTGAGAAGAGGACGGTGGCCACCATCGCAACGCACGACCTTGGAGCTGTCCGGGGGCCTCTGCTCTATGCCGCCCGCCCGCCACAGGACTTCAAGGTGAGGCTTACAGCCCAGTGTGCAGTCTCAGTGTTCCGTCTGTGGTTTTAGAAAAGTACACGTGTGGACGATTGTCAGAGCATCCTGTTTAGAATGTGACCCTGCTCTGCTGCAAAGGATAAGGCAGCTGTGTCAACAGTTATTTTCAAAAGTAAATTCATCAAAGGAGGTATGATTTGAAAGTGATTCCTTCACCTCATTGACTTAACCAAAAACTGCTATTTACATCCCAGTTGCAAACCCTCTGATATGGGGCTGACTGCAGTGTGCGTTGTCCTGTCAAGGTCCTGCTCCTAGTCTCTGTTCCTACACGAGGCACTGCAGGCCCCGGCAGAGGAGGGTTCCCCAGGGATGGCTGCCTCAGAGCCACAAGCGTGGGGATGCAGTTGTGCCTTAAGGGGTTTCAGATTCAGCCCCTGGGGTGACCTTTGAAGGCACGTGTCCACACATGACGTGGAGGGAGGGCTCTCAACCAACTGGCCCTCTCACTGGGACCCACAGCACCAGGCCAGTGTGAGGTTCTCCCCCTTGTAGATCATCCCCCTGGGGCGCCGGGAGGTCAAGGCCAAGGACCTGGTGCGACAGCTGCAGCTGGAGGCTGAGGAGCACAGGAAGCAGAAGAAGCGGCAGAACGTGTCGGGCCTGCACAGGTTGGCGAGGGGACTCACTCCTCCCGGGAATTCACTCTCCTAGGGGCGCTCACTGTTCTCACTGCGTCTCCTGGCTTCAGAGAATCAGTGCCTGGCAGGCGTGTCGTCTGGGGAAGGGTGGCCATTGGCACATCCACTAAGTGCCGGGGACAGAGGCCAAGGCAGGGGGCAGCCAGGCCCACTGGCTGGGATTGGGCCCCTTGGAGGCCCAGGGAACGTGCCCTCGCCCTGACAGAGAGCCCCCTTCCAGCCTGCGTTTACTGCTGAGCCTGAGACTCTGTGCTCCCACCAGGTACCTGCACTTGCTGGACGGGAAGGAGCACTACCCCTGCCTCGTGGATGCAGATGGCGATGTGATCTCCTTCCCACCAATCACCAACAGCGAGAAGACCAAGGTGGGTGCTGCTGTCAGCATCTGAGTGTTTCTGAGGCTATGTCACGTGTCTCATTCACGTACATCGCTGCTGGCGTCCATGGCCGCCCACAATCACCGTGTGCGCTGCGTTCCTCAGGGGGGCCACATCTGGGTCCATGTGCCACAGGGGTTTTCGCAGAAGAGACATGAGAGCTGAGGCGTCTGCTTGTGATAACTTGGTTCTTTCCTGAAATCTTCCCAATTTCTTTTTAAGGTTAAGAAAACCACAAGTGATCTGTTTCTAGAAGTGACGAGCGCCACCAGCCTGCAGATTTGCAAGGATATCATGGACGCACTCATCCTGGTGAGCCAGCCCTGCCCCACCCTGCACATGCCACCCACCAAGGCACTGGCTCTGTGGGACTGATGGCCCATCCACAGCCCTTCATCATAACTTCCCTGGGTTGGCTTTTCTCTCTCGGTTAAGAAGATCATTTTCATTTGCAGAAAATGGCAGAAATCAACAAGTATACTCTGGAAAACAGAGAGGAAGGCTCCCCCTCAGACCCCGAGTCTGACTCCGTCTGTGGACACGGCTCGGACCCCAAGGTGACTCCAGGTGCCAGAGCGACAGGGAGTACCCCGCTGGTGGTGGAGCAGGTCCGGGTGGTGGACGAGGAGGGGCACCTGAAGGTGGTGTACCCATCCAAGGCGGACTTGGACTTCGCCGCTGCCCATGTGACTGTGCTGCGCTGACGGCCGGGCTGCCACCCGAGGCTCCAGGGTTGCGCCATCCACCGCGCCAGCTCCTCGGGGCTTCGTGGGGTGGTATTAAACAGTTCTTCACCTCGGTGTTCTTAGGATATATGCACCCTTCTGTTCAGTTCCCATCCGGCCTGCCGTAGGGGGGGACCACAGTGTCCACCTTCACAGCCGGAGTGACTGCCAGCGCTCTTTATGAAGTCACTCAAATGTTGGAATTAACTGCTCACAGGGTTCTGCAATCATGTAGACACACAGCGAATTACTGTATTCAGGGGGAAAAGGACACTGTAATTGGTGTGAATGTTCAGCTCTAGGTTGAGAAGCTGAGCCCTGTGTGTTACTGAGCTGCACGGTTATTTTCTATGATTCAGGGTCTTTTAATGTCCTCTGCGCCAGCTCTGCAGCTTAGAGACAAGGGGCGACGTCAGGGTCTCCAGGTGCCGTAAACCATCATCTTTTTATAAAAACATTTTTTTAACGTGACCTTAGAATTGGTCCAATCATTTTTCTTACTAGTGCTGCTGCTTACTAGTGCTTTGAGGGCGGGCTGCAGAGCCTGCCGGTGGGTGACAGCCCTCCCACTGCACTGGCCAGACCTGGGCCGGGGTGGGGGTCACTCTTTGTAAACCAGCACCACCAGGTGTCACGCCTGAGTGGAGGACAGTGTGCAGGTTTCCCACCACAAAACAGGCTTCCCGGCGTGGACAGGGCAGTCAGCCATGCTCAGCTCGAACCAGGATGAGCTGATGGTGCCTGGAGAGATGTGAGGAGCCTGACACCTGGAACCACGGGGCACGTGTCCTGAAAGGCTCAGCATCATCCAGCCTTCCAGGTGATTCCAGCTCCAGCCGGCAGTTCTCAGACTTCACTGCTCCAGGAGCAGCCAGGACGGGACAGTGGGACCCACCAGCTTCCCCATTGTGGAGTGACACCATGGCTTCTCTGCTGTTTGACCTGCGAAGGACAGTTAGTGTGTTTTATCAGATGGACAGTTTGGGGGAGGCATTAGCGAGAGCCCCACCAGACCCCAGTGTGCAGCCAGCAGCAGCAGAGAGGCCCACACCCCGCACACAGGGCCTGCCGCACAGCCATGTGGGTTTCCCAGGGCCCAGCCAGCCCACCTGGAAGGATGTGGCAGGGCTGCCTTGACACCCAGCCCAACTCTGCAGTCACCAGCATGACTGCCAGTCGTCAGCCCTGGGGCGGCCACACTTAGGCAGGCAGAAGAGGGCACCCATGACTGTTCCCCAAACCTACCGGACGTCTGCCTGGTGCCTCCACGTTGTCACTCTGTGACCCTCTGGCTGTCAAGGCCGCTGACGCCATGGCTGGGATGGGCGTGGACATCACAGCAAAGCCCTGCAGGGAGCTCTAGGCCAGGGCCACAGCCAAGCTGCTCCCTTGGCTCCCACTGGCTTCAGCGGCCACATGTCACCAGATCTGGGGCCTCCCTGATGTTGGGGAGGCTGCCAGCCCTTCGCTCTTTTCTGGGGCAGCTTGATTGTGTGTGAAGTTTGGAAACATTTAATGTACAGCAGAAAAACGTTTTTGTCAGTCCAGCCCTCTAATAAAAAACGTTCGATAAGAACATCTGGGCTCCTTCCTGGTGAATCCTTCCCAGGATTTCTGGAGGAGGGTGTGGGGAGTGTCGGTGGGAGAACTGAGGACCAGGGGCTTCCTGGCCACAAAGAGCAAAACACAGTTACCTCCTGTCACAGGGGCCTGGCCCAGAGAGGCTGCTGCCCTCAACCCCACCCCGGTCCTGGGAACCAGGTCCTGTGGCAGTGCACAGAAGACCCCCACCCAGGGACAACCACAAAGGAGTCAAGTTGCTGGGACCCCAGCAGACCACCCCAATCCTAACCTGCTGAGGGAGGGGCCAAGCCCTTCCCCTCCTCTCCCTACTCCCCCAGGGCTGCTGGGACACGGCCTCCACCCTGGCTACGCGGTCCAGCTGTGTGTTGGGAGGGGGCGGTGCGTGCCCCGTGTGTCCGTGCCTGCAACCCCCACCATGGGCCAAGCACCCAGTGCCAGGAGAGCCCAAGGGCCGAGGGCACAGAGCATCCATCAGGGTGTGAGCTGATGTCCCCAGCTCTCCATTCTGAGACCCGCTGGGTCATGGGGGCACACAGGGTAGGGGCACACAGGCCAGACCCCAGCACTGTGTACAGCTGCCTGCTGGCAGCCCCTGCCCACCTCCCTGCCTTGCCCTGGGCAAGACACTCCTGTGCATCAGCAGACTTGCTGCTTTGGTGGAGGGAGGGGGCTACCAGAGGAACATGGCCCTGGAGGCTGCAGGCCATCTCAGAAGCCAGGGAGGCCAAGCCAGCCTCAGAAAGAGGGAGTAGGGGTCAGGGGACAGCCAGGGTGACTCCTCCCTTCTGTCCTGCACCATCGCCCCGCTCCTGTCCAAGGCTACACCAGGCCTTGGGAACCCGGCCCCTGTACCCCTGGACTAGACTGCTGACCACTTAGAGCCCAGGGAGGCCACCCAGCCTAAACCTGCCAGGCTGGTGGCCCCTGCCCACCTCCCCACAGTCCCCACCCCAGTGTTAGTCCTGAGATGGCCAGAGGGGACTCCCAACTGGGGCATCAGAAAGAGGCCAGACAGGTGTGGGTCAGCTGGTGCCCCCTCCCCGAGTGGGGGGTGGGGGTGAGGGTGTCTCTCTGGAGATGGATGCTGAGGCCCCAGAGGCCAGGGTGCTGAACAGACCCTCCACCACAGCCCCTTACCAGCCTCCCTGCTGCTTTCCTACCCTCCGCAGCAGGCCTTGCTGAAGCATCACTGCTGGGGGAACCCCAGCCCAGCAGGGAACTCAAAAGCCAAAGGGTCACCTGGGTGGTGCAGCTCCACCTCATGCTCACCTGACCCAGGTCCACAGCCAGTCCCGTGGGGTCTCGGCCCTCTCTGGCTGCTCAGTCTCCTATACCCAGGTCTGCTGAGCCCATGAGGGTCTTGGCTGTCCTTCATCTCCTGCCCTTAACTCTAGGGTGAGGACACTGTTCTAAGATGGTGTTTCTCACAAGAGTACCCAGAACAGGAGGGCCTGAAGGCAGGGAGATGCTATCTGTGGTCAGGAGACACAGGAGTAGGCCTGGCCACATATGGAAACTCAGCCCTGCCCCATGTTCTCCCCTACCGCCAAAGGGCCTGGCCAGGACTGGGTGCATCCCAAGGCCAGAGCTCAGCGAGAGGCCTCCCAGCCGCTGTCCAGATGCCCTCCAGCCAGTTTCACATCAGTCACGCCTCACTGGGGAAGCCCACAGGAGACACCATCATCCATGTTTTTGTTCAACAAACATTTAATGACCACCTCCGAGAGCAGGGTCTGGGCCTTCCACAGGGTGCAGGCGGAAGGGCCAGGCTCCTGCAGAGCCCACCCGGCAGGGTGGACAGCCCCAGGGAACACGGCCACGTTCCTGGAGGGATGACACAGCAGTGGGTCTTGGACAAGGCCGAGGCCCCCTCCCCCTTCTGCCCAGGAAAAGACTCAGCCCCTGGGGAGGGTAGATGGACAGACATACATACCCCTGCCTTTAGAGGCATCCTTCCACAGTGGGAGTCAGAAGGGCTAGAGAGGGGAGGAGCCTGCAAGGTGGGACACAGCCCCATCGGAAGTCCACCCAGGGAAGACTCCAGTAGAGAGAGAAGGGAGGTTTGGGGGCCCTGGGCTGCAGGCCTAGCCTGGGTGTGTCCTGCAGTCAGGTTGGGACTGGTCTTCCAGTCACATGGGCCCCTGGGTGGGTATGTGCCAGGCATGCATGTGTGTGCTCCCATGTACCTGTGTCCCTGTTTGGCTGTATGTCTGTGGGTGCCTGTGACATCTGTGTACACCGGTGTCCATGCGAGTCCCTGGAATCTGTGCATTGGTGCAAGGAATGCCTGTATACATGGTGAGGGGCTGTGTATACACAGGGGGGCTGTGTATAAAACTGGGGGGGCTGTGTATAAAACAGGGGGGGCTGTGTATACACGGGGGGCTGTGTATACACAGGGGGGCTGAGTATACATGGGGAGGCTGTGTATAGACAGCAGGGCTGTTACACAGGATTCTGGGTACACCATGGTCTGTGCAGGCAGGTGGGTCCATACACATGGAAGGGTTCTCGCACACAGGGTGTCCCTCCAGCCTGGCTCCTGGGGGTGTGTCTGGGCAGCGTTCACTTGCACTTGTGCACGTAGTAGCCAGTGACGTAGCCCAGGATGAACACGACCCAGAAGAGGGCCATGGCCCCCAGCACCTTCATGGCGATGCCCAGCTTGCCCAAGCACAGCTTCTGGGAGACCCTAGAGTGAGAACCGCAGGCACGTGAGCCCCAGGCAGCCCTGACTGGAGTGGGGATGGGGGCTGGGAGAGGAGGAGGAGCAGGCCCCGGGCAGCAGGGCAGCCTGGGCACTCTGAACTCGGAAGACAGGAGGGAGCAAGTGAAGGAACAAGTCAGGGAAAGTGTGGGGCCCGGGTCTGTGGATGTGGTGCTGTCAGGAAGGACAGGAGGGGTCTGCATAAGGCGAGGCGGGGCCCCTCCTTCCTGGCCCCTCACCTCTGTCTGCCCGAGGCCTCCTCTGTGCTGGGCCCGCTGGACACATGGACTTCATCCGGGTGGCTGTTCTCCCACCTGCTGTACCTGATGCTACTCTCCTGGGGCTCCATCATGGGGGCACAAGGTTCTGGTGGGAGAGACAGAGGGTGGACTGAGGCCTGTTTGACTCCTGGGGGGCCAGTGGTCAGGTTCCATGTGCCACTGCTTTTAGGGTGAGGGTCTGCCTGGGGTGGGGCCAGGGCAGAGAGGCACTGAGGTGGGTTGGCCCCTTTGTCTGCTCACTCAGTCATGTCCAACTCTTGGCGACCCCCATGAACAGGCTCCCCTGTCCATGGGATTTTCCAGGCAAAAATACTGGATGGGCTGCCATTTCCTCCTCCAGGGGATCTTCCCAACCCAGGGATCAAACACACATCTGCATCTCCTGCATTGGCAGGTGGATTCTTTACCACTGTGTCACCTGGGAATTTCTTCCCACATCCTTTCATCTGGCTTTAGGGGTGTGGAATGGTTAGGCCACTTGCCCAGGGTGACGTGGGAGGAGGCAAAAAGGGAATTCCAATAGAGTCTGAAAGTCTGCCAAACCCTGCCCTCAGGAATGTGAGAGGCTGTGTTTCTACCAGCTTGCTCCGCCCTGGGGGTCAGGCAGACACAGCTGCTGCCACCCTGGAGGGCCCTTGGCTGGGGTCAGGTCACCAAGCCTGATAACAGCCTGACCTCCTCTCATTCCTGCCAGATAAGGCCCCAGAGCCTTTCCTGGAGGCTGGGAGGCAAAGGGCTGGCGCCTGCAGAGCAGCAGGCCTGGGGGCAGCTGGTAGGGCTTGGCGGCAGTGGCAGTAGCTGTGAATTCTGGCCTGTCCCAGTTGCAACCCCTCCCTCACCTACTGCTATGCCCTGCTGGTGGTCAAGGGGCTTGAGAAGCCCCTCACTTTTAGAGGCCTGAGACTTTGCTGCAAAACCTAACCTGTCTTCCAGGTAATCTGGGACACAGAGGCTTAAAGGCACAATGAGCCACTTAGCAAGAAGCCAACCAAGAAATTCATGAAAGCAGGCGGTTCTGAACCCCCTTCAACCCCCTCCAAGTTGCCCTTTCCCAAATCCCAGACTCAGAGGATGAAGGAAGGGAGCTTGTCTCAAAGCCACAAAGCCTGTTCTTCCTGTGGGAGCCTGTGCTCTGGGGGCAGCCATGCAGGCCAGGTCTCAGGTCTCAGGGAGGCCAAACATTTGTTGACTGGGTTCTGCTTTCTCACAGTGTGTCCAGCAAAGGGGCTCTGAGCCGAGCTAATGTCCACCCCTCCCTCCTGTGGCCAGAGCCCCTGTCTTGTTCCAGGCAGCAGTGTCCCAGCCCCAAGCGATGCTCATGGGCTATGACAAGTTTTGATTGCTGCTTTGTATGGCATCACCGACATCAATTTGAGCAAGCTCCGGAAGTTGGTGATGAACAGGGAAGCCTGTTGTGCTACAGTCCATGGGGTTGCAAAGAGTTGGATACGACTGAGTGACTGAACTTAACTGAATTTCCCATGACACCTGTATATGAGCAAGGCGCTGGAGAGCAGCAGGAGCAGGAGGCTTTTGCTTTTGTGAAAGAGAATAGCCACCTCCTTCTTTCTCTCTTCCTTGATGTGACTGAGCAGCCACTTTGCAGTCTGGATATCCTGCAACACTACCCGGTGGTGCTGAGTCTTCAAATGGACACCCACTGCCCACCCGTGGGTTTCTTGGTGTGAGGATGGCCAGCCCAATCTGCTCCAGCCTGGAGTAGTGGGGTCCTGGTGTTTGTGACAGAACGGGTTCCTGACTGATGTGGACTCTGGCCCTCAAGTCAATCTGGCTGGACAAAGCCACCAGAAGCTGTTGATGTGCTGGAGCCAAGGTCTGAAGGCTTCGCTCACTCATCTGTAGCAGCCTGACCAGCCCACACGTGATGGCCAGTGTCACAGGACCCTGGGGCTGTGCTGCCTGGCAAGGACACCTACGAACCCTGGAAGCCTCACTCCCAGGGGTGCCACTGCCTCTTGGGAGTGTGTGGGGACAGCGTTCTGAGCACACAAGGACTGTACATACATTAAGACCCTTTCACCCCAATGCACTTCCAAGGAACCCACAACTTACAAGGGGAGAGTCCTAACGTCAGGGATTGAAGCCTCTGTGATCCAGGAAGTTGGTCAGAGCTCAGGCCAGTGAATCTCACCTCCCAGCTCACAGTTTGGGGTCTGGGGAGTCTCAAAATTCTCCAACCTTAAAGAAAGAGAAAATAAAGAAAAAGTAAAGAAGAGCAAGAGTAGGGAAGGGAAAGGGGCTCTGGGGCGTCCCAAGCGGCCAGCAAGACCTGGCCCGGCAGTTGGCCTCGGGGGTCTGTGGGCCGGGGGACCATTCAACCCCGCCCCCACCCCAGCAACTCCACTTTTCCGGGCCGGGCGCTCGCAGGCCAGGGAGACCGCGGCCCCAAGGGCGGAGGGCTGTAGAAACACTAAGCCCACCACCTCTTCCCACTGGCTACTCGAGGAAGCTGCACTCCGACCCCGCGTCTCACCTGGCTCGACAGCCCCCAGCCGCTCCGCGCCGCAGACGTGTCCCGGGCCGGAGTCGGGCGGGGCTTAGAGGGGGCGTGGTCGGGTGGGCGGTGGGGCCGGAGCGGGGGCGGGGCCGGAGGCGAGGCGGTGGATGGTGGGATCTGGACAAGGGGCGGGGCATTGGCTCGCTGGGTGGGGCCTAAACGGGGAGGTACCTGGGGCCGTGGGTGGGTGGGTGGATGGCCGCAGGACTCCTAACACAGGGATGGGCCGGGGGGAGGAGCGGGGCGCTTCCCGGGGGCGTGATGGGGGCGGAGCAAGCCAGAGCCCCAGGCCACTCCACTTTTCCGGGCCGGGCGCTCGCAGGCCAGGGAGACCGCGGCCCCAAGGGCGGAGGGCTGTAGAAACACTAAGCCCACCACCTCTTCCCACTGGCTACTCGAGGAAGCTGCACTCCGACCCCGCGTCTCACCTGGCTCGACAGCCCCCAGCCGCTCCGCGCCGCAGACGTGTCCCGGGCCGGAGTCGGGCGGGGCTTAGAGGGGGCGTGGTCGGGTGGGCGGTGGGGCCGGAGCGGGGGCGGGGCCGGAGGCGAGGCGGTGGATGGTGGGATCTGGACAAGGGGCGGGGCATTGGCTCGCTGGGTGGGGCCTAAACGGGGAGGTACCTGGGGCCGTGGGTGGGTGGGTGGATGGCCGCAGGACTCCTAACACAGGGATGGGCCGGGGGGAGGAGCGGGGCGCTTCCCGGGGGCGTGATGGGGGCGGAGCAAGCCAGAGCCCCAGGCCTTCCAGGAGTCGCATTCCTCAGGGGCTGCAGGGGCCGCAGACCGCGCAGCTCCGCGGTGCCCAGACGCAGCCGCGATCTCCGGACCCTCTCCCCACTGTCGCAGTTTCCCCGCCCGGAGCCGGGCTCGAGCGCAAAAGCGGGTCGCGGGCCCGCCTGCCGAGCTAGAACCGAGACACTAGGCGATTCGAGGAGGCTCCCGGGGCTTGCGCAGTTAGGCGCCGGTCTTCGGGGGCCTTCAGCTCTCTCGGAGAGGCTAGAGGTCTGGGCCCGGTGGCCATGCACCTGACGCCCTCAGCGGGCGGGCGCTGCAGTAACGAAAGGATGCGTGGGCAGGTGGAAGTGGAGAGCAAAGAGAAGAGGCAGACGACCCAGTCCACTGAGCACGTGTTTGTGTGCGGGGCACAGACCTCTGTGTACAGCACAGACAGGCGAGCCTGTGCTCTACAGAGCTGTCATCACCAGAGCGATGGACGGTCAGAGAAGTGCGCAGGCCGACCCTCCTTCTTCCGCAGGGTCGCAACAGCAGAGCAGTGCCCCTGCGGGGCACCCCAGCAGGAGAGCCGCGCAGGTTGTGCAGCTGGCGTCAGAAAAAGGACCCCTGTGGGGGTGTGAACCAAATGCGGTGGACAGGAGCCCAGTTCAGGCCTCCTACACCTGGGACCACCAGAGGGCACCATATTCAGTGTGGGGTGTCCCCAGGAAGGAGCCATGGGTGCAAGCTGCTGTGCTGACCCCCAGTGAGCTGTGGAGTGGGAAGGGGTGTTCATGTAAACCCAAGCTCCCCTCTGTGTCCTAGTGAAGGAGAAGGTGAGACCACGGCCAGCAGCAAGTGTAATTTTGAATCAGAGGGCCAGGGTGGGGCCACAGGTGGGGAAGGGGATGATGGAGAGGAAAGGGGCGCCCAGGGTACTCCCAGGCTGGGCCCTGGCCTCTGCTGTGCTGGCTGCACCTAGGGTCTGAGCTGGGCCTCCTTGGAGCTTGTCTTCTTGGACTTGCTGGGTGAGGATAAGATCTCCATCTGCTGCAGGGGGGGCACCTTGACTCCTTTCTGTTTCAGCTGGTTATAGTAGTCCATTCTGTCTGAGATGATCCTCTAGAAAAGACACCCGGCAGTGTCCACACAGGCCTTGCCCACTCCTGGGACACCACCCTGTTCTCCCCGAGAAGGGCCTGCTGCCACAGTGCTGTGCTGGTGAATATTTACAACCTTTCCAGGAGGGATTAAAAAAGCTCTGTTTTGTAGCATTTGCCAATTTCTGTGCTGAAACCACTCCCACCAGGACTGATTCAGCCAACAGGGTGAAGCCAGAGAACTCAGAGCTGGGTAGAGCCTGGGCCAGATCCACTTCTTCGTCCTCCGGAAATTGCCAGGAGCCTAGACTCCCAGAGACATCAGAGGCTGTCAAGTCTGACCCTCAGGGCAGTCTCTTCTACCTTCTGTGCAGGAAGGCTGCCCTGCCTCCTCCTTAGCCTCCTTCCTTCTATCTAGCCTTTTGCTGGTTTGTACGGGGGTGGGGAGGGGCAGGTGTTGGCAAGGGAAGGGGTTCTTCCCTGACTACTGGTGGATGGTGATGCCTCCTTCTATCCCCCTCCTCCCTCCCTTCCTTGTATCCTCTCCCTCACTCTCTTTCTACCACCCCCATCATCCCCTGTCCCTCCCTCCCTCTCTAAACCTCTCTCCTCCTTCCTACCCCCATCCCTCCCATCCTCTCTCTCCTTCTCCCCTCCACCTCCTTCTTCTCTTGCCCCAAACACTAGTAGTCAGACAGAGACCTCTCTCTCCTCAGGTCTTCATCCAGGGCTCCCCCTCTGCCCTGAGGACTTGGCCACCCTACAAAACTGCTATTAACCAGGGGCCCACCCAGGCTCACATAAGAAAGGAACCAGGCCCCAGGGACAAATGGGCCAGTGGGAGGTCACAGGTGGGGTCAAGGGCCATGCTGTTGGAGGAGGCTTGGAAGGCAGTTACCCTCTCTCCAGTAAAGAGCGGGTGCTCTGCTGCTGCTGCTGCTGCTAAGTCGCTTCAGTCGTGTCCGACTCTGTGCGACCCCATAGACGGCAGCCCACCAGGCTCCCCCGTCCCTGGGATTCTCCAGGCAAGAACACTGGAGTGGGTTGCCATTTCCTTCTCCAATGCATGAAGGTGAAAAGAGAAAGTGAAGTCGCTCAGTCGTTTCCGACTCCTAGCGACCCCATGGACTGTAGCCCACCAGGCTCCTCCGCCCATGGGACTTTCCAGGCAAGAATACTGGAGTGGGGTGCCACTGGCCTCTCCAGCGGGTGCTCTAGGGCTCAGCAAGTCAAGTGACCAGCCTACAGCTGCGAAGCCAAGGTCCCGGAGTGGTGACACTCCTGCCAGCCCCAAAGCCACATTATTTTTCCTAAACCTCCCTGCCCCTCTGAAACCTCTGCTTGTTGGTGAGGAGCTGGTGTGGGCTGAGGCCAGGGAGGGGGTCCATGCCAGGCTTCCAGCTCAGCAGCGATTCCAGCTGAGGCCATGCTGAGATGTAAAGAAGCATCCCTGTGGGAGCTGGGCTGGGCAGAACCTAGGGCTGGGCTCCCACTGCAGGAGAACCCAGGACCCAGCTGTTCGGCTCCCTCCCTACCATATCAGTGGGTTTTCGGCAGCTGCTGATGGTTGCTAACACTAACAGCAGCTCCAGGATGTTGTTCCCTAACTCCTTTGGGAAATCTAGTCCCCTCTGCCTGAGCAGAGAGAAAGGACCATGCTGGGGTCACGGTAAAGCATGACACCACCAAGACAAGAATGGGGGCTCCTAACCTCCCATCCAGGCTTCTCCCCTCTGCTCCCAGCTGCAGATGCAGGAGCTCTGGCCTAGAGATGGGGCCCGGGGACAAGGAGGCCTCTGAGCACCATTTATACCTGCAAGCCTTCCAGAATGTCATTATCAGAGATCTCAGTGGCCAAGGACTTGATCCCTATGGTGTTGAAGGTGGCCTGGATGATCTTGTTTCTCAGTCTTTCGAGCTGTGAGTACAGAAGAGAAACACCAAGCTTGCCTTGAGTGGGGAGACAGTGTTCTCCACACCCTCTGCCTCTCTGAGGCTTCAGGGGAGGTGGATCTGTCTTCAGTTCTCCTGCTTCAGGAGCTGGAAATAGCATGCAAGTGGTCAGCGTGGTCTCCTGTGAGCTGGAAGGGACCTGATCAAAATCCAGACCCAGGAGGCCTAACACCAAAACCCAAAGTCTCTCTACCACACCACATTTGTTTGCTTGTTTCTTAATTGAAAAAGCAAAACCTACACATGGTCAAAACAAAACTCTGAATGACCCCCCAGGCTGTCCTCCATTCCCCAGAGGTGCTTTAGCCACAGTCTCCCGCTGACCCACAGCAGACAACCTGCAGACTTAGCCAGCCCTGCGATGGGCATTATACTTCCGGCCCATCCTCCTTCTCTAAGTGACCTCAGAACCACTGAGCCTGTCTAGTCTTTGGCAGCCAAGGGCAGCCTCGTGCATAGCAGGAGGCCGGCCCCAGCAGGAGGGAGAACACAGCTGGTTACAGCCGGCACTCTTGGTTAGCCAGTGGGGAAAATGTCATTTCTAAAGCCTTCATGCTCAGGGCCTCTACTTTTGCTGGTTTTAGATTCTAAAGCAAATCAACTCTTAACTGAGGTTTCCTTCTATGCCTTTGCTCACATCTATCAGGGGCTCAGAGTGAGGACCCAGGGCCTCACACCCCAGCACCACCTCCACGCAGCTCTGGAAGCTCGGATGGGCTGTTCGTTCTCTGTGCTGCAGGTGCCAGGACACCAGCGGTACCCACGTCATGGCTTTGTTAACGGGGTTGAATGACTTTAATAAATGCTCAGAACAGCAACCGACCCACAGCAAATGCTCTCTAAGTTATAAATAGACAGCATCATTACTACTACTTCTCTCCCACCTCAGACCCTCCCTGGCTGGCCACCACATCCCTGGGTCTCTTTCACAGCACAATTCAAGGGGCTCCTCCATAAACGAAGCCCCTGTACTCAGCTCTTTCCAGCCACCAGCCACATCACACCCTCGCCCCCTCCTCCACCAGCATTTCTGGACACAGGAAGAGGGGAGCCCAGGGCACTTGGTGCACGGTCCCCAGGATGGCGGTTCCCAGGGATGGCAGTGGTGGGCAAGGGCCCCAGTGCCGACCTTCAGGAGGCAGGAGTTGGGCGTACTCTGGCCTGATCACTCTCCAGGGCTGGGAGGGGGAGCCGGGCTTACCCTGGCCTGGGTGTATTCCAGGGCCTCGCGGGCCTGCTGCTCTGCCTGCTGAATCATCTCGTTCTTGTTCTGCATCTCCTCCTGGAGCTGCTTCCGCCTCTGCAGGTGGTTCTGGCTCTGGTTCACCTGGGCCTGCAGCTGGTTGACCTTGGCCTCCAGCTCCGAGATGGTCTGTTCCTGCTTGGCCAGTTCACTCTCCAGCTCCGACACTTGCTGGGGGGCGGGGAGCAGTAGGTCCACTTGCCCACTTCTCCTTCCCTCAGAAGCAGCCACCTCTCCCTGAGTCCCCAGCCAGCCTGGCTCTGGCTAGCTCCCCAGTAGGTGTCCAGGGTCCTGGATTTACTGAACAGGGTACCGACTGAAATGAGGGGCCCCACCCAGCTGACTCTCTCCTTGCCGCCATCAGGACCTGTGGCTGCCCCCCAGCCACCCCAGGGCACCTGTCTGAGAAGGAGGTTGTCTTTCTCGATGAGGCCCATGGTCTCCTGGTACTTCTTGTCTTCCCGGAGGTTAGAGAACTGCAAGGCAATGGGGCTTCGCTCAGGGGCTGTTGGGGGCAGATAAATGGCTGCCTCCTTGAACCTTCGTCCGTGAACCTCAGTAAGAGGAAGGGAAGCATCGGAATTTCTGATGAAGGGGGAAGGAAGGAGGGGAAGGTATCAAACACACTTCGGAAGCTGGGAGGCAGAGCCAAGGAAGCAGACTCCCAAGCCAGCAGCGGGAGAGCTGCAAACAAGCCCAGTTCACAGGTCCCTGGAGATCTCAGAAGCAGGGGATGGTGCCGGGCTCTTCTGGACATGGAGGACACAAGGAGGAACATCCTATCAGAAATCAGGAGCCTCAGACTCAGCCCTGACCAGGAGATGCCGGGCACCCGCCCCCTTTTCCATCTGTCAGGAGACTGGAGGCCCCGGGGTTGGCGGGGGGAGCAGGG
>SJXQ01001980.1:865194-889545 GCA_006408695.1 Aepyceros melampus
AGGCCCAGGGGTTGGGGGGCGGGGGGGCGGGGGAAGAAGAGGATCTCTGGTCTGAGAGATGCCAGGCCACGCAGTGGAGACCCCTGGGGACGGATGCAGGATGTGGGGCTGAACGTGGAGACTGCAGCCTCTGCCTCACTTTGTTCTGAAACACCAGCAGCTGGACCATTACACTTGGGCAAGGAATTCTTCCAGTTTCTCAGAATCCAGGAGAGTCTGAGCAAGCCAAGGGGAAGGAGCCAACGACAGGACCACTGAACCAACCTTCTGTTGATGGCTCTGCCATGAAATACAAAATGGTCACCCACAGTTTGAGAGACTCCAGGCAGCTCTGACCTTGGAGCAAAATTCTTGAAGGAGTAACAGAAACTGAAAACAGACTTACAAAAGGAGCTCATAGGAAACAGAAACAGCACAAGCAGTTAAATCCCTTAAGTATCTCCCATAACTCTCACTTAAGCTGTTAAGGAGGTCAGAGACATACGGCCATTAAGAAATAAAGCATAAGTATGCTTCTAAATAAAAGGGAGTGGGGAAGGAACATTCAGAGAACAAAAGCAACATCTTAGAAACCAAATGAAGCAAAGTTAAAACTCAAGAGGAGGGTTTCCCTGCTGGCTCAGTGGCAAAGAATCTGCTTACATGCAGGAGATGTGGGTTCGAACACTGCTCTAGGAAGATCCCACATGCTGAGGAATAATTAAACCTGTGAGCCATAACTACTGAGCCTGTGCTCTGGAGATTGGGAGCTGCAACTACTGAATCTCGTGTGCCCTACAGCCCGTGCTCCACAACAAGAGAAGCCACCGCAATTAGCGAGTAGCCCCTGCTCGCTGCAACTAGAGAAACCCTGTGCAGCAATGAAGACCCAGTGCAGCCAAAAATTAAATAAACAAATAAAATTATTTTTAAAAAACCTCAGGAAGAGGGCTGCTGATAAAATTAAGGAAATCTAAAAGTAGAACAAGAAGACAAGATGGTGAAAGGAACAGACAGGAAGAAGAAAGAGACCCAAAGAGGAGTCTGCTGGCTGATTGATGGGGTTGCCAGGAGGAGAGTTCAGAGAAAACAGAGACAGGAACTAAAAACTATGTAAACAGAGAACAGTTTCAGAACTGAAGGAGATAAGTTTCTAGCTGGCTACTGAGTGCTCAGGACAAATGAGAACAGACCTTTAATAAGGTCTAGCTACTGCAGCTTCCCTGGTGGTTCGGATGGTAAAGAATCTGCCTGCAATGCAGGAGACCCGAATTTCATCCCTGGGTCATGAAGATTCCCTGGATGAAGAGAATGGCAACCCATTCCAGTACTTTTGCCTGGAGAAGAATTCTGTGGACAGAGGAGGCTGGTGGGCTACAGTCCATGGGGTCGCAAAGAGTGAGACACAACTGAACAACTAACACTTTCATGGAAGCTTCTGAACATGAGAGATAAACATGGGATCTTGCAACTTTGCAGAGAGGAACCAACCACCACCAAGACCTACGTCATAAGAAAGCTCAAGAATCAGGTTGAGTTTGTGCTTCCCTCTAGGAACCCTGGAAGCTCAGAGACATGAAGTGATGCCTTCACACTGCTGAGGAAAAGCAGTTGCCAAACTGGAATTCTGTTAATGTGTAAGGACATTTGCAGAATATGGTATCTCCCAAATTTTACCTCCACTCCTCTTTCTCAAAAAACTACTGAAGGATGTGTGCTCCAGTGAAAACGTGGGGGTAGACCAAGAAACAAAGATGTTGATGGCAGCAGCTTTAAAAAGTGGTTTATGGATCTTAACACTGTTTCAGAAGATTTGTGTTTCTGTCATATATCACAGGCCCAATAACTGTCTTAGTGATATAAATGCTGTTTCCACTCGCTAATGCTGTGATGAAATAGTATTGGGAGGGAGCTGAGTTCCTGGGGGTGGGAGGCAAGGGAGGAAAGAGGAAAGCATTAGATAATGCCAAGATGGAGAAATATCTAGAATGCCTTATAAGCATGCTGTCTAGAAATGTGGAGAGCCAGTCGTCAAGAATTAGCTAGAAGAGTTGAAACCATTTGTTTGGGGAACAGGCAAATGAGAAAGAAAAGGGTTGGACTCCTAGCTTACATAATAAGCTTGTGGAATTGCTTGGTTCCTTAAACTATGTAGTTTTGTGCATGAAAACTTGGATAAAAATAAAAACTAAAAGTGCTTCAGGGAATTCCCTGGCCAACCAGTGGTTAGGACTCTTTGCTTTCACTGCCCAGGATGCCAGTTCAATCTCTGATCAGGAAAGCTATAATCTCACAGGACACTCAGCATGACCAAAAATAAAATAATAAAAGTACTTCACAAGGACTTAAGGTCGTGGTGTTCTCAGTCCTGGGACCACGGACTGGGAGATGCTTGAGAAATGGCCAGAAACCTAGTGGTCCAAGAGACAGAGATGACCACTCGGGCCAGAGTGAGGCACAGCTTAGAGCAAGCATGATGTGCTGTGAACCCCAGGCCCGCCACCATCAGCTCCTGAGTCCAGTGTCTCTGTCAAGGGGTGGGGGCGGGGATGGATGGCACGTGTCCAAGCACAGTAGAGGACACTGCCACCTTGTCAGACATGGCCTGCAGCTGTTTCTTCCGCTCCCGCAGCTCCTTCTGCAGCATCTCATTCTCCGTGTTGATTTTGAGCAATTGCGACTCTTGGAATTCCACCTGTCGCTGTAAAGACTTGATGGCTCCTGCATGAGATGAGAGCAAGCAGGGAGGAGGGGGCCAGTCACTGCATCATCCCTGGGGCTCTGCGGAGCTCCAAGCTGAGGGCTGGCTGCCTGTTCCCATCCCAGGGGTCCAGGGCTGCCCCTGCATGGTCCCAGCCAAGAGGGACCCAGGGCAAAGTGGGCGGTCCTTGGCATCCTCGCTGCGGCTCCCACCTCAGCCTCCTCTGGCATCCCACCTGTTGCCAGGGAGTATCTGGTCCTGGTGATCTCAAGCTGAAACTGGAACTCCTGGATCAGTTGCTCATACTCCTCCAGCTGGGCTATCAGCTCCTCCTCAAAGGCGCCGTCCACGAAGCCAGCCCGCCTCCTGGCCGCGGCCGCCTCCTGTGCAGCTCCTTCTCCTCATCCAGCTCCATCACCCCGTCTGCCTCTTCCTCCAGCTCCCCGGCCCCGTATGCATCCCTCTCTTCATCCTCATCCTCCTGCACAGTTACCATGACCACAGCCTCCTCCTTGCTTCTGTTCTCCTGCAGAGTTTCCCTCCTGCTGGCTCTAGCCCCCTTGTCCACTGCCCTCTTGGCCTGCCCTTCCAGGTACTCTTCCTCCTCGTAGTTGCCTCCTTCCAGCTCCTTGCCTCTGTCGCTCTCTTCCTGCAGCTGGGGGAGGGGAGGGGATGCTGGACAGGGCTACAGGCACCCCCGGGAGGGTGGCTTGAACCTTCATGGGGGCATTGGGAGGACGGTGCTGCGGGGCCGTTGGCCAGCTCCCCTCAGGTTACATCTCCAGGAGCTGCCCCACCAGCCCTCCCCTCCTGTGGCTGAGGGCTCAGCCTGAGTTAGGACAGCACGTGTGACGCTGTGGCCTGGGTCTCTCCCAGGCAGCCTGGGGTACCGGGCCCCGGCCAGCCCACACCTGCCACCAGGGCTCCACCTCCTCCTCGTCTCGGAAGGTTCTGAGGGTGCTCTGTCTCCCCTGCAGCTTCAGCACAGACTCCAATGGCCGCTCCTGCGAGATGCCCACAGCAGCCTCGGGGTTTCAACATGGGCCTTCAGCTCCCCCAGGGCCCATGTCGCTGAGACCTGTCCTCCCNGCCCCGGCCAGCCCACACCTGCCACCAGGGCTCCACCTCCTCCTCGTCTCGGAAGGTTCTGAGGGTGCTCTGTCTCCCCTGCAGCTTCAGCACAGACTCCAATGGCCGCTCCTGCGAGATGCCCACAGCAGCCTCGGGGTTTCAACATGGGCCTTCAGCTCCCCCAGGGCCCATGTCGCTGAGACCTGTCCTCCCAGAAGGGGTCCCACCGTTCCCCTGCCAGGGTTGCCCTGTCGATGGGCAGGGGACTGTGCTGTGTAGGTGACAGCCCTGGGGGTAGCCCTGGTTAGCGGCCCAGCAGTAACAAGCACATTGTTTTGGAAGAGTCCAGGAGGGCCAACCTCAAACACGCCCGCAGGTCACTGCCCCCCACCGCCTGCTCGCTGACAGCCCCTAGGAGGCTGGGGAACAGGGGGACACAGGACCACACTTCCAGGCTCTCCAGACTCCTGCTGCCTCCCTGCCCACCAGTCCCCCACCATCGGTGTCTGGGTAGCTTTTTCTGGAGGTGTCCAGAGGATCCAGCAGGGGTCTGAAGCCCCCCACCCCCACTTCATATGTGCACCCAGCGTAAACACAGGCTGTATTCTCAGATGAGAAAGAAATCAGGTCTCAGACCAGGCAACAGCCCCCAGATCCCCACCCTACCCTGCCTCCTCCAGTGCCCACCCTACACCTGGGGTCCAGGGGAGCAGCATGCCATCCCTACGTTACAGTCAAGGCCCCATCCCAGAGCCAGACCAGGCCAGGCTAGTCCGCAGAGCGCCTGCCGCTGCTCACCCGCAGGACATGGCTGGGCGAGGCCTCCTGGCTCTTGCTCTTCAGCAGGCATTTCAGCTGCTTCCTCAGGGCCTCCCTCTCCTCCTGGAGAGCCAGAATCTCTTCCTCTCTCTTCTGAGCCTGTGCTTTCAGCTCCGAGAGGCGTTGGACTTCCTCCCCTAGTGCCAACAGGCACTGGTCCTGAGGAGAAACGGGGAAGCCCAGGGGGCCACTTAGCCACTCAGATGCCCCTGCCGCACCCTCCTTGCCCCCTCACCCAAGAGCAGCAGCTCCGGGCCCAGGAGGACCCCGCGACCCCAGCCCAAGGTGAGCGGCTTCTTACCTGCAGCCCCCTCCTGCTTAAGGGCCACCCTTGCCCGGGATCTCCTGGCAGCCTCCCCTCCAGGCCCTGGTCCCAGTCAGCACCCAGGTGTGATTGAAAGTGAAGTCGCTCAGTCATGTCCAACTCTTTGCAACCCTATGGACTGTAGCCTACCAGGCTCCTCCATCCACGGGATTTTCCAGCAAGAATACTGGAGTGGGTTACCACTTCCTTCTCCATGAGATCTTCCAAACCCAGGGTTTGAACCTAGGTCGCCCACATTGTAGGCATATGCTTTACCGTCTGAACCTACTAACCAGCACTATCCGCCAAAGACCACTTCCAAGGAGCTTTTCGGGGCTGGGTCTACTGCCTCTCAAAATCTCAAAACCCTCAATCATTCTGACTTGAAGACCAAATAAAGGTGTTTTTGGACAGTCATTGAGAGAATTTGTCATACTCAGAGCTGAACGACTGACAGAAATAAAAAGGGGATTCTTCAAGCAAGAGGGAGATAGTCCCAGATAGAGTCTGAGGAAAAGATAACTAAGAGGTCATCCAGATATCTGAGAATTAAGAGATAGGTTTCCATGGAGCCCATGAGTCAAAGAAGAAGCCACACAAGAAATTATGAGATATTTTAGACAGAATAATTACAAATACTTGGACATGGCATGACATGAGGCAAAGCAAAAACTGTGATTAAGGGCAAATTTATAAGCTTTGAATGCAACAATTAGGGGAAGCAATGGAGTATCAATCATCTAAGTATCTGTCTCAAGCATTCAGAAAAAAGAACTGGAAACTTCACTGAAAGTACGTAGCAAGAAGGGAATTTTTAAAAATCAGGGCAAGAATGTGTAATATAGGGACTTCCCTGGTGGTCCAATGGCTAAGACTCCATGCTTCCAATACAGGGGGCCCAGGTTCCATCCCTGGTTAGGAAGCTAGATCTCCTGTGCCCAACTAAGACCAGGTGCAGCCAAATAAATTTTAAAAATGTTTTTTTATGAATGAATGACATAGGGAAACAAATAAAGGAGGGAGGAGAGGAGGATGGAGCAAATCAGCAACATTTTAACATTTGGAGAATCTGGAGGGTATATGGGAATTGTTTACACTATTAAGTTAAAATAGTCATAGAGGGACTGCCCCAGTGGTCCAGTGGTTAAGAATCTGCCTTGCAATGCACAGGACATCGGTTCAATCCCTGGTTGGGGAACCAAGCTGGCTTAAAACTTAACATGCAAAAAGCTAAGATCACGGCATCTGGTTCCATCACTTTATAGCAAATAGAAGGGGCAAAAGTGGAAGCAGTGACAGATTTTATTTTCTTGGGCTCCCAAATCACTGCAGACAGTGACTGCAGCCAAGAAATTTAAAGACACTTGGTGCTTAGAAGCAAAGCTATGACAAACCTAGACAGTGTATTAAAAAGCAAAGACGTCACTTTGCCACCAAAGGTCTGTATAGTCAAAGCTATGATTTTTCCAGTGTATGGATGTGAGAGCTGGACCATAAAGAAGGCTGAGCACCAAAGAATTGATATTTTAGAAATGTGATGCTGGAGAAGATTCTTGAGAGTCTTCTTTTGGGCAGCATGGAGGTCAAACCAGTCAATCCTAAAGGAAATTGACCCTGAATATTCATTGGAAGGACTGATGCTGAAACCCCAATACTTTGGCCACCTGTTGTAAAGAGCTAACTCATTAGAAAAGACCCTGATGCTGGGAATCATTGAGGGCAGCAGGAGAAGGGGGTGACAAAGAATGAGATGGTTAGATAGCATCACGAACTCAATGGACATGAACTTGAGAAAACTCTGGAAAGTAGTGAAGGACAGAGGAGACTGGTGTGCTGCAGTCCCTGGGATCACTAAGAGCTGGACACGATTTAGTGACTGAACAATAACAACAAATGTGTCCAGAACAGAAGGAAGTCCTGGAAGGCGATGCTGGTTTCCAGTGGGGGATGCTAACTTTGCACAGCACATACTTGCTGCTGCAAGTGATGCTGCCTATGACAGGGCCGAGGAAGACAGAGGTGAAAGAAGACCCTGAGGACACTGTGTGAGCCCCTGGAGACAGCCCAGCCTGCAATCCTTCCCCTGGAATTCCCTTTCCTGACATGACTGCAAAGAGCATCCTTTTATGTATGTCTGTGTTCAGTTCAGTTCAGTTACTCAGTCATGCCCGACTCTTCACAATCCCATAGACTACAGCATGCCAGGCCTCCCCGTCCATCACCAACTCCCGGAGTTCACTCAAACTCATATCCATTGAGTTGGTGATGCCATCCAACCATCTCATCTTCTGTCATCCCCTTCTCCTCCTGTCTTCAATCTTTCCCAGCATCAGGGTCTTTTCAAATGAGTCAGTTCTTTGCATCAGGTGGCCAAAGTATTGCAGCTTCAGCATCAGTCCTTCCAATGAATATTCAGGATTGATTTCTTTTAGGATGGACTGGGTGGATCTCCTTGCAGTCTAAGGGACTCTCAAGAGTCTTCTCCAACACCACAGTTCAAAACATCAATTCTTCAGCACTCAGCTTTCTTTATAGTCCAACTCTCACATCCATACACGACTAGTGGGAAAACCATAGCTTTGACTAGATGGACATTTTTTGGCAAAGTAGTGTCTCTGATTTTTAGTAAGCTGTCTAGGTTGGTCATAACTTTTCTTCCAAGGAGCAAGTGTCTTTTAATTCCATGGCTTCAGTCACCACCTGTAGTGATTTTGGAGCCCCCCAAAATAAAGTCTCTCACTATTTTCATTGTTTCCCCATCTATTTGCCATGAAGTGATAGGGCCAGATGCCATGATCTTGGTTTTCTGAATGTTGAGCTTTAAGCCAACTTTTTCACTCTCCTCTTTCAATTTCATCAAGAGGCTCTTTAGTTCTTCTTCACTTTCTGCCATAAGGGTAATGTCATTCACATATCTGAGGTTATTGATATTTTTCCTGGCAATCTTGATTCCAGCTTGTGCTTCATTCAGTCCAGTGTTTCTACAATGTACTCTGCATATAAGTTAAATAAGCAGGGTGACAATATAAAGCCTTGACGTACTCCTTTCCCTATTTGGAACCAGTCTGTTGTTCCATGTCCAGTTCTAACTGTTGCTTCCTGACCTGCATACAGATTTCTCAAAAGGCAGGTAAGGTGGTCTGGTATTTCCCATCTCTTGAAGAATTTTCCAGTTTTTTAGAGAAGGGAATGGCAAACCACGTCAGTATTCTTGCCTTGAGAACCCCATGAACAGTATGTCTGTGTAACTCTGTCTAATTATATCCTCAGGCTATTTTCTAAAGGTGGAATTGTTGATGGTATCAATGCTTTCTGAATTGTGAAATCTAAAAAATTTTAAAAACCAAATTGTGAAATCTATCATAAAATTAAAGGTACAGTTTCAGTAACAAAGATAAAATGAATACTCATGGACCCATATTATCAGGGCTCACGAGTCCCCACTGTGTGCTCATGACGAACCACCCAGCATCTATGTGACTTATTTCCACAGCTGTTGTTAGCACTTCATGAGCTTAAAAAAAAAAACAAAACCTGAAACTCACTCTAAGAGACTTTTTACGTTAAGACTGGTGGAGGGAAAAAGAGAGAAGACACAGATCAGGGATGTCAGAAACAAAAAGCCAGACAATCTTCAGAATCTTCTCCAGACACTGGAAGGATACTAAGAGAGTTTTGTGCACAGAGTGAGGCTTCTGGATTTGAAAACTGACATGGCTTGGACACCTTGTTAGAAAAACATAGGTTTCCAAAACTGGAACAAGCAGGAAAAGGAAATCTCAATATTTTTGAAAGGAATTAATTTTAAAACACATACACAAACCCTGTAAGAAATCACCAGGCACAGATGACTTCAATAATGAAATCTTCAGAATTTAATAAAGAAATAACAACAACCTTAGGTGAATTCTTCCAGAGAATCGAGAAAGAAGGAACGCTTCTCAACTTTTGTTGTTGATACTCAGCCAGAAGATTCGGACCCAAAAGCAAACAAGGGGATGACAAGCCGGTAAATTACAGGCCAGCCTCTCTCACAAACAAGGATGAAAAAGATGATATCGTGATGAATCAACCCATAGGCAGATCTTTGCCCATCAAGCTGATTGTTATTACTGTGTTAAGGAATACAGTCTCCCAAGTGGAATGACTGGGTTAAAAGCCTATGGATGCTGAGGGTCTTGACATATGGGGCGAAGCTGTGTAGGAGGGGGCAACATCTAGGCCAGCCTAAACTGCTCCCCATGGGGAAGAAGACAGATAGGAATCTGGCCTGTAGAAGCCACGAGACAGGTCTGAAGGTCAGGTCAGACTGCATCTGGGATCAGAGACTAGAACAAGAGCCCCGAGGGCCAGACATCCCCTCTGGCAGGACGCAGAGCCAAGACAAGAGGACCAGGATCTGTGCCCAGGCTCCGTGCTTGGCCATACCTTCTCATGGATGACGGAGATGTACCAGGGTACCCGCTTCCTTGGGTAGCTCTGCCCCAGGTCGAGGCTGCTGGGGGTCGGGCTCAGCACGTGGGACTCACTCTTCTTCCGCAGGTAGTTGAACTCACAGGCACTCTTGCTAAGGGGAAGGAGGCGGCCTGACAAGAAGGGAGGTGGTGGTGGGGCAGTCAAAGTCTTCTTCCAGGGTGCTGAGCGGCCCTGGATCTTCTGTAACGTCTCTCTTTTGAGACTCCCCTGGAAGTCCTTCTCTGCCCAGCTGGGCTCCTCTCCAGCTCCCACATTCATCCCCACCACCTCCAGCCCAGTGTGCATAAGCAGCATCCGAGCCCCCTTTAGGGTCCCAGAGCTGGAGTCAGGGCAAGATGCTGCCTGTGCACAGGGGGCACTTCTGAAGTGAAGCAGACTTCTGGGGGTGGAGTTCATCTCTGGATAAACAGAAGTATGTGTCTGTAGGAATGGTGCCTGGGTGTCCCTCTACTCAAGGACAGATGCGTTCCAGGGCCCGTGTGAGGAACACCAGGCCAGGCAGGTGGTCCTGGGAAGGCAATTCCATGGGGCACCATAGGAATGGAGGGAACGGGGCCCTCAGGGCTGAGGTGCCAAGGAGAGAACCCCATGGGCCATGCACACCCCCAGTGCCCCGCACGGCCCACCCTCACCGTCCACCTTCACATCCAAGCCTTGCTGGCTGGAGAGTGGGTTCTCAGCCACCTTCCAGGGCTCAGAGCCGACGCCTGTATCTTCAGGCAGAGAGAGGGTCGTGGCTGAACCTGGAGGATGGCAAATGGAGGACAGTTGAGGCCAAGTCTCCCCAAGACCTCTGGGCAGGGACATGTATTTCCTTCAAAACACTGGGTGGGGTTCAAGGTGCCTTTTCTCAGTGGAAGCACAGGACTGGACTACAGGACCGAATGGAAACGTGGTTCTGTCCCCCTGCCCACCTGGCATGTCCCCCCAAAACAGATCAGGTGCAAATTAGTCTCTGTAAATCAGTGTGCCTCTTCCCCAGAGGACAGCCCCTATTCCCCCTGTAAAACTGTCTCCTCAAAATCTTGTAGAATGCCCTTCACCCCAAGGGTCAGACCCATGTACTCTAGGCTGGCACAAATCAGATGGTGGCGAGTGCACTAGGAGAAGTATGTGGGCTCAGCCCTGCACCCAGGATGCTCTGTGTTCCCCCCACCCGCCCCAGACACCTCCACCCTCCTTGTCTTGGAGTGCTGACTTCTCTCCGAGGCCCCGGCACTGAGAAAGGAAGGCTTAGAGCCTGACAAGTAGGGTGAGACCCCACTTTTGCCTGACTGCCACCTGAGATCCATAGAAAGGACCCCAGCTGCTGGCTACAGGCATTCACCCTTGATGTCAGTACTGTGAGGATAATGTGTGTCAGAAAACAAAAGCAGCCCAGGCCCTGGAGCGGGAATCTGGAATGGCGCCTGGCCTGATCAGCACCACCGGGTGACAGCTGAGCACCTTAGTTGCCCTCTCAGAGGCTCTTGACTGAATCAGAGCACGGTGGGGTTAGACAAGAGGCTGCTGAGGCTCCTTACAAGGCTCAGTCCCTAATGACCCACCTTTGGACCTATGGACCTTGTCACTGAGCTTCCAGAGTCTTCACCTTCTCCTCCCATGTCCCAACCCTACTGAATCTTGGTGATTGACAGCCAGAGAGAGTAAGTGGGCTGGGAGACCAATGATACAAATGTGCCCAGTGGAAGGAAGAAGGACCTCCCTCCTTCCCTTCCCCGAGGCTCAACCCCAGCCTTAGCTGAGAACCAGTTTCAGAAGCAGCAGCTGTGGCCACCGCACATGCCCCACCCTCTGGCCGTTTCCACAGGCTGTCCGGCACTCCAGCAGGTGGGTGAGCTGGAGTGGGGCTGGGTGTGCACACAGGGCCCCGTCAGACGCACTCACCACAGTGGGTCATGAACGTGGACCTGGTGCTGAACTGGGGGCAGCCGGGACGTGTGAGGAACTTGTGCCGAAGCTCCTCCATTTCGGACATGAAGCCGCTGTCCTGGGGGCTGGTGTTCTGGTTGAAGTCTCTCTGGGGAGTGGGGAGAATGAGACCAGCAGGAAAGGAAGGACCCAGGAAACCCTCCACCCCCTCCACCAGTGGAGCTCCAGGACCTGGCTGTGTGCCAACCACGCAGGCTCTCTCCTCCCCAAAAGCTGGCCACTTGATGAGGGCCGTGGGAGCCCTGCTTTGGAAGTTGCAATCAGCTGAGTCTAGAGCTGCTGTCCACTTAGCGGGCCCCTGGGAAGTGGGGCTGGCTCCCCAGTCTCTCCCCGCCCCCCACCACATGAAGTACCTACATGAAACTTGCTGCCTGCACTTTCTCTTCCTTCTTTTCTCTTCCCTCTTTCCCTTCTTCTTAAAAAGGCCCCTAAGGAAGACTCAGGCAGACACAGCATCCTCTCTCCCAGGCCCCATCCACCCCCAGAATCTCCCCATCTCAACCCACCACCTGAGCTGATTCAGGATGCCCCATCGGCCCTCCACCCTCGAGGCCTTTGATCCAGCAGAGAAGCATGTCATCTCCAGATAACCATGTGTGTCTGGGCCGTCCCTGTTCCCGAGACCCCGTACCAGCTTCTTGTAGTAGCGGCAGATGGCCTGAGCGACTTGCTGAGGGAGCGCTTTTGTTGACGGAGTTTCCATTCTGGGGTCTGTTCATCCCGGCTGGCCACCTTCCGGAGGACAATCAAGCCCTTTTCTATCAAGTTGGGCACCAGACTTTTCTTCTTGGGCCTGCTGGCTCTGATGGGTAACATCATGAACGTGGAGTGAAGGACCAAGTTTGGTCAGCTGAAGGATGACTTGGATCAATCCTGTGGGATTCGGGTCTGGAGCTGGGTGCTGAGGGGGTCACAGCCCCTAGCGTGGACATGCAGGTCCAAGCACAGGTGGGCAGAAGACCAGCTTCTCAAGCTCCATGTCCTAAGGGGTCCTGGGAGCAGTGTATGGCATCACAGATGTCTCCATAGAGACGGGGCCTGTCATCTGTCTTAATTTTCTACTGGGAAGGGGAAGAAGAAGCTGCCTGCACTACAATATCAGGATGTTACAAGCACAAGAAAGTGTCCTGACACACTAGCCACCCATTCTCCTGTTTCCTTTTTTTCACCATCCTTAGTATTTCCCCTTATTTAAAAATCTGACACTGCATTAATGGCTCTGATGTGAAATTTTAACTTTTTCAGTTGAAACCCATACTTTAGACATATTTTTTTAGTTTTTTTTTTTTTTTTTTTTGGCCACACTGGTTGGCATGTAGGACCTTAGTTCCCAGAACTGGGATCAAACCCACACCTCTGCCTGCTGCCAGCAGGGGCTGGCATATTCCAGCTCCCTGAAGGATGGATTGAAAGAATGTAGGCTCAAACTACAGTTTTTGTTGTTTTTTTTTTAATTAAGATTAAAAATCACCAATAGTCTGAGGCTACATTTTTCCAGCCCACCCTTCAGGGAGCAGCAGGCAGAGCTATGTTTTTAAGCAGCCTCACTCTCTTTCAAGGGAACCAAGGTGTCGTCCGAGAGTCCAGTCCCCTCTGGGTCACCCCATGTGTCCTACAGCTCAGCATGATCTTCACTCCCACACCATCCACTGGTCTGGCCCAGCTCAGAGTTTCAAAGGAAACTGAACTCTGTTTCGAGGTCTCCTGCCTGTTTCAGTGTCACATGCTGCTGCCCTTTCTCCAGTCCACACGAGGGACATGTCTAGACATGAAGCTCTGGGTTCTGCGTTTTACAGAAGGTTGATCTGCCATCTTGGTTCCCACTCCTGACTGTTATCTTGAGTCTAAAAGGAGAGGGTCCTTCTTGGAATCAGAGGCTCTGAGAGCCAGCACGGGCCTGTGTGCCATTCTGGAGGCACCTGTAGAAACAGATGTGTCAGTGAGAGCATGAGGGGCAACAGTGCAAAGGCTCTGGTGCTTGTCCCATGTCACTAGAGATACAGACAGTACAAGGGTAATCCTGAATCATGAAACAAATGTAAGAAAACCAAATGGGGGTCATTCCCAGATGGTTATGTTAATGCTTTCTTTACGTGTGTGTGTGCTCATTCCTGTCTGACTCTTTGTGACCCCATGGACTGTAGCCCGCCAGGTTCCTCTGTCCATGGAATTTTCTCAGGAATACTAGGGTGGGTTGCTATTTCTTTCTCCAAGAGATCTTCCTGACTCAGGGATTGAACCCAGGTCTCCAGTGTCTCTTTCA
Source organism: Aepyceros melampus (assembly GCA_006408695.1). Classification (NCBI taxonomy): domain Eukaryota; kingdom Metazoa; phylum Chordata; class Mammalia; order Artiodactyla; family Bovidae; genus Aepyceros; species Aepyceros melampus. The sequence continues at coordinate 878,740 of SJXQ01001980.1, forward strand.
TTGCAAGCAGATTCTTCTTTTTTTTTTTTAATCTAAAATGCAGACTTTATTTGTTTTTGCCAGATTTTTTACCTCTCTTTTTCCTTTTTTAAAACTTAATTTATTTTAATTGGAGACCAATTATTTTACAATATTGTGTTGCAAGAAGGCAGACCCCTTCCAGAGCCCGAAACTGGGCTCTTGTCTAACACTTGGAAATGAATTGTCTGAGGAGACACATGTGCTGACAAAGCAAGAGATTTTATTGGGAAAGGGCACCCGGGTGGAGAGCAGTAGGTAAAGGAACCCAGGAGAACTGCTCTGCCGCGTGGCTCGCAGTCTCGGGTTTTATGGTGATGGGATTAGTTTCCAGGTGGTCTTTGGCCAATCACTCTAATTCAAAGTCTTTCCTGGTGGTGCACGCATCGCTCAGCCAAGACAGATGCTAGCAAGAGGGATTTTGGGAGTGGACGGACACGCGGTGTCTCCTTTTGACCTTTCCCGAACTCTTCCGGTTGGTGGTGGCTTATTAGTTCCGTATTCCTTATCAGGATCTCCTGTCATAAAACAACTCACGCGAATAGTTACTATGGTGCCTGGCCAGGGTGGGCAGTTTCTTTTCAATCAGTGTGCTTCCCCTAACAACGGCAGTGGTTTTTGCCATACATTGACATGAATCAGCCACGGGTGTACATGTGTCCCCCATCCCCAACCCCCCTCCCACCTCCCTTCCAATCCCATCCCTCTGAGTTGTCCCAGTGAACCGACTTTGAGTGCCCTGTTTCATGCATCGAACTTGGACTGGTCATCTGTTATACATATGGTAATATACATGTTTCAATGCTATTGTCAAATCATTCCACCCTTGCCTTCTCCCACAAAGTCCAAAGGTCTGTTCTTTATATCTGTGTCTCTTTTCTGTCTCGTGTATAGAGTCATCGTTACCATCTTTCTAAATCTCACATGTATGTGTTAATATACTGTATTGGTGTTTTTCTTTCTGACTTACTTCACTGTGTTTAATAGGCTTCAGTTTCATCCACCTCATTAGAACTGATTCAAATGCATTCTTTTTAATAGATGAGTAATATTCCATCGTGTATATGTACCACAACCTTCTAATCCATTCATCTGCCGATGGACATCTAGGTTGCTTCCAGGTCCTAGCTATTGTAAACAGTGCTGTGATGAACATTGGGGTACACGTGTCTTTTTCAATTCTGGTTTCCTTTGTGTGTATGCCCAGCAGTGGGATTGCTGAGTTGTAGAGAAGTTCTATTTCCAGTTTTTTAAGGACGCTCCACACTGTTCTCCATAGTGACTATACTAGTTTACATTTCTACCAACAATGTAAGAAGGTTCCCTTTTCTCCACACACTTTCCAGTATTTATTGTTTGTAGACTTTTTGGTAGCAGTGCAGGCAGATTCTTTACCCACTGAGCCAATGCTTTCCTTGGAATCTATTAAATTCTTTCCTAATTTCTTCTTTTCTGTTTTGCTATCTCTCTAGTACTAGTATCTTAAGTCTGTCTGTTGAGTGGTTCAGCTCTAGGGTAGGGGCAGCCTCCAATTCCACCCTGCTTCATTTGTTGCTGTTGGGTGTAGTGTTTTATGTAGAGCAATTTGGTAAAGGAAACCCATGGTCTTATTCAGATCATCTTCCTCTCTCTCTTTTTTATTTTTATTTTTTTTTGGCTGCACTGTGCAGCTTGTGAAATCTGATTTCTCTAACCATGGGCCAAATGTGGGCTACAACAGTGAAAGTGCTGAGTCCTAACACCAAGGAGTTCCTCAGATCTCTTTGGCTTGCTGATTTTTACCCCCATCATCTGCTGAGAAAAGATTATCAAAATCTTCCAACTGTGGTGCAGAACTATTTACCCCTTCAGTTCTGTAAATTTTGCTTTATGTGTTTAGGAGATCTATTACTGGACACATATGCATTTAAGATGGTCATCTCTTTCTCATGAGTCAATTATTTATCTTAATGAAAGACCTCTCTCTTTTATCTTTTTGGCCTTAAAGTCTATTTTATCTGATATCTCATAGTCACTCTTACCTTCTTATGCTTCTATTTCATGGCATTTCTCCCCATCCATTCATTTTCAATCTATTTGTGTCTTATATTTAAAGTGTATCTTTCATAAATAGCATATGATTAACAAGAGAGTTCCAGAAAAACATTTACTTTTGCTTTATTGACTATGCCAAAACCTTTGACTGTGTGGATCACAACAAGTTGTGGAAAATTCTTCAAGAGATGGAATACTAGACCACCTGACCTGCCTCCTGAGAAATCTGTATGCAGATCAAGAAGCAACAGTTACAACTGGACACAGAACAACAGACTGGTTCCAAATTGAGAAAGGAGTACATCAAGGCTATATCCTTTCACCCTGCTTTTTTAACTTATAAGAAGAGTACATCATGAGAAATGCCAGACTGGATGAAGCACAAGCTGGAATCAAGATTGCTGGGAGAAATATCAATAACCTCAGAAGTGCAGATACACCACCCTTATGGCAGAAAATGAAGAGGAACTAAAGAGCCTCTTGATGAAAGTTAAAGAGGAGAGTGAAAAAGTTGGCTTAAAACTCAACATTCAAAAAACTAAGATCATGACTTCTGGTCCCATCACTTCATGGCAAATAGATGGGGAAATGATGGAAACCGTGACAGACTTTATTTTCTTGGGCTCCAAAATCATTGCAGATGGTGACTGCAACCATGAAATTAAAAGATGCTTGTTCCTTGGAAGAAAAGCTATGACAAATCTACACAGCATATTAAAAAGCAGAGACCTTACTTTGCTGACAAAGGTCTGTCTAGTCAAAGCGATGGTTTTCCCAGTAGTCATGTATGGATGTGAAAGTTGGACTATAAAGAAGGTTGAGCACCTTCTTTTGAACTGTGGTGTTGTGAGAGTCCCTTGGATTGCAAGGAGATCAAACCAGTCAATCCTAAAGGAAATCAGTCCTCATTATTCATTGAAAGGACTGTTGCTGAAGCTGAAACTCCAATGATTTGGCCATCTGATACAAAGAACCGACTCACTAGAAAAGACCCTGATGCTGGGAAAGATTGAAGGTAGGAAGAGAAGGGGAAGACAGGGGATGAGATGTTTGGATGGCATCACTGACTCAATGGACATGAGTTTGAGTAAGCTCCAGGAGTTGTTGATGGACCGGGAAGCCTGGCGTGCTGCAGTCCATGAGATTGAAAAGACTGCAACACAACTGAGTGACTGAAATGAACTGAACTGGGGCTCAGCTGGTAAAGAATCTAACTGCAATACAGGAGACCTGGATTTGATCCCTGGGTTGGGAAAATACCCTGGAGAAGGGAAAGGCTACCCACTCCAGTATTCTGGCCTAGAGAATTCAATGGACTGTATAGTCCAGGGAGTCATAGAGTCAGAACTGAACTGAGAGTCTCTTAATCTTGATGAGCTCCTCTGGTCCCTTTTATCTTGCCTCAGGTGGCTTCCTAGCTGCTGCTCCTTCATTGATTAGCAACAGTTTGAATCTGCCTTTGAAAGTCAGGGAAGGTCATGGAGGCTGGAGTCTTGCCTACAAGAAATGGGGGACAGAAAGGCCCAGGAGCCACACAGGGCCCTGCTTGGCATCAGGAGTGGAAACTAGGGTGGCTTATTCAAGAGCAGCAGAGGCCAGATCCTTTGCGCCTGTGCTCTTCGTGATGGGGAATGACCATTAGGACAGTGTCAGAGATCTGGGCTGGAGCTGTTGCAGGAAGGGAGACCCCTTTAAGGGACCAAGAGTGGGCTCTTGCCTAACACTTGGAAATGAATTGTCTAGGAGACACAGAAGCTGACAAAGCAAGAGAGTTTATTGGGAAGGGGCACCTGGGTGGAGAGCAGTAAGTAGGGTAAGGGAACACAGGAGAACTGCTCTCCCATGGGCTCACAGTCTCCAGTTTTTATGATGATGGGATTAGTTTCTGGGTTGTCTTTCTTTGGCCAATCACTCTGATTCAGAGTCCTTCCTGGTGGCGCATGCATTGCTCAGCCAAGACGGGTGCTGGTGAGGAGGATTCTGGGAGGTGGTCGGACACGTGGTGTCTCCTTTTAACCTTTGCTGAACTCTTCCAGTTGGTGGTGGCCTGTTAGTTCCCTGTTCCTTACCAGGACCTCCTATCTTAACATAAATCATGTGGATGGTTACTACTACATGGTGCCTGGCCAGGGTGGCCGGTTCCAGTCAGTATTTCCCCAACAGAGCCAGAACCCCCAGTGGCAGCTACTACTGCCCTGGTCTCCCAGGTTCTGGCCTCACATAGCAGAGTCACTTCCCCAGTTCTGAAAGCCAGGAGTCCAAGACCGAGATGGCAGGGCTAGTTCCTTCTCAAGCTGTGTAGGAGGTGCCTCCAGGCCTCTCACTGAGCTCCAGTCCCCTGGGACTCCTTGGCTTTGTCGATTTAGAAAAAATTGCACAACGTGAGAGCTGTGAGTGAAGTTATACTTGGGGTGAGATGAGGACTGCAGCCTAGGACACGGCACCTCAGAGAGCTCTGAGAAACTGCTCCAAAGAGGCTGGGGAGGGGAAGGTCAACATATATGCGATTTTGGTGAAGGGGGAGTTCATGTTATCAAGCACTTATCTTTGCAAAAAAAGTTTGCTCTGAGTCACAAGGAGCTGATGTCACCACAAAGGGATGTAGTTTTTTGCTAGTTATGGGGGTAGGGCTCACAAAAGACCTAACTATCCGAAGACCTGTTCTGCCTGTTCTTCCCAGAGCCCAGAGTGCCTCATTCCTGCTCTCAACCCTGAAATCCCTTCCGGGCGTGTTGAAGCTCAGCAGCTGCAGCGGCACATGGTTCAATCCTTGCAGAGGTTGATGGCAAGTGCCAGTGTGTAGGTGACAGCTTGTTAGAAGCATCACCCTGTCTTCTGCTTCATCTTCATGTGACACCTCCCCGTGTGGTGTGCCTGTGTCCACGTGTCCCCTGTTTATAAGGACACCGGTCCTATCGGACTAAGGGCCTGACTCCAGTGTGACTTCACTTTAACCCAACCGTTTACTGTCTGCAAGGACCCTGTTACCTCACAGGTCCTGGGGGTTAAGACCTCAACACATGAATTTTTTAGGAGACAAGATTCAACCTATAACAACTCCCCATGTCAGTAATATTAAGTGCAGAGTGCTCTCCAGTCCAGATTCCCTGGCCTCGGGCCACCTGAAACATGCCTGACACGTAGCAGTATTTGGTCGAATGCATGCATTTTTGTCTTATGAGAATTTCTGGTGAAAAATGCAGTAAAAAGCTGAGGACATTCCAGCTTGTTTTCAAACTTTAAGTCAGTAAATACTTAAGGCCAACCAGTGAAAAACAGCAGGCTTGTTCCGGTGCCAGGGATAGTGAGGTGAAAATGAGACATTTGTTCCCTTGGAGATTAGCCCCTGGCCTGAGATATTTTGTCTTCACCTTTATTTTACTCAATTGTGACCCATGAATGTATCCTTCATTCAGAATCTAGAAATAGGAGCTGATCACCAATGGGGCAGCTGCTTATCCAATATTCCTTTATTTCTATAAACAGATCCCTGGGTTTTAGGCTGGCAGGGATTAACCCTGCTAAGACATTTCCCAGCCATGCAAAAGTAGTCATTCGCTTTCCAGAGAGCTCTTTAAATAGTGAGGGTCTGCTAATATTCAAGTTGTGATCAGACTTCTCTTCCTTTTTAGGGCTGGATAATTTTCCATTGTATAAATAGACCACATTTTGTTTATCTGAGTGGTCATCCATAGATAGACACTTGGGTTGCTTCCATATTTTGGTTCTTGTGAATAAATCTGCCATGAACCCAGGAACATGAGTTTTCAGCTGCTGACTAAAAAGATGCACAATGTGAGAGTTGAGAGATCAGTTTTATTTGGGGCAAAATGAGGACTACAGCCCGGGAGACCACACCTCAGGTAGCCCTGAGAGACTGCTCCAAAGAGGTAGTGGGGGAAGGTAAATAAATAAGATTTTGGTGAAGAGGGAGTTCAGTGCAATCAGTACTTACTTTACAAAAGGTTTTCTGCTAGTCACAAGGGGGTAGATGTCACCATAAAGAGGCTTAGTTCTTTTTTTAGATATAAAGAGATGCAAAGATTGATCATGAAATCAGTTCCTGAAAATATCTAACCAGCTAAAGACTTTCCCACCATATTCCCTTGATCATAGGGTGCCCCACTCTTCACCCTGAACTGTAGAAGGTCAGCAGCTACAGCAGCGCAGGGTTCAATCTCTGCAGAGGCAGATGGCAAGTATCAATTTATAGTTGACTCAAGCATCAGTTCCAGGCTCCCAATCATTCTTGGTCTTTTAAAAAAGTATTTGCTTATTTATTTATTTGGCTCCTCAATTAAAAGACATTCCTTGGAAGAAAAGCTATGACAAACTTAGACAGTATATTAAAAAGCAGAGACATTACTTTGCCAACAAAGGTCCATGTGGTCAAATGGTTTTTCCAGTAGTCATGTATGGATATGAGAGTTAGACCATAAAGAAAGCTGAGCGCTGAAGAATTGATGTTTTTGAACTGTGGTGTTGAAGAAGACTCTTGAGAGTCCCTTGGACTGCAAGGAGATCAACCAGTCTATCCTAAAGGAAATCAACCCTGAATATTCACTGGAAGGACTGATGCTGGAGCTGAAGCTCCAATCCTTTGGCCACCTGATGCAAAAAGCCAACTCATTAGAAAAGACACTGATGCTGGAAAGATTGAAGGTAGGAGGAGAAGGTGATGACAGAGGACGAGATGGTTGGATGGTATCACCAACTCAATGGACATGAGTTTGAGCAAGCTCTGGGAGTTGGTGAAACCCTGAATATTCACTGGAAGGACTGATGCTGGAGCTGAAGCTCCAATCCTTTGGCCACCTGATGCAAAAAGCCAACTCATTAGAAAAGACACTGATGCTGGAAAGATTGAAGGTAGGAGGAGAAGGTGATGACAGAGGACGAGATGGTTGGATGGTATCACCAACTCAATGGACATGAGTTTGAGCAAGCTCTGGGAGTTGGTGATGGACAGAGAAGCCTGGGGTGGTGCAGTCAATGGAGTTGCAAAGAGTCGGACACGACTGAGCGACTGAACAACAATTTATTTGGCTGCACTGAGCTGCAGTGATCTGCATGCAGGATCTTCAGTTGTGGCATTCAATCTTCAGTTGTTTGCATCTTTACTGCACATGGTGGGGACTTTGTGCTGTCCTGGGCCAGGCGGCTCCCTCCCCAGGGCAGGATGCTGACTTAGTCCTCATGCAGCACTGTCCACACTGAGCCTGCAGCGGCCACACATCTGTGCTTAGGAGACACTTTTAGATTGACTGGTTCACCAGTCATAACCCCCCTTTTCTCTCAGTTTCCTGTTTGCTGTAAAGCTGTACCCTGTGTAGAAAACTTACTTGCCCTTTGGATATCAGAAGCTCTATACTTCGCCCAGACTAACTCCTATAACATCTAAAATGTCCTTCTTTCTATTAATAGATATGACCTCCTTAAAAGATGTAGATGGGTCTTCCCTGGTGGTCTGGTGGTTAAGAATCCACCTTGCAATGTAGAGGATACAGGTTCAATCACCCCCCTAGTCGGAGGACTCAGATCCCACGTGAAAGTGGTCAGCTAAGCCCAGGCACCACAGCTACTGAGCCCACAGGCCACAGCGAGAGTCTGTGTGCTGCAATGAAAGGCCCCACGTGATGTCATGAAGATCCCACGCGCCACGACTGAGACCCGTCACAGGCAAAGAAGCAAATAAAAATTATATAAAAACACAAAAACAGCACAGACACTATGGTGATCACCATGAAATTCCCCAGCGGGTCTTTGGTCACTTTGAACTCAGCCAGCTCCACAAAGGAATCTGGAACCAGAGACTGGAGGTGACTCCCTGTCTCCTCTCCATCCCCCAACCAGCTGTGAGACATAAAGTATTTCATTCTGATGGGTCAAAGGGAAGAGCTCTTCTGATCCAGCCGTGCTCTGTTCAGAGCGCACGCAAGAAGGGCAGTACTAGGGCAGCACCTTGTATGCAGTAGGTGCTCAATAAATACTTTAGAAAAAAGTGCTTTTGTTTATTTATTTGGCTGGACCAGGTCTTAGTTGTGTGCAGCATGCCAGATCTTAGTTCCCTGACCAGGACTCGAACCCATGCCCTCTGCATTGGGAGCATGGAATATTAACCTCTGAACCACTAGGGAAGTCCCTATTGTACTTTTCTTAAAGTTTCTCACACTTTGATGATTGAGATTCACTCTTTGGTCCTAATGATGTTTAAAAAAATTGTCTTCCTGAAGGTGCTTTTCCTTTATTTACATGTGTTGTTGTATCAAAGATCCCCGTGGTCTTTTGGTCATTACACACAGAGCTTAATCTGCATCATGGCACATTGTAGTATAGAGTGGAAACAGGCCTGGAAGGTCAGTGTCATATGTCCACACTCCTGTGCCCTGCCCTGCCCTGTACAAGCTGTCACCACCTGGACAGTGCATCTCTAACCATTTGCCCTTTCAAGTCCCTCTTGACCACTTTTCAAATGCACAGCTCGGGGCACCTTTACAGGCATATAATCAGGTCTCCCTGGACATCTCCAGCCGGCCTCTCTCCTCTCCCTGGACTCCCAGTCCCAGGTTGAGGGCTACCTGGAGGCGTGCCAAGAGCTCTACAGACACTTTTTCAGGAAACCTCAAGGTCGGTGACATTCTCAGGAGGATCCTGGGACGTGCTGACTTTTTAAAAAATGTTAAATATTTATTTATTTGGCAGCGCTGTGTATTAGTTCGGACACGACTGAGCGACTGAACTGAACTGAACTGTGTATTAGTTGTGCCATGTGGCATCTTAGAGCTTCGTGTGGCATTCAGATCTTTAGTTGTGGCACGAGAACTCTCAGCTGCAGCATGTAGGATCTTAATTCCCTGACCAAGCCCACTGCCTCGGGAGCACAGAATCTAGCTGCTGGACTACCAGGGAAGTCTTGGGGCTGTGCTGAATTTCAACAAGAATATTAAGTTATGGGTGGTGCAGTGGACGTGTCGTTTTCAAAGTGGAACTCGAATTGCCAATGCTAGAATCAGTTTTCAAGTTGTTTGTTTTGAATAATCATTAGCCTTGTATTTTAGGTACTATGCTGTAGGTGTCCCTTTAGGGTTATGTGAATATACCCAAGTGCTTGAAATGCCATAAACACTGTTTTAGCTTTGAAGCATCTAAGGGCAGTTACTTCCAAGTTCCTGGGATCAAGCAAATTTCACATGTCCTTGAAGAAAGCATGTGCTTAGTCATTCGGTTGTGTCCCACTCTTTGTGACCCCATGGACTGTAGATTGCCAGGTTCCTCTGTCCATGGGCTTTTCCAGGCAAGAATACTGGAGTGGATTCCCTTCTCCAGTGGATCTTTCCAACCCAGGGACCCTAAATCCCTGGAGAACTCCTGCCTGGGGCCATCCTGTGCTTAGGAGCCATCTCTGAGGCTGATTGAGCTTCCTTGGTGGCTCAGGAAAGCATCTCTTATGTCTCCTGCATTGGCAGGCAGGTTCTTTACCACTAGCACCACCTGGGAAGCACACGTACCATACTGATATTAATGAATCATTTTTAAATTTTTGCCTGAAGATAGCCCTTTTCTTTGGGTGTATGTGGGAAGAGGAGCTGATGCTGTTCCTCCAGAAGGGCCGTGGCCTCCTGTGCTCTCCGGTAGCTGCTGGGTGGGGGGTGGAGTGCGGAGGTTGTCCCCGGAGCACTGTGCCTTGCAACAAGGCAGATCTGCTCTGAGCTCGGGCTCTCTTTCTAAAATGACATGCCAGCCTATTGGATATGTTTTTGTATATTTGCAAATAATCGTGTGTTATTCCTTGTGCTCCACTTGTGAAGAGTCTTTAAACCTAATACTAAAATCATCTTGTGCTGAACACGCGAGCATTATCATGTTCATCCTTCCAAGTGTGTGTTGCAAGTCCCTGTCACGACCTTGTCTGTGGCAGCCTGTTTCTAATTAAGTCCTTGTTCCCATCCTGTCCTGAGATGTTGGCATCTGTGATGCTGATTCCTGTCACTGTGATGGGGTGGGGCCACTTCGCTGTGACATGGAGCGTGGCAGTCCTGGAGGAGTTCAGTTCAGTCGCTCGGTCGTGTCTGACTCTTTGGGACCCCATGAATCTCAGCACACCAGGCCTCCCTGTCTATCACCATCTCCCGGGGTTCACTCAAATTCACGTCCATCTAGTCGGTGATGCCATCCGGCCATCTCATCCTCTGTCGTCCCCTTCTCCTCCTGCCCCCAATCCCTCCCAGCATCAGGGTCTTTTCCAATGAGTCAACTCTTCGCATGAGGTGGCCAAAGTATTGGAGCTTCAGCTTTAGCATCATTCCTTCTAAAGAACACCCAGGGCTGATCTCCTTTAGAATGGACTGGTTGGATCTCCCTGCAGTCCAAGGGACTCTCAAGAGTCTTCTCCAATACCACAGTTCAAAAGCATCAGTTCTTCAGCACTCAGCTTTCTTCACAGTCCAACTCTCGCATCCATACCTGACCTCTGGAAAAACTATAGGCTTGACTAAACGGACCTTTGTTGGCAAAGTATTGTCTCTGCTTTTCAATATGCTATCTAAGTTGGTCATAACTTTTCTTCCAAGGAGTAAGTGTCTTTTAATTTCATGGCTGCAGTCACCATCTGTAGTGATTTTGGAGCCCCAAAAAATAAAGTCTGACTCTGTTTCCACTGTTTCCCCATCTATTTCCCATGAAGTGATGGGACCAGATGCCATGATCTTCGTTTTCTGAATGCTGAGCTTTAAGCCAACTTTTTCACTCTCCTCT
>SJXQ01001980.1:917499-973667 GCA_006408695.1 Aepyceros melampus
CAACCCAGGGATCGAACTTACATCTTGCATTTCCTGCACTGACAGGTGGGTTCTTTACCACTACTGCCGCCTGGGAAGCCCAGTCCTGGACTATAAATGGGTAACAGATTCTACCTTCTGGATTGTAGGCAGTTTCAAGGGTTAACATAAACTCCAAGAGCTTAGGGCAATAGCAATTCACAATAGCAATTCTGGGGAGCAGCAACCGTGGGTGTGAGGGATGTTCTCAAAGTTGGCAAAATCTTGATGGTGGGGGGTAGGAACAAGCAGATGTTCCCAAGGGCACGGGGGCAGAGCCTGGGGTCCGCAGCCTTGGGGCTCCATCTCGACCTCCTGTCTCACACTCACGCTTGGAGATGACAACCCAGAGACAGAGTGGGCAACACCTAAACACGACAGCCTACAACAGAGGCTTCTCGCCAGGAGGCACTGCCTGGGGGAGGTGGCCTCTGTGGACCCAGGGACCGAGCTCAGATTGCTTCAGGTGTCCGAAGCCAGAATTCAAACCAGAGCCCCGACCCGAGCTCAGGGATGCTGGCCAGACAGTCTTGATGAGAACAGTCCACCTCTGTCCTCACCGGGGACGAGGGACATGTCCATCCCCTCTGGAGTGTTGTGGGCGGCTCTGTGGGAGGCTGGCTCACTCTGGCCACACGTCCGAGGGCTGGGCACGCCCAGACTGCCCAGCCCTGAGACCCGCCTCCTGCCTGATGCTCCTCCTGGCCAGCTGGGAACCCTGAGCGGACACGGGAGTATGTGGTCACCCCCTCCCCGCCCTGGGCGCCACTCACCGTCCAGGTGGCTGACTTGGCTGTGCTCGACTGCTGGAAGGTCACCTCGAAGTGGTGGGGGCCAGGGTAGTCGGTGTTGGAGGGGATGACGGGTGCGGGTGACATGGTGTCGAAGGTGGAGCTGGGCTGCGCGTAGGGCGAGTGGGTGGGCACGCTGGTGGCGTGCTCCGGGGTGTAGGGGCTGGCCGAGGCCGCGCGGCTGCTCATCTGGTCCATGGTGCTGCTCAGCAATTGAACTGGGACTGGCGGGAAGGGGAGGAGGGAGGGGGAGACACACAGTCAGGCTGGAGAGTGGAAGCCATCCCGTCCGGGGAGGTGTCCTGTTACAGGAGCCTTAAAGGGCCAGCGGCTCAGTCATCCCAAATATTTCCTCGGTGCCCCCCCACCCCCGACAGGTCACTACTTGTGTTCACCTCGCCCTCCTCTCTCCATCAGCCTCCCAGGTGCCGGGGCTCCTGGGGCTCTGCTGAGCGCACCTGGAGGGACCTGCCTGTGGGGGCGGCTCCCAGGGCTGATGCCCTGGCTGCACTCTCTGGGGGCAGAACCTGGCTCAGCATCCTCATTTCTTGCCACCCCAACCCCCCGCCCCCTTCAGTTCAAAGCGGGGAGACCTCGCCCCAGGGAACCAGGCAGAAAGAGGGTGCCGCAGCGTGCAGGGGGCACACCCCAGGCTCCGTCCAAGGCGGGAGCTGCCCAAGAGGCTCTGGGGATCCAGCTCTGTAGGGTTGGGGGCTGGATGGTGGCTGAGCCAAGAGTCACTTGTGAAGGGCCCCTGTAGGCTGCCTCCATCCATCAGCATCTGAATGCCCCCCTGCAGTTCCCTCTGCTAGCGTCTTCCACACCCTCCCGCACACAGAAGGGACGGGAACTCAGCCTCACCATGTGGGCGTGTCCCCTGGGTCGCCCTCTGCGGGGTCCTGACCATCAGTCCCTGCCAGGGGCTTAAGGGAGACTCCAGCAAAGGGAGGGGGTGCCAACCCATGCTTCAGTGCCTTGAGGGCAAGGCAGGGCAGAGCCTCCCAGGAGGGCTGGCAAAGAAGACCGACCCTCCCGATCGGGAGGCTTCAAGCAGGAGGTGGTTCAGAGGGTGACACAGTAGCAGGGACCAGACCAGCTCTAACCGCGAATGCTAAACTGCTCCCTCTCTGTGCCAGCTGCGCTCCGTGGAGCTGTTCCTCCTCACCACCTGGGGTGGGCGTTGCCGCCCCCACTTGCAGATGAGGAGACTGAGGCTGGAGAGTTGGTAATAACCTGGGACTGTGAACTGGGGGACTTGCGTCTGGTGGCCGGAGAGCCTGGAGTCCCCCTAGTGGGGTGAGGGTTAGGGGTGGGGGGAGGACCAGAGGTGGCAGGAAGGACGGGACAGTGGGAGGAGGGAGGCAGGACCGGACAGTGGGAGAGGGGCCCTTCTTCTCTGCCCTCTTCTCTATAGTGAAAAATAAAAGAGCAAGTTCCTCCCAAGGATGGTCAGGAGAAGTTCCGCCCTAGGGCAACCCATGCTCAGCACCCCTCTGCATATCAAGAGGCTGGGGCTCCAAGACCCACAGTCCCCTCCCACTCAGTACTCCTCCCCAGGCACGCATTCCCCTGCACCCCTCCCAGCCTGGAGAGGTGACTCCTCCCCTGAGGTCAGTCCAGTCTGGAGGAAGCTCAGCTCCGGTGATGACTGAGCCAGGAAGAGGTGACCGCTGACGGACAGCAGGTGGCTGGTTCTTAGCAAAGCCACTGCTCCCCGCTCCTCCCGCCCACTGTGCCTCCCTGAGGTGGGTGCCCTGGCCCCAAAGGCCGACTGCCACCCAGTGCAGATCGTCTGGCAGTCGGGCAGAGCCCCCAGGCCCACCCGTGCCCTCCCCATCAGGGACAGCCAGGCTGGGTGAGGCCATCAGGGCACAGGCATGATGCCCTGACTCAAACTGCCATTGGACAGATCCCTTAAGCAGATCCGTTTTCTATTTGAACCTCCAGGGCCAATTCCCTACTCCCTGCAAACCAGTGGGACAGGGAGCCCTGCAGGGCAGACCCCACTTCACTGTCCCGTTGAGCCTCCTGCCCTGGTCAGTGCTGCACCACCCCTGCCACAGCCTTCCTAACCTTTGTGCCTCACCTGTAAGATGAAGGGGGCCCAGTGCTCACTGCCCACCTTGCAAGTGGATGAACAAACTGCAGAGTCCGCGTGATGGAATATTATTCCTCCACCGTCAGAAAGAAATGAGCTACTGATGCCACAACCCAGAGGAGAAACACACCACGCAAAGGTGCAGACACAAAAGCTCAGCGTCTTATCTCTCTGTTGACAGGACAGTACAGGGGCGGCAGACCCCGGGGGAGAGACACAGGCAGGGGGCGGCCAGGGCTGGGGGGCTGCAGGGTGACGGCTCAGGGGCAGGTTCCCTTCTGAGACTATGAAAATGTTCCAAAGTGGACTGTGGTGATGGGGCCACGTATCTGTGCATTTTTTAACTGAAGTATACTTGATCTCTGATGTGTTAATTTCTGCTGTACAATAAAGTGACTCAGTTATACACATCTGTACAACTTTTTCGTATTTTTTTCCATTCTGGTTTATCACAGGATGTTGAATATGGTTCCCTGTGCCATAGAGCAGGGCCTTGTTGTTTATTCATTCTATACATAGTAGCTTGCATCTGCTAACCCCAAACTCTCAATCCTTCCATCCTTTACCCCCCACCCCTTTGGCAACTCTAAGTCTGTTCTCTATGTCTGTGAGTCTGTTTTGTGAATATATTTAAAAAACAGTGAACGGCATACTTCAAACTGCATACTGCCAACACTGAACTGAACACAGCTGAGCTGTGTGGTAAGTAAATTGTAACTCAGTAAAGCCATTGAAAACAAAACAATAAGGGACCATGTGGATCCTCACCTCTCCTGAGCCCAGGTTATTCTGGGGATGGGGGGATTGACAACCACCCCCTCCCAAGGGCCCACCTGGGGATCCCAAGTTCTCTCACACCCCCTTGCTCCAGGAGAGCTCTGCTCTGTGCCCCCATGGTTTATGCCTCCTCACTGGACTTCAGACCCCATAAGGACAGACCTCGTCTCACGGGCATCAGTGTATCCCCACATGGACACAGGAAATGCAGCCGGTGCGAACTGAGCTGTGCTGTGAGCATAGAGAAGCAACTCCAAGGACTTTGTGCCAACGAAAAGAATAAAATAAAATATCTCAGTCACAGTTTTATATCGATGGCATGCTGAAATGAGCATAGTCTGGGATAAGTAAAATAAATTCTTGAATTATTTCCATTGTTTCTTTTCATCATTTTTAACGGGGTTCCAGAAAATGCAACATTATATATGTGGTTTGCATCCCGTTTCTCCTGGACATTAGGCACAGGATCCTCAATCAGTAGCTGATGAGGGACTCACAGCTGGAATTATTGTTATTACTATTAATTATGAGGGACTTGTAGCTGGAATTATTGTTATTACTATTATTACTATTAATTATCAGCATGCCCTTTAGGGGTGTAGTGCATTTCTCATTATGCTGTGATTACTCAAGAGGGTTCCTCCCCTCAAAAAAGAGGGTTGCTGGACAAGAGAGTGAGCAGGCACATGGATGAAGGGGTAGGTGGATGGATGGATGGAAGAATGGAGGGACAGTGGTGAAGGGAGGGATGGGTGGGTGGATGGATGGATGGATAGAGGGAGGGAAGAATGGATGGAGGGACAGATGGATGTGTAGATGGATGGACAGAGAAAGGGAGGAATGGGGGGAGGAGCAGAGGGAGGGATGGATGGATAGTTGGAGGGATGGAGGGATGGATGGAGGGGTGGGGGGCAGCAGGATGCCCCTCCCACCATCTGGATGCCCAGGAATAAGCATGGGATGTGAGCCTGCTCCCCCATCACAGGAGGCTGAGAGCCCTGTGGGTCCTGGGGGGAGGAGTCCCAGCCTGCCCTCATTGTTTTTCTTTTCTAGGTGGTAAGCATGCCCCTCTGGAGGGTCTTCCCTGTCCCTCCACTGAAGGCTGCAAGGAGCCTTCCTCATTTTGGCCACAGAAGTGTCCTGTGTCCTGAGCAAGGTGGCCCAAGCCAGGGGTCTCAGCTTTGTCCTCCCTGCTCCATCCCCAACAGGAAGGTGGCCCAGGCCAGCGGGGCAACAGCCCTTGCCTCCTAGTTCAGGAGAGGCGGGAGGCCGCCCCACGACAACATGTTCAGATTTTAACTTGTCCACATTCTTTTCTGATCTGAGGCGGGTGCCAGGGAATTAGTCATTGAACCAAAAGGAGCTGGGCTGATAGGATCTACACACCCAGCAGTCACAAAGCAGGGAGGGGGATGACTTCCAGCAGCTGGCCCCTGTGCAGGAGACCTTAATGAGATGTGGGACCACCGAGTCCAGAGAGGGTCCTCCCCCCTCTGCAGGTCCTCTTCTTGCTCCAACCTAGGTTCAGGGGCTTCCTGTGGTCTGGGGTCTTGGGAAGGCCCCTCGCCTGCCCGGGAGCCTGAGAACAGTGGCCCAGTGCTGGGTCCAGCTCATGGGGGCAGATGCTGTCCCTGGGGACATTGGGGCTGCCCCTTCCTCCCTTGTGCTTCCCCAGGGACATCTTGCCCACACCCTGGAGCCGGCTATTCCTGCAGCTTTTCCCTGCAGCTTTGAGCACAGCTGGGAACCTGCAGATTAGAAGCGAGTCACCTCTGCCCTGAAGGGCCCTTTCTTTCCTGCCCACAGGAAACTTCCCATTTCCTTTCTCCTGATGGGAGCCCTGCTGGGGACCCCCCGCCGCCCCCCAGATCCAGCTGCTAAACAGGAGCCTAGACCCGGGGCGGCGGAGGTGGGCGGAGAGGAGGCCAGTGTGGTGCCTGATGTCCAGGGTGGTGCACCCACCGGAGCCTGTGGGGGACAGGGGGGTTCTCCAGAACCAGAGCCCCCCTCATCCCCGGAAGCTGAGACGAGACCCACTTGGCAGCAGCGAGGAACTTGGGCAAAACCAGGACTTTTTTGGTTTGTTTTGCTTTCAATAGGAACTCCCAAGAGAGTGGGCTGATTGGGACACGCCCGGCCCGCGGCGGCCCACAAGTGCCTACATGCGAGTGCAAGGCTCTGGGCCTGACCCAAAGAGGGCCGTGAGCGTGAGCGGCAGTCGGGAGCCGGCGGGTGGCCTCTGCTCCTGCATCTGAGGAAGCGCCTGGCCTGCATCTGAGAGCCCCAGGGGCCTCTCCTGCCAGGACCATGCAGCCCCTCCCAGACGGTCCCGTCCATCTGCTACACAAACGCGTTTCCTCAGGCTCTCTGTCTACTTAGAGCAAGATGCTGAGCCAGGGGAGATGGGCCAGAGCTGCCCTCCGGGTGCCTGTGGTCTGCAAACCCACAGGGCAGGGCTTCTGGGTTTAGAGCGCCTAGGTTTATGTCCCAGCCTCCGAAGGGCAGCCAGGCTTGCTCCTGGGGTCAGTGTTTCTCCAGCAGAAATCTAGGGTGGCCCCATTTTTGCTCTGTGTGGGACCTCAGGGCCCCGGGTCGGGGAAGGCATGTGCACGCACGTGCTCAGCACACACGGGGTTGGGGCAAGGGTCCTACTTCAGGCGAGTCAGCAGAGGGAAGAGGTTAGCTGGGGAGGGAGGGGAGGGACCGAGGCGGCCCTGCCCCCTGGATGGACATCCCGCTTGGCCTCGAGAGTCTCAAGGAAAGGATGGGGTTCCTCGAAAAGCAGTGGGGAGAGGTCCAGAGGGGACTGCCCCTGGGTGGGATCCTTACCCAGCTCCTGCCCCACGCCTACCCCCTTGTACCCAGCCCCCAGCCTCAGGGGCCTCCCTTCAGTCCCTGCTGATTGGCTGCAGGTTTTCCCCAGCACAGATTAGCCCCAGACTGGATGCTCAGAAGCTCTGGGTTGAATGAACCGGATTCTGAAGCTCACAAGTAGACCCCCCAAATCACACATGTCCATTGTACCTGAGTGCTAGGCGCACTTTGGGACCAAAGGCAGCTTCAGCCCACGGCAGCCCTCCTGGGAGACCCTGGTGGAAGTGGCCCCATGTGCCAAAAGTCTCTCTGCCTGCCCTGGGGCTGGGCTGCCTCGCAGGGAGGGCAGGGAGGCTTCCCCCGCTGCGTCCTCCTCTGTCCTCCACCAATCGCCATCCTAACCAGCCTTCTCCAGAACCAAGGCTCCCCTGGGTCCATCCTTCCACTGTGAGCTGTGTTCTGTAGGTTTATAAGTATCCCATTTCACGTGTTTATCTATTTAGAATTTGTAAACCATCTCAAATGATTTTGGGGGGTGTGCCTGGAAAATAAACTGCCTTTTACAGCCTGTGTCCCCATCCCTCCTAGTCTCGTGCCTCTCTGTGTCCATGACCATCTTCAGCAAAGCTCCAGGATGCTAGCTAAGATCAGACACCCCAGCACAGACTACACGGTCAGGGATCCAGCACAGATTTACAGTCAGGGACGGCGAGCACTTGTCTCTGCAGTAAAACATTTTTTTAGTGAGCATGGCAACAGAAAAACTTGTCAGT
The DNA here is from genome assembly GCA_006408695.1 of Aepyceros melampus. Lineage (NCBI taxonomy): Eukaryota > Metazoa > Chordata > Mammalia > Artiodactyla > Bovidae > Aepyceros > Aepyceros melampus. The sequence goes on from SJXQ01001980.1 coordinate 924,771, forward strand.
AAAATTTAAAACAACTCTGGAGGCAGAGGGAACTGGGAAACACGGAGCTCAAGCACTGATTCAGGGAGCATCTATCTCAGCTGCAACGACACACCTGCACCTCTGGGCGGTGGCAACAGCTCTGAGGGAGCCTGTTTCCAGACTCCACGTGACCCTACAGGTGGCACCCCACGGCCTTAGCCTGTGCTGCTTCCCACTCCCACTCACCCCCAATGCCAACTGCCTCCTCTACCTGTACCACCTCTCAAGTCTCACCTCTTCCTCGAAGCCTCCCAGGCTCTCTCCCCCTGTTTCTGTTTTCCAGGGCTTCCTCTGCTGCTTCTCTGGGTAGAGTAACTGACACAGTGACGAACACCTGTGTGGGTCTGCATACGTGCCCACCTTTCACCAATGGCTTCTGAGGGTCAAGCAGTTAAAAAGCTGAGAAGGGTGCCCAGCACCCAGCGTGCATGGAAGCATCTGCTGCTGTTCCTACCAGCTCTCTCTCCCCCACTTGCCCCAGGTGGGCACAAAGGCCACAGTCCTGAGAGCTACTGTATGGACAGCATCGTTTTCAGTTTCTCCTTTTCCAAGCCACAGGAAGGCCAGCTCACTCATCCTGCAATTTCCCGCCTTTCGGGCAGAAATGGAAATTTCATGCTTTTAAGGTTTCTTCTATTCATTTAAGGTCGGGTGAGGAGAAGACTGTCTGTCACTCAGGATGTCCTGCCAAGGCCCTGAGGGTCTGTCCCAGAAAAGATCAGAAGGGACTCAGTAAGGGACAAAAAAGACAGGACAACTCAGAAAGAGTCAAGGAGCCTGTCTGGCGGGGACCAACGTGAACAGGGACCCAGGATGAGACACATCATTGCGGGATCCCACTGTCTAGGGAGCAGGGTGGGGAGAGAGAAACTTCCCCAGCGGCAGGGAGCCCTGACCTTAGACAGTGGGCCACCCATCAGATGCCCTCCTCCTGCTCTACTTCCTATTTCTACATTAAAAGCCTGCTGAGTTTCCTGCACACCTGCAGCCACAGAAGCAGCTGGCCAGCACCTAGTTCATGGTCCCCGAAGTGTGTGCCGTGGCCCAAGTGCAGACCTTATCAGAGCCTTGAGTACAGCCAGTATGTGGGGTATCTGGGAGGGAAAAGTGGCAAGGAGCACTTGCTGACCTGGAGCTCCTGTCCCTGCAGGAGCCAAGCCTGCTCAAGGAGGGAGTTGGGGAGGGGGAGGAACTGCCACACCTTTGGCTCTTTAAAACGGCCCCTCTTCTGACAGAGGGCAGAACAGTTTGACAAAGAGCTGTCTCCTCCACAGGCAGGGTTGAAGTTCTACCACATGGGGCAGCGCCCAGGTCCTACCTCCAGGGAGCGCTGGGGGCCCCCCGCCTGTCCCAGGGCTTCCAGACCCCACTGGCCCATCCCAGCCCTGCCTCTTCCAGGTGGCCTGGCTGCACGGCTCGGCCTCTGTGTTCTCAAGAGGCCATGAGCCCTGGTGACAGTGGCCAAGCAGCGGAATGCCCGCTGGCAATGTCTCGGGGTGCTCGTGTGGGCGCAGGTTTGCCCCCCGGGGAGTGGGTTGGGGCGGAAATGCAGGATTCTACAGAAGCTAGCAGCATCCTGGGAAGATGCTTTTCTGGGCTGCCCTTTGTCCCTGCTCCTTCCAGGAGAGGCAGCGTCATTTAAGTTCCCAGCAGACTGAAAGGAACTAAAGGATCTGTTTGTCTTTCTTTAATTGGGAGGTGGGGCTGTCCCTTTTCCTCTGGCTGTAAGCCTCCACACCTTTGTAGAACCCACTGCAAAGGTCTCACACCCTTGACTCTCAGTTAGTTTTAGAAGCTGAAAGCGGGTCTCCCTGGATTCATGTCGGGTCAGGCGCAGGACTGCTCTGTGTGGAGAGAGCAAGCAGGTGACAGCTGATCTGGGCGCCCTCCCCAACACCACCCTAAGCTCTTCTTGCTTTTTGACCTGAGCTAGGTTCACAGGGATCCTGTGCGGGACCCTCGAGAACCAGCAGGGAGGTCTGGCTGCCGAGTTGGCCCTATCCATATCCCCCATCCTTTCTCCGAGACTCCTGACAACGGGCAGATAAGATGTTCCCCAAGAAGCCTAAACGCAGCTCCCAGCACAATCCACCTGTGTCCTTCCTAGATGTGCCAGCCCAAGGCTTCACAACTTCCTCGTCTTCCTTCCCTCCCTCCCTCCCGATTTCCATCCTTCCCTCCCTCTCTCCCTCCTCATCACTTCCCTCCATCACTTCCCCCTCTCCTTACCTCCCTCCCCTCGTTCCTTCTCCCCCTCCCTCCCTCGCTCCTTTCTTCTTTCCCAGATGTGTATAAGAGACAGGTGGGTCCCCATCCCTCCTAGTCTCGTGCCTCTCTGTGTCCATGACCATCTTCAGCAAAGCTCCAGGATGCTAGCTAAGATCAGACACCACCAGCACAGACTACACGGTCAGGGATCCAGCACAGATTTACAGTCAGGGACGGCGAGCACTTGTCTCTGCAGTAAAACATTTTTTTAGTGAGCATGGCAACAGAAAAACTTGTCAGTAAAATTTAAAACAACTCTTGAGGCAGAGGGAACTGGGAAACACGGAGCTCAAGCACTGATTCAGGGAGCATCTATCTCAGCTGCAACGACACACCTGCACCTCTGGGCGGTGGCAACAGCTCTGAGGGAGCCTGTTTCCAGACTCCACGTGACCCTACAGGTGGCACCCCACGGCCTTAGCCTGTGCTGCTTCCCACTCCCACTCACCCCCAATGCCAACTGCCTCCTCTACCTGTACCACCTCTCAAGTCTCACCTCTTCCTCGAAGCCTCCCAGGCTCTCTCCCCCTGTTTCTGTTTTCCAGGGCTTCCTCTGCTGCTTCTCTGGGTAGAGTAACTGACACAGTGACGAACACCTGTGTGGGTCTGCATACGTGCCCACCTTTCACCAATGGCTTCTGAGGGTCAAGCAGTTAAAAAGCTGAGAAGGGTGCCCAGCACCCAGCGTGCATGGAAGCATCTGCTGCTGTTCCTACCAGCTCTCTCTCCCCCACTTGCCCCAGGTGGGCACAAAGGCCACAGTCCTGAGAGCTACTGTATGGACAGCATCGTTTTCAGTTTCTCCTTTTCCAAGCCACAGGAAGGCCAGCTCACTCATCCTGCAATTTCCCGCCTTTCGGGCAGAAATGGAAATTTCATGCTTTTAAGGTTTCTTCTATTCATTTAAGGTCGGGTGAGGAGAAGACTGTCTGTCACTCAGGATGTCCTGCCAAGGCCCTGAGGGTCTGTCCCAGAAAAGATCAGAAGGGACTCAGTAAGGGACAAAAAAGACAGGACAACTCAGAGAGAGTCAAGGAGCCTGTCTGGCGGGGACCAACGTGAACAGGGACCCAGGATGAGACACATCATTGCGGGATCCCACTGTCTAGGGAGCAGGGTGGGGAGAGAGAAACTTCCCCAGCGGCATGGGAGCCCTGACCTTAGACAGTGGGCCACCCATCAGATGCCCTCCTCCTGCTCTACTTCCTATTTCTACATTAAAAGCCTGCTGAGTTTCCTGCACACCTGCAGCCACAGAAGCAGCTGGCCAGCACCTAGTTCATGGTCCCCGAAGTGTGTGCCGTGGCCCAAGTGCAGACCTTATCAGAGCCTTGAGTACAGCCAGTATGTGGGGTATCTGGGAGGGAAAAGTGGCAAGGAGCACTTGCTGACCTGGAGCTCCTGTCCCTGCAGGAGCCAAGCCTGCTCAAGGAGGGAGTTGGGGAGGGGGAGGAACTGCCACACCTTTGGCTCTTTAAAACGGCCCCCCTTCTGACAGAGGGCAGAACAGTTTGACAAAGNCCTGCTGCCTCCACCTGCCTGTCTGCTGCAGCCAAGTCCCCCAAAGCCTGCAGCTCCCACCCTGCATCTAGCACTGCACCAGGGTCTGCAGACAGTCTTCACAGCCCCAAGGGAACAGGCTCTAGGCTGCCCGTGTCTGCACACCGGCATTCCAGCTGTGCAAGGCTTCCCTACTGGCTGGCTGTTCTCCTCCAGAGAACACTTCAACCTTTCACCCCAGGGAAGCCCTGAGCCCTCCAGCTCACAGCAAGGGCTCTCTGTCCCCTCTTGCTTCTTCCTTACTCCCTCCAGGCCCTGCTCTAGGCCCACCTCCCCAGAAAGCCTTCTCCAGCAGCCTGGCCTGGCTGGTCCCTCCAGGCAAAGGGCCACAGCTGAGCCCAAAAGGCATGGCCCACAGACCCATCCTTTCCTTTCCAGGTGGGACAACCTCCTGCCATGGGAGCCACATCATCCTACCGCACCTGTCTGTGTGGTCTGTTGGGGGACTTCTCTTCGGGGTAAATATAATAAGTCCCCTACATATGTACAAGTTCCGTTCTGAGAGCTCATTCATTAAGTTCAATTTGTTCATAAGTCCAGAAAGGTTAGCCTAAGTACCCAGCTAGCACAACCAGCTATATACTACTATACTGTAATATGTTTAAAATACTCTTCACACAAATAATGCATAAAAAACAACCACAAAAATTAAAGAAAACATTTTAATCTCACAGTACCTTGGAAAATACAGTACAACAGCTGGCACACAGGGACTGGCCTTGAGTTAACAGGCAAGAGTCATTGACTGGAGGAGGGAGAGGAGGTGGGAGACGGTAGAGCAGCAGGGTCGTCAGCAATACAAGCTGGAGGGCAAGCTGCAATGTCACTCACGCCCGACGTGGACGGCACCGGTTCTGGTTCCTTGCTGGATTCAGTTCTATCTACCCTCCTGAAGCAAGGACCCGGGATGACTGGGGAGCAGCTCTTTTTCCCTCATCTCAGGTGACGCGGCAGTCCTGGATCGCGCTCTGAATGGCTGCTGCAACCTTTGTGCACCGGTCTACGTTCTAGTCTTGTGCCTCAGAAAGCAACAGTGTCTCCTCAAACAGAGAAAACCCCCGGGACTTCCCTGGTGGTCCAGTGGTTGAGAAGTCCCCTGCCAGTACAGATCCGCCTGCCTGCCATCGCAGAGGTCACAGGCTCGATCCCTGGTCCGGGAAATAAGACCCCGCGTGTGCCGGGGCAACTAAGCCTAAGGGCCACCAACCGCTGAGCCGGCACTCTGGGGCCTGCGAGCCGCAACAAGAGAAGCCACCGCAAGAAGCCCTCACACCGCAACTAGAGCGTAGCCTCCACACGCCACAACCAGAGAAAACCCACACGCAGCAACGAAGACCCATGGCAGCCAAAAATAAATAAAATAATTTTAAAATGCATTGAAAAAGAAAATCCGCTTGCCATTTCCTGCGTTATGAGTCTTCTTAGCAGTACCAGCCCCATGGACGGAGGAGCCTGATGGGCTGCAGTCCATGGGGTCGCTAAGGGTCGGGCACGACTGAGCAACTTCACTTTCACTTTTCACTCTCATGCATTGGAGAAGGAAATGGCAAGCCACTCCAGTGTTCTTGCCTGGAGAATCCCAGGGACGGAGGAGCCTGATAGGCTGCCGTCTATGGGGTCGCACAGAGCTGGACCCGACTGAAGCGACTCAGCAGCAGCAGCAGCAGCAGCAGCAGCAGCAGCACCAGCTACACCACCACTGCTTCTGCACTTGCTTCTGGACCTCCTGGGCTTGAAATGAAGCCACTGCACCACCATACTTGATACAGTAAAGACACAAAAGCTCAACCACTTGGGGAGGATGCACACACGTGACAGTGGACGCCAGATACGTGAGTAACTTACGTGACTGCATCTTAAAGTTCACAACTCAAAGGTTCGCATTATCTGTGTCTTCCTCAGGGGACCACAGCGTGCATCCCGATCGATGGGGGCTGGGTGCAAGGTGCTGGGCCCCCTGCCCTGTGGCCCCTCCCTATTTCCCTTGGGCTCAGATGTCACCTCCTACAGTGCAAACCCCAGCCTGTCATTCCCATCCCAGGTACAGTACCTCCTAACCCAGGCCTCCACCCTGGTGACCCCTTCATCTTGCTCCCCGCACTGGAGGAGGGTTAGAATCACCCCAGGTTTGAGAACCTAGAGTCAGATATCAGAGGCTCTGCGTGGGGAGGGTCAGCCAGGTGCCCCCTCCTCTGGCATGCTCCGTCAGCTCTGACCTCTATCCCCTGCTCCCCAGAGGAGGATACCAAGACCAGACTTTTAAAATCTAGAGCATGAAACTTCCAACTCTGCGATCTTCCCTGGCAGGCATGTCTGGGCTTGGGCACAACCTCGCCCAAAGCAAAGTGACTGACGGGCCGTCTGGGCTTCACTTGGAGATAACCCGTCCCACTCAGAGCGGGACCTCCAGCCCGCTGCTGTTTCCCACAGCGTCTCCCTGAGTCTGTGATTAAACGGATGGAAATGCCAACAAGATTCGACTTGTGCCTTGGGGGAAAGGCTCCCGCTCCTCCAGAAAATATGCACGCACGCTCTCCTCTCTCCGGGCCTTGCCCAATCCTATTCAGGGCCGTGTGGAACTTTCCACACCTCGCACCAGGGGAACGTGCCCCCAGAAGCTCTGGCTGCCGCTGAGGGAGACGTGTCTGCAGGACCCGCGGCCGGAGCCTCCGCCTGCAGATGGCGCTGCTGAGACAGCGAGGGCCCAGCCTGGACCCAATCGCATCCGCAGGGTCCCACGCGGGTCTGGGGTCTCGGGCTGCGCCCCTGCTGGGCTCTAAGGAGCTGGCCCGTGAACAGGCAGGTGACCCACCGATGCAGAGTCTTTTTTTAACCACTGGAAAAGGGGCCCAGTCCACGTCCCACACCACCCAGGGTGCCTGGAAGAAAGAGATCCTGGACGAAAGTGGGGAGCTTGGTGATCCCTCATAGGCACAGCCAGCGGGGGTCGGTGGGGTGTTGGCTCTCCTTTCCCACCAGCACCACTGGGAGGCAGTCAGCCCCCTTCCCCACTGCCTGCAGCCCCAGAGCCCGACCCATGTATCGTCCATTCATCCTTTTGTCTGTCTGTCCATCCTGAAGGTGCTAAGCAGGAAGGCATGGAGGGGCCGTCATCAGGGTGAACGCACTCCTCAGTGGAGAGACTGTGACAAGTGCAGTGAAGGGGCAGGGAGGCGGTGGTGGGAGGGGAGCCGCCTGGAGCGCTGGGGAGGGACTGCCTGCACTTACCCAGGAAGTCCTGCAGGCCGACCCCAGCCCCGCCCTGCAGCTCTGAGGCCTGGTCCAGCTTCCCCGGGTGTGGGAGGCAGCTCAGCCCTTCAACCCTCACCTCCCAGGCACCCTCCCAGGCACTGGGAGACAGCAGTGGGCGGGCACCAAGACACGGTGGGCCCATACGCTGCAACCTCCGGAGCTTAGCTCGAAGAGCGGAGAGAGGAGAGTAGTAGAGAAACGAGAGAGAGCCGGCAAGTGAGGCTTCCTACTGGCTGAAGACAAAGGAAGACAAAAAACAAAAGCAGCCCAGTGGTGGGCCAGGATGTGGGGCTGGGGAGGCCCGGGCCAGTGGGCTCTGCAGGCAGGAGGCTGAGACGGCCCGGGTCCTGGGCACCGGGGTGTCTGGACTCAGGCACTGGGGAGGGGGAGGGCCTTCAGGCCAGGGATCTGCAGGGCCGAGGGCAGGAGCTCTCCCTATGGGATCCTGTGGGGGACTGAGACGGGGAGGGACGCTGCTCCATGATGTGCTTCGAGAAGTTGGCATAGTCAGGGTCAGGCTGACTGGTTCCTGATGAGAGCGGGTGCAGCAGAAAGGGCCCAGGAAGAGCTCCCGGGTGTTGCTGAGCGAAGGGAGGAAGGGTGGGTTTTCCACCAACTGAGATGGGACAGTCACTGTGGGGATGGTGGGATGCCAAAAGCATGGGTGCTTTGGGGACAGACATGGAATCGGGCAAAGGAGCAGGAGCCTGGGCTGGTGGCCCAGCTGATGGGATGACCCCTCTGTCCCCCAATCAGGCTCTGACATCTCCTTCCAGAACAGTCAGTCCTCTCCCCAGCCCCAAGGCCTTGCAGCCTCGCAGCACGAGCTAGGAAGCCTAGCCCAGAGCCCGCCCCGCAGTTCAGCTCTGTCCACTCCCATCCAGGGGAACACCTCCTGCTGGGTCCCCTGAGGCCCCTCCCTCTTCTGTCCTGGCCACCCCGCCCTCTCAGCAGCCTTCCCCACCCTCTCCCTTCCCAGGATGCCCCTTTTGTCTCTCCCTCTGCTCAGCTCCAGTTTGGGGAGGTTCAGGGGAGCAGCCAGCTTGTCTCCAGTGCGCAGCCCTGCCCGCCCTGATGCCCTGGGCTCCCCAGGGGCATCTCTACCCACACCCTCCAGCACTCAGGACACCTGCTGCAGGTGTCCGAGCGGCTCTTTCAGTCCGTGGCTCAGACTCTGCACTGTCCTCCCGTCCGCAAGTTTCAAGAAGCCAGGACATTTTTCTCAGTGCCTCTCCTGCCCTCATTCCGAAGGTCATCTTCAAACCCCCCCTCAGCTGGCCGCCTCTCGCCACCTCCCCGTCTCCTCCTTGCTCCGTGTCTCAGGTCCCAGGCACTAAGGTGGCACTGCTCAGCCCTCAGCCCCACCGGACAACCCCTCCCACTTCCTCCCGAGGCTTCAGGAACCCTGCTCCTGTTTCTCCTCTTGTTCACCTGGGCAGTGACCGAGACGCGTCTCACACAACACAGCCAAAGCAGAATGCTTACTTTCACCCCAAATCTCACTTCTTCAGTTTCCCAGCTGCATAAATGCCGACTCTCTTCACCCAGTCGCTTAGGTCCAAACCTCCAGCCCATCAGCAGACCCTGTCCAGGACCCCAGCGCTCTCAACCCCTCCCCTGCTCCCTCCGGGTCCAAGGCTCCTGCATCACTCTCCATCCCAGTCTCCTGTGGCTCCCAGCCTCGCCCTGCCCTCCTGTGGTGTGCTCTCAGCACTGCAGATCAGGCTGCTTCTAGAACTCGGAGAGATCCCGTCCTCCTGTGGTGTACCCGGTGTGCCCAGAGAGGCAGTAGGCTCTCAGCAAATATTTCTTAATGCCCTGACTGGCCTTTCCCTCCTGAGCCCTCCTGTCCAAGGCTGCCCTTCCTGTAGGAGCTGTCCTGTCTGTGGGGGTAGGGGATGGGGACAACCCTGCTCCCGGATACACGGGAGATTCATGCTGCCCAGCACACAGCGCACACCTATGACACCCATCCTGGGTCTGGCCCCCAGGACACTGGCCCAGTCACTCATAAGCCGGCCTTGCATAGCCTTGCAGGCCAGGTGGACCTGGGTCCGTCAGTAGAGGAGGCACGGGGGAGCCAGCGGCGTCCAACATGCCCGTCTCATGCCGTGAGGGTCTAAATTGATATACAGTGAAACACGGGCCTGGGTGGCAACTGATTGGGGCCCCTGGACACCTACCCAAAGGACTATGGAACTGTCCGGGTGGTAACGGAGCTCATCCCACCTGAGGCGGCCCCCACGGGCCCTCGGCTCCTTCCTGCTCTGTGAGCCACTGGTCCCTGCAAAAGGAAAGGCTGCTCTGACCAGCACCAATCCCACCCCGGCATCAGCTGAAGGACCCCAGTAAATGGGCCATCACAGGGGGCTGTCCAGCCCTGCCTGACCAATGGGCGGTAGGAGGGAGCAGGGAGTCAGACATGTGCCTTCCTGGGTCACGCACTGGCACAGGGCTGCAGGCAGCTGCATCGGAGCTCAGAAAGGCGGGTCCCCCAGGAGACCAAGTTGGGGGGAGACCCGACAACTCCATGCTTCCTTCCTGGCCCAGTGGGCTCCTGATAACCACAGGGGCGACCACATGACCTCCAGTTCAACCCCGAGTGTTCATACCACTTCCCCTCTGCATACAGTGAGCAGATGGGAGGTAACCTCCCCCGGGACGGAAGCGGAGGCACTTTTACAAATCAGAACCACCCAGCCCAGCTCCCTGGCCCCAGAAGGGTCTCCAGAGGCCCCCACCTGCCACCAGAGCTGCTCTGGTACCTGTTGACCTAATGAATGAACAGATGAGCCACGGCTATCCTTGGTCTGCGAGGAGGCCAGGCGATGACAGGGTTGGCATTGCTGGTCCCCAGGGCAGGGTGGCAGCAGCAGGGAGGATGCCAGGGGGTCCCTCCCCACCACCTACAGCTCCTGCAGGGAGGCAGCGCTCCGTGTCCCAGAGCCGGGATCTGTGCCCCCCATCACTGTGCCTCCACCTCCTCAAAAGGCAATGAGCTGCAGCCTCAGTTGACTTACATGGTGATACCCACTTCATGCAAGAGGACAGGTTGTACCAGAGTCCTCTGTGTCCGAGAGGCTCCCCAACCGGCCAGGCAGGGACACTGGCTTCCAGGGCCCAGGACTCCAGGCTCTGCCTTAAGTTCTGTGTGTGACAACAGACCCTGGGTGGCAGGAGACAGCCCCTCCCGGCTCACTCACCATCTGCATGGACAGTCTGGGGTATGGGCTGCTCCCCAGGAACCCACTGTCTGAGCCTAGTGACAGGGGCTGGTGGGTGAAGTGAGCAGAGATGGGACTCTAACTGTGGCCACATGGGACTTTGCCCTTTCTCAGGGCCAGGTTTCAGATAAAAAGTTCCCACCAAAGGTGTGAAGACACAAGGGAGCTTCCAGATGTGGGAGCATGGTGTCAGCGCCCGGTCAGGCTGTATAGAGCGGTCACACACCCTTCACCCCTCCTGGGCCACACCCACGACATTACTCTTGCCATGGTCTCCTGGGGACACCTACCTGCAGGCACAAACACATATACCTGTCCCAACAGCGAATATACCCACTGTCACCCACACGCCCAGACACACGCACACAAACACTTGTGCACACACACGACTGAGAACCTGCAGGTCTCTGGCTCTGCACACGGCGCTTGTCCTCCACTCACAGAGCTTGGGGACACCTGGACTCTTTCCAGCTGTTCACCCCCCTCTGCCCACTGCTGGGTCTCCCACAGGGCACACAGTACCCATGAGTCCCACTGCATCCACCTCCCCAGCAGGAGAAGGCCCGAGGGAGCCGCTGCACCCCACCTCCACCTGCTCAATTAGCAGCCTGGTGCTTGCTGGCCCCGGGGACCCGGCATGTCTGGAAATGAGCCCCAGTCCCCGGGGCCAGGCACAAGCTGCAGACCCGTCCTTCTCTCTGCCGGCCAACAGCCCTTGTGAAGGGCAATATGATGGCCTCAAGGCCAGCTCGCAGCCAGCCCCTGACCTGCAAACTCAGCTGGCAGGAAACACCCCATCACCACGGCCAGTAGAGCAACGTCCCAGGTGAGGATGCTCTTGACCTGGGAGCAGGTGGTGGCAGCCTAACAGCCCGAGTCCTGGGAGCAAAGACGACCTCCAAGGTACGCTGAGCTCCTGCAGTTGGAGGCAGAGCTGGGCGGGCGGTGTGGCAGACCCTGAGTTTGGACAGTCCAAAGCTGGGGAGCATAGCAAACCCCACATCTCTTGGCTGGACCACTAGCTGACCAGACACCCACCTACCCTCCTCTTCCTGGCTACTGGTTCTGCCACACTAGTGGGCACTTGTCCCCAGGGCATCTCCAGGATGGGCCGGCACCTCCCTCCTGCCTCTGCTCCCCCTGAATGGCAGCACCCCATCTGGCAGCAAGTGCCCAATCAGGGGGACGAGGGGGGACAGGCAAGAGAATGCCCAATGACCCTTCCACCAGGCAAAAGCCCCACCAAGACCCCCCGAGAAGGACAGACACAGGCATGCCAGTCAACCCAAAGGAACCAGGAGGTGCACCTACCGAGGCGAAGTGCTGCATGGGGTCACTGACAAACAGCATGGCGGGCGCGCGGGGCTCTGCACACGCCGGGGAGCTGGCGTGCGGCGGGATGAGGCATGGGTGTGGGTGGCCGGGGGGCTGGGGGCAGGGGTGCAGCCGCCCGGCAGGGTGGACCAGGCAGAGAGGCTCGGCGGCTAGGGGACCAGAAGCGAGGGATGCTCTGGAGCATGTGGGCTGGCCAGGGGCACTTTGGCCCTCTCCATCTCCCCAGTGCTGTCAACTAGCTGCATCTACAACAAAACGGGCGGCCCACCCCTTTATTCCTCATGACTATTCATCAAAGTCTAGGACAGGCCTCAGCTTGCCCACTGCTGGGTCGGACCGCACCAAGGAGGCGGCGCAGGGAGAGGGCGGCACGCGGGGCTGCAGGTCGGCTCCATAATGGGGCTGCACTCGGCTCCTTCTGAGATGCTGCCCGTGGGAGGCTGTGGGGGCCACAGGCCTCCATTCCAGAGCACTGGGGGACCAGTCCCGGCCCCTGAGACCTCGAGAGGCAAAGCCAGGCCACCCCGAAGGGAAGAGATGGTGCCTTGGCCCCAGCACTTGGGGCGCAGTGAGTCTTACTCTTGCTCAGGGAACACAGTGGTCCTCTGGGGCCGCCCCAAAGGGCTGAGCGGAGATGAGACGTACACGGGGCGATTGCGCTCCCCTGGGACCTCACAGGGAGTCTGGCAACAGAAAGAGCAGCAGGGTGTGGCCCAATGCAGCCCAGCCTGCACCACAGACACTGCCCAGGCTGCCGAGGCCCCGGAGTCAGAGGGATGTGGTCCAGGAGGACCACTGGAGCCCTGCGCACCACAGGGCTGGATGGCACTGCCCTTGGCACTGCCAGGGGCTCAGAGATGGGGACCTGCTTACTTGGGGGCTCTGCGGTGCTCACCACTTCTCCCTTCTGAAGGAACCATGCTTTCTAATGTAACCATCTTTGGCACAAAGCTGCCCCTGGCATAAGGGCCAGGATCCTCCCTGGAAGGTCAATTGAACCCAAACCATGTGAAAGGAGATGTGAAGCTTCCAAGTCCCCCAAACCCAGCTGCTTCCCCTGGCAAGGAGAGCTTAAAACCCCGCTCCTGGCCTGTTCTAGCTACATGCTGGGGAACTGGGAGTGGCAGGGGCTACACAGAGGGAGACGCGGCCCAAGGAGCCCATCAGCATGTCCAGCCCCCAGGTCCTCTTCAGGAGGGGAAGGGGGAGCCCAGGCAGAGGACGTATAGCCAGTGCCGCCCCTGAGGGGCTGGGCCGGGAGCCCCTGGCCAGGCTCTTGTGGGCCTTGGTGGCTTTAGCCCGAAACACGGCTCAGCATGCTTGGCATGAACCCCAGGACTCTGGGTGGCTGGGGCCGTTACTCCCAACACACAGGCATCCATCACTCATAATGAGACAGTCGAGGAAAATTGAGGTTTTGAGGTATAGACTGGTGTTCAGGAAGTGGGGCTGCAGCGGGGCCCAGGCTGTAAGTTCCGGCCAGGATGCCTGCAGGCATGAAGGCCGGAGACTGGGGGCAGCTATCAGTTAGTGAGGTTCCTGTGGGTGCATTCAGGCTTGCCTGCAAGAGGATCAGGGGCTTGGCAGGTAGCTGGACGGAGGGACACAGAGACAGGTAGTAGGGGGAGGGGGCTGGGGTCGAGTCCCAACCCCCACAGGGTATTGTGAGACATTGGGAAAATTTTGATCAACAGTGGCACTCTCCAGGTGGGCCTGACCTAATTAGGGAGCGGTTGTCCTGATGGCCTCAGGAGCCAACGCTGGGAGGGACCGCAGCGGGGAGAGGGGCAGCAGGTGGTCTCTGGGAGCTGAGAACAGCAGTCTTGGGTCAACAGCCAACAAGAACTTAAACCTGAATTCTGCCAACAACCAGAGCCTGGAGGAGGTCCCAGCTCCAGACACGACAGTGGTCCTGGCTGGTGCTTGGAGTGCAGCTAGTGGGGCCCTGAGCAGAGGGCCCAGTGGGGGGACATGCAGGACTCCCTACCCACAGAACCTGTGGGACAATCGACGTGTGTCACTTCAAGCCCCTCTGTAGGTGGGATCGGCTACATAGCACAGATGGCTAGTCCACCAGTGGGTGAGCAGGTGGCTGAAGACCTCGGAGAGAGGAAGGCCAGGGCCCGGGAGGACCTTGGGCCACTAGGATGGCGGAAGGGCGGCCTCAGTCTCACTCAGACCTCCAGGATACAAGGCGGGCCCTAGGGGAGCTGGCCACCGTGTGTCCTGGATCAAAGGCTGCCCAGAGCAAGGCGGGGGCGGGTCTGAAGGTCTTCTCTCTTGAGCCCTGGGGCAGCCCTGAAGGCAGAGGGGCCACACCCTACCCACACTGCAGGGACCCCTGGGGCCTGAGAACCAGCACTGTCCCCACGGCCTGAGCCCGGGCAGGACTGGGAGTCCCAGGACGAATGAGAGCGCTTTCAGCTCTCAAAGTGCCGGGCTCCTCACCTGCCCCAAAGCATCACCCACTTCCTGCGCATGTATCCAAAGTCGTGGCCATCCGGGGACATAACCGGGGGGCCGGGGCCTCTGCCCCCAGGAACTCCTTCTAGCTCTGTCCTCAGCTGCCAGCTCTGGCCTCCCAGGTCACCCCCGGAACCCTCGGCACCTGCTCTTCTGAATTTAACTCACTGGGGGCTCTGCCCCACCAACCACTTCCGCACACTTATAGCAGCAGGATGGGAGGTATTTTCTTGCTTGGCGCACCTGTGCAGGAAGGGGTGAGTCACCAGAAGGGCACAGCTCAGGGTCCCAACTCCTCTCAGTCCCTCCGGACCACCCACGGGCAGGTGGCTCTGTACCCCACGCCCTCCCACCCCAGGAGGTAGTGACCTGACAGCTGGCTGTGCACTCAGAGGGTCTTCTTACTGAAGTCTAAGGAAGGGCTGGTGGGGGCTCCCTGCCCTTGAGCTCCTGCCCCTTCCTCCAGACATTAGGCCCTCCCTCCGCCCACCCGACCCCCTCTGGAGGCCAGCTCAGTTCCCGCTCCTGACAGTTCCTGCTCCAGGGACTGTACACATCCCTCCTCCTTCCGGGCCTCCTCCCCAGGCCAGGAAGGCCTGTCCCGGGTGAGTGCTGGGGTCTCAAGGCCCCAAGAGTCTGCAGGTTTTAACCCTGGCGTCTGTCCCTTGCATAGCTCGCTGGGCACCTGAGGAGGAGCGACGGGGCTCCGGGGTGGATCCACCCCCAAATGTCACCTCCTCCGTGGTCCACGACAGCTGTCACCAGAGAAAGGCACCAGAAGAGGCAGGAAGGGCTGCAGGCAGGGGGCAGGCATGGGCAGCCGGCCCAGGAGGCTCCCAGATTCTGGGAGATGGGTGGGGGAGATGGAGGAGGGGTGGTCAGGGCCAGCCTCAGCATCAGCTGAGCTCCCCTTCCGTGTATCTTCACAGCTGCCCCTGTTTTGTCCTGAGAGACATCGAGAATCAGAAGGCCAGGACCATCCAAAGCCCAGGCCCACACCCAGCACAGGGTGCATATGGCCGCTGCCTGCTCTGAGCCCTACGAGCATGCACCACGGGGGGCTTCATCCTGTCCACGCTCCTCGCAGACTGGGGGTGGGCCTCCAGGACCAGGGGAGACCCTACAAGCTTCCCCTTGTCACAGTACCTGCCCAGGGCCCAGGGGCCACCTCGCTGCTCATGCCCTCTGTGCCACCCTCCTCTCAAGCTCACAGGAGGCCAGGTGCTCCCCTCTCTCCTTTTGCAGGAGGTGGAGCCCTATGTCATGGGTGAGTCACCCAGGTTCTGCAAGGACTAGAATTGGAGGCCACTGTCCAGGGTAAGAGCCCCACCAAAGGGCCCCCAAGGTGGCCCTGGGGCACCAGTCCTTCCTAGGCACCACAGGCTCTGGGGCTGGGGGCAGCTGCTCCTGGGCCCTCCCTGGCTCCACTGTTCCAGGTTCCAGACAGAATGGCGTTCTCAAACTCAGGCTTCATCCCTGGTTTCGCCATCACATCTAACATCTGTCATACCCTCTTACAGGCTGGGCACCAGCAGTCATCCTCAAAACCCTGATGGTTTAGATCTACATTGACCCATTTTATAGACAAGTAAACTGAGACCCAAAGGGTCAAATAACTCCAAGCAAAGAAGATGTGGGGGTGGGATGGGACCTCCGAGACCCCACACCTCTGCACATCTCGGCCCCCTGGTGCCTGGACCCTTCCTGCAGCAACCTCAGAGTGTCCACCAGGAATCTGTGCTCTGGGGCTCCTCCAAGGCTGGGGGCCCACTGCTTCCACCAGCGCCCTTCCCCTTTAACTGCCTGACTCAGCTTCCTCAGCTGCCCAGCATGGCAGGAGGGTGGTCAGAGGCCCCACAGGGCTGGGGGAGCTCTTCTGGGGCCCCAGGCAGCCTGTCACCCTAGCTCCACAAGTGAGGGCACCAAGGCTCAGAGACGTGGGGGAGTCGATCCTGGGACAGACTGGCTCCCCAGGTGAGGCCTTGCCCACTCTGCTTGTCAACACTGGCCACTGATGCAGTGGATGTGGCACCCATGGGTCCCTGTGGTCCGTCTCCTGATAGAGCCGGGGTGCTGCGCAGGAACCTCTAGTCCAGCAGGAAGGAGTCAGCCTATTCACCAGGGCAGCCAAGAGGGGTGGAGAGCCAGGGCCCCCAACCACAGTAGGTACCACCCCTGGGACCCAGGGCCCCCAACGCCAGGACTGCCTAAGCCTCATCTTTTGATGGACGAGCCCCACAACCCAGAGAAGGGGGTGGCCCCGGAGCTTGGGGATGGGGTGCTGGTGCCCACTGTCACAGAGGTCAGAGGCCAGAGGGAGCACTTGGGGGCCCATGTGCGTGTGTGTGTGTGTGTGTGTGTGCATGCACATGTGCATTGCTCAAGTGCACAAGCCTTTACACGCAGCCTGAGTCACAACTGCAGGGTGGGCAGAGATGGAAGCTTTTGACTGTGCAGCCGCTGCTCTCTTGTGACCTGAGGCCTGGCCCGGGGAGCACCTGACCTGTCATCAACCTCACTGCCCTAGCCCCAGGCTTTCCTGATGAGGGTGTGGACCTGCTGGTGGGTGGGGATGAAGCCATGGGTGTGGAGGAGGAACTCAGGACACCGCCCACCCAGCATCAGCAGGTCCCCACCCTCAGCAGCACTCTGTCCTAGGGGCTGTGTTCTGGCCAGAAGGATCGGTTTCCAGGTTGGACTTTAACAGTGCCCAGTTCAGCTCTGCGGGGCTCCCTGCCAGCACCCTGGGCTCCATGGGCCCCCGGGCCCCCAGAAAACTCGGGCATCAGCCTTCCACAATGCAGCCTGGCAGTGGGCTCTGTGTCAGCTGTCCAGCTGCATCTCTGAGCCCCATCTTTGCCTCTGAGCGATGTCAGGCTGCATGAGGGTGAGGCGGGCTGCCTGCCAGCCCCTAGACCAGTCTGTGTTCTCAGGATGGCCAGTGGGGGTCAGGATGAGGCACTCAAAGGGGGCCTGGCTTCCCTCACCCACCCCTGCCCCCAGCCAGGGCCAGCATGGTTCCAGGTATCCCCAGATCCCCTCTGGGAACCTGAAGGACTTTTACTAAGAGGCCTGTTACTACCTGCCAGACTCAGTCCTCTTGCTGGCAGAGATGGGGGATCCCATCCTCATTACCCTATGGCTGTGAGGGAAGTCCTCTCCAGCCAGCCCAGACCTGCCAGCATCAGACATCCTCCCTGGAGAGAAGTGTCCCACCTCCACAGGACCCTAGAACTGGCCTCTCCTGATGCTGGGTCGTCAGGGTCTCCCAGGCCCGCTGACCCTCAAGGGCATGAGCTGGGCAGCTAGGAGGAGGGGCTCATGGAATTCTGGAGACAGACCTCTTAGGAAACCGTGCTCAGGGGTCCTCCCTCCCTGAAGCCTAGTGGCAGCTCCTGTTGCTCCACAACATGTGTAGAGGGCGGGTGTCTGCTTTTTGATTGTGATGTAAGCCCTAACACAGCTTTGGGTGGCTGAGACACCCACTTCAAAGACATGAATCTCCAACAACAAACACCTCGCCAGCTACACAACTGGGTCGAGAGCCTGGCCACCCCACCCCGACAGCCCCTCTCAGAAAGCCCTGGGTGACCAGACAATGGGTCTTGGCGTGGCCCCACATCTCCCTGCCGTGCTTTAATTCCACTGTTGGGTCTTAAATTCACCAGGAAAGGGACTTCCCTGGTGGTGCAGTGGTTAAGAATCTGGCGTGTAACACAGGCAACGTAGGTTCAATGCCTGGTCAGGGAACTAGAATTCCACATGCCATGGGGCAACTAAGCCCGTGCGCCCCAACTACTGAGCCTGCGCACCACAACTACTGAGCCCACGGGCCACAGCTACTGAGCCCACGGGCCACGGCTACTGAGCCCACGGGCCACAGCTACTGAGCCCACGGGCCATGGCTACTGAGCCCACGGGCCACGGCTACTGAGCCCACGGGCCACAGCTACTGAGCCCACGGGCCACGGCTACTGAGCCCACGGGCCACAGCTACTGAGCCCACGGGCCACGGCTACTGAGCCCACGGGCCACAGCTACTGAGCCCACGGGCCACGGCTACTGAGCCCACGGGCCACAGCTACTGAGCCCACGGGCCACGGCTACTGAGCCCACGGGCCACAGCTACTGAGCCCACGGGCCACGGCTACTGAGCCCACGGGCCACAGCTACTGAGCCCACGGGCCACGGCTACTGAGCCCACGGGCCACAGCTACTGAGCCCACGGGCCACGGCTACTGAGCCCACGGGCCACAGCTACTGAGCCCACGGGCCACGGCTACTGAGCCCACGGGCCACAGCTACTGAGCCCACGGGCCACGGCTACTGAGCCCACGGGCCACAGCTACTGAGCCCACGGGCCACGGCTACTGAGCCCACGGGCCACAGCTACTGAGCCCACGGGCCACGGCTACTGAGCCCACGGGCCACAGCTACTGAGCCCACGGGCCACGGCTACTGAGCCCACGGGCCACAGCTACTGAGCCCACGGGCCACAGCTACTGAGCCCACGGGCCACGGCTACTGAGCCCACGGGCCACAGCTACTGAGCCCACGGGCCACGGCTACTGAGCCCACGGGCCACGGCTACTGAGCCCACGGGCCACAGCTACTGAGCCTGCACACCACAACTACTGAGCCCACGGGCCACAGCTACTGAGCCCACGGGCCACAGCTACTGAGCCTTCAGGCCACAGCTACTGAGCCCGCGGGCCACAGCTACTGAGCCCACGGGCCACAGCTACTGAGCCTTCAGGCCACAGCTACTGAGCCCGCATGCCATAGCTACTGAGCCCAAGCACCACAACTACTGAGTTCACGCACCACATCTGGGGAGTCCATGCACCTTCACAGAGATCCTGTGTGCCACAATTAAGACCTGATGCAGCCAAATAAAAGATCATTCCAATATAATAATAATAAATTCACCAGTAAAGAGTGGAGGCCCAATCCCTAGGCACCCCATCCTGGGCCCCAGTATAGGCAAAGCCACCAGTCTTTTCTTTTTCCGCTCCCCCCTACCCCGTTCAAGGCAGGCAGTAGGGTTCAGGTGAGCACCCCAGGCATTATAACCCAGAGTATCACTAATGACAGGCTGAGACCCACCCATTTATGGAGGATGCAAATGTCCAGGAGGGGCAGACCTGGGAGTGAGAGGTCAAAACCCTTGGCCCCTGGGGAGGTGTTGGCCAACTGGGAAGGGTCTGAACAGACAAGATGGCACTACCTGGCCCAGCACAGGCCTACTCTTTCCTAGCATCTGCCTTGGTTTCCTCACCTGTAAAATGGGAATACAACAGCTGTGTCTGCCCCAACAGTCTCCTGAGTAGAGACAGGAGGCTGGGCTGGGCAGGCAGATTCCTCCAGTCCAGCCTGAGGGGTTCCTCAGAGGCAAGGATGTCACAGGGGCCTCGCTGCCCCCTGAACCCCCCACCCGTCCTGGCTGCCACTGTCCAAGCAGGTGCCTTTCCCTGCCCCACTCAGGCCAGTGGGCCCTGGGCCAGCTCAGCATCAGAGACGGACAACAAAGAACACAGGGACCCTTCCTCCCCCCCACCCTTTCACCCTGGCTCATTCCCTTGACCGGAGACCCCCACCCCCACTATTCTAAAAGGGGTGTGTGCTGGGATAAGAGCTCCAACTCCTGGAGGGGTCTCTAGGGAGGGGGCAGGCTCTGCCTCCAGAGGTCCTAGCCCCACCTGTCTCATGCGCCCTGGCCCTTGGCCTGCTGCTGGTGCCCCAAGGCCCTCATGCTGCTCTGTGTGAGGCCGGCGGCCATCCATGGAGCCCCCAGCGAGCAGAGCTGAGCACAGAAGCTGAGCAGCTGGGCTTTGTCCCCAGGGGACAGATAGCAGGAGAAAGCAGAGCTGAGCCCTGCCCAGATAAGACACAGAAGACAATATAGTCCTCTTTCTCGAGGTCAAGGAGATGTTCCCAACTACGTATGCTCAGAAAGGCTCCCTGGAGATCAGAAAGGGAAGGGGTGTCACCCCACAGTGAGTGATGCCAAGCCCCCCACAGACCTCTTTGCTAGAATCCATCTTGGCTAAGAGATGTACAGGCACCCTTGGGAGGAAGTGAGAATGAGAGCCTCTCAGTCCTGTCCGATTCCTTGCGACCCCATGGGCTGTAGCCCGCCAGGCTCCTCTGCCTGCGGGATTCTCCGGGCAAGAACACTGGAGCCGGCTGCCATTCCCTTCTCCAGGGGATCTTCCTGACCCAGGGATCGAACCTGGGTCTCCCACATTATGGGCAGATTCCTGACCTTCTGAGCCCCCAGACACGTGGGGGACCCTGAGATAACCCAATCATGGACTCAGGACCTGGTAAAGCATGATGACTGGCCACAGGAAACCCGCAAGAAAAGCCCCATAAAAGTGGTTCAAACTCCCACGAGGGCGCAACACTCTCCCTTGGAGTCCACCCATGTGTCTATTCACGTGTACCCTTTTCCTCCCAGTAAGCACTTTTCTGCTTTCACTGCTTTCCTCTTTGTGGGAATTCGTTTCCATGCAGCTGGCGGGCCAGGCCTCCTCACTGGCCCCTGGCCCCTGGCTGCCTAGTGGTTAGGGTCAGCACTCTCACTGCCGCAGCCCGACCTCAGTCTCCAGCCAGCAGCCAGAACCCTGCTTCAATCCGCTGTGGTCCGAGGTCACCTGAGATCAGAGCCAGGTGCTTCCCTCATGCTCTTAGGAAAGGTCCTGAGACAGGTTCCCACCTGAAGGAGCCCTGGGCAGTGAGCCCACAGACAGAGCTCAGCAGCCACAGGTCCAGCAGACACTATGCCGAGGAGGTGACTGTAGGGGGGTTCTGGGGCATTGCTGGGCTTTCCCAGGGCTGGGGGTCCTTACACACCCTTCTTGTGTCCTGCCTGCCCCCCACCTCCTGGAACCCCAACGCCTGGCAGGAGTATGGCCAGCTACCGCAGCCCTGCCTCCTGCCAGCAGGGCTACCCAGCACGGCAGGGCCTGAGACGTAGCAAGACAGGCAGGAGTCGGGGCCTTGGGTGCTCTTGCAACCCCCCTTCCCGCCTCCCTCCTCTGGAAACAGCAGTTCCATCCCCTTTGAGGTCCTCTTCCCCATAAGTTAGTGCCTGTGGTGGGGGAGCCCACAGTACTCCATTCCATCCTGACCCTGCTTCAGGGCACCCAGGTCATCAATGACACAGGGACGGCTCAGGAATGGACACATGACATATTCAGAGGTGGGCGTGCTGGATTCCGGGCAAAGAGGGTCCTTCCCCACAGGGAGGGTGCTGCTGTTGGAGCCTCTACCATTAGAGGAGACGCTGCGTAAGAACAAATCTACCATGGGGGAGGCAAAGCAAGAGAGTGAGAGGCAGCTGTTTGAGCACCTGGATCCAGCCATGCCTGAATTCATCTGTACACCTAGGTCCAGCCATGCCTGAAGGTCTCCCTACACCTGGATCCAGCCTTGCCTGAATTCATTCATACACCTAGATCCAGCCATATCCAAAGGTCTCACTACACCTGGATCCAGCCAGGCTTGAAAAACTTTTTGTACCCCTGAACTGACAATTACATGAGCTGATCCAGTTTCTACCTTGTGACTTGACATGTGCTAACAAGCGCACGAGGAAACTGTCCACCTGCGAGCCTGTCCCCTGGTTCTGCAGGCTCCTGAGACAGTTCACACTGACAGCCCCCACCCTGAGTCCCCTGCAGAGGGAAGCCCCACTCACCATGACAGACGTGGTCATGCCCGGCAGGTGGAAGACATCCATGCCGGCCTCCGCACCACCTGCCACTTCCTCATTCCCTTGGCCCGGCTGGGGAAGGTCGAAGTAGGTGCTGTCCGGCTCCCTAGACACAGGGAGACAGAGCGGGCAGCAAAGCGGTGAGCCCAGACCGCCCAGGCCCAGAGCGTGAGGACAGCCCACACCTCCCCTTGCCCCTCTGCTCCTTCCCCTAACCTCAGCTCTCAGAACCCCCAGTTTCCTTGCCCTACCAGCCTCTCCAGGGCTGGTGTGAGTGCCAGGGAGGTGGCCACCCACAGGCTCTGTCCCCTGGACCTCTCCCTGTCCCGAGCCCTCTGGAGGGCTGGTCAGAGAAAGAAGCCCAGACTGTGAAGGCTGCGACTCCAGGAGGAAGCCCAGGACAGCAGCTCCTGTCCAGCCCTCTCCCCACTGCCCAAGGCCCGACACTCACAGAGAACTCCATAGGTGCTGGAATGTGGCCCCCTCATCGGCGGTGGTGGGCTGGGTGGATTGGGACATCTTCCAGCACAGGCAGAGGGCAGCTCACTCTGCAAGAGGAAAGAACAAGAGGGTGGGTTGGGAGGGAGCCTCTGAGCCCTTTGGCCAGCATCCTCAAGCACAAGTGGCAGGAGGGGCCAATGATGACCACTCGGGGACATCCTTGGGTCCTGGCCAGGTGCAGGCCCCCACCCACTGCTCTTTTCATCCTGCCCTTTCTGGGGGTGGAAATCAAGACCCAGGGGTGGGGGCAGCCTGGCCTCAGACCTTCTCAGAGCCATCAGCTGTGAAGCGGGGATGACAGCAGCACCCCCTCATGGGGCTGCTGCAGGGCCCTTGGGAGCACTAATTTCAACTCTCTGCTTAGTGATCATACTAAGTGAAGTGAGTCAGAAAGAGGAGACAAATACCATAGGGAATCAGTTACATGGATAAGTCATAAGCTTATCTATAAAACAGACTCACGGGGGACTTCCTTGGTGGTTAAGACTCCGAGCTCCCAGTGCAGGAGGCCTGGTTCAGTCCCTGGTCGGGGAACCAAAGTCCCACAGGCCACAACTAGGTCCACACTCTGCAACTACTTAGCCCGCATACTGAAAAACTAGAGAAGCCCCACGGTGCAACAAAGACCCAGCTCAGCCAAATAAAAAATAATAATAAAGAATGAAAGAGGAGAAAAGAAACAGACTCACACACATAGAGAGCAGACATGTGATTACCAAGGCGGAGAGGGACGGGGAGTTTAGGGTTAGTAGATGTAAACCATTGTATCTAAAATAGATGAACAACAAGGTCCTACTGTACAACACAGGGAACTATACTAATATTCTGTGATAAACTGTAGCAAAAAAGAATATAAAAAAGAATGTATATATGTGTATAATGGAGTCACTCTGCTGTACAGCAGAAATTAACTCAATATTGTAGATCAACTATATGCTGTGTGCTTAATCACTCAGTCGTGACCAACTCTTTGCGACCCCATGCACTGTAGCCCACCAGGCTCCTCTGTCCATGGGGATTCTCCAGCCAAGAAAACCGGAGTGGCCCTCCTCAAGGGGATCTTCCCAACCCAGCGATCGAACCCAGGTCGCCAGCATTGCAGGTGGGATCTTTACCCTCTGAGCTATCAGGGAAGTACAGATCAACTATACTTCAGTAAAAACTAAATTAAAAAATAAATACAAAATA
Organism: Aepyceros melampus; assembly: GCA_006408695.1. Classification (NCBI taxonomy): domain Eukaryota; kingdom Metazoa; phylum Chordata; class Mammalia; order Artiodactyla; family Bovidae; genus Aepyceros; species Aepyceros melampus. The sequence goes on from SJXQ01001980.1 coordinate 948,300, forward strand.
AGAAGATAAAGTCTCTGCTGTGTCTGGGTCATAGTTACACTGGAACACGAGTGGTCATTATTATTATGAACTGTGTCTCTAGGTTTAGTCTCCCTGGAGGGGAGATTCAAGCCAGGTTTCAGGGCTCCTGATGCCCCAGCAGCCAGTGACAGCTCAGATCCTGTGTCCCCCTCAAGGAAGGGCAGGTGCAGGGCCCACCAGAGGCTAGGGCCGAGGCCCAGGTAGGAGCCTGGTGCCCAACTGCTGCGGTGCTGGGCGGTCCTTCACCTCTGCGGTGGGATCCTTGCTGGCAGCCTGGATACAACAGCAATGCCAACCCGGTGAGGCAGCCACCAAGGCCGAGGTGGAGAATCTGCTCTGTCACTGGAGAGGGGTCACGGCATGAATGGCCTCCCTTCACAGGAGATGCCAAAGGCTTAGGGCCCCAGCCCCGTGTCTGCTGGCCTTTGTCCCCACCACCACCCCTCCTGAGAGTCCCCATGTCCCAGTCACACCCAAAACAGCCCCATCACCACGGCAGTGGCCACGCCAGGCACATCTGGGATCCCTGTCCTTCAGGAAGGGAGGGGCAGGGAAACCAGAGCCCACTCTGCCCACTGCCCCCACCCAGGCCCAGGCGACGTCTCCCCTGGGCTGGCCTCCAGGTCCTTGGCAAGGGGCCACAGGAGTCAGCTCGGCCATCGCCTGGCAGTACCCAAGCGGGCAGGCCTGGACCTGCCCACAGCCGTCGAGGGAGGAAGGGTGCGGCCCGCAATCTGTTGCTTTGTCTGTCCCCAGGCAGTGGGCCCTGAATGAGGCCTGTGGCATGTTCCTGGGGCTGCCACGTGCCAGGCCACCATCCCTGGAGCAGTGGCACGAGCTGGGAGGGGCTGGGTGGGGGAGGTTAAGGTGGGGCCAAGTGAAGGCGGCCGAGACAAGTGGCTTGGAAAGTGCCAGCCACAAATCAACTCTCCAGCAGGCTCGGAGACGGTTCCACTCCCTCTCAGGAGACAGGGCTCAGAGAGGTTATGTGACCTGCCAAGGTCACACAGCACAGCTGAAAGTGCGGGAATGACAAGTGGTCTTCTCAGAGTTGGAAATTAACTTGGTCATGCCTCCTGCCCACTCCACCTCAAACCTTTAGCACATGCTCCACAGAGTTTTTACAAGGGGCTGGCCAGCACTCACTGGCATGCTTCCTGTGCTGGGGAGGTCACTCCCTTCCTGAGCTAAGCTGTCCAAAACCCAGTGCAGCTGAGTAAAGCCTGGAGTTGGCATGAGGTAACACAGAACAGGGTAGAGTTGGTAGGAAGCAGAATGCGCTGGCTGGAGCAGGCATGGAACAGCCGCCAAGCTGAACCTGGTGGAAACTCACCCTCATCCGTTCACCGTGGGTGAGCAGAGATCAGTTAGGGTGGCCTCTTGGTGTGGGCAGGCTGTGCCAGCTCGAGACTTAACTGGCCCAGGACATTTGGTCCCACCCCCTCTATTTTGCCAATGGCCCAACTAAGCCCAAAGACGACAGTGCCTTGACTAGCGTCACACAGCAAATGGACAGCAAGATCCTGTCTCTGGTCACAGCACCCACAACAGCGGAAATGTGGAAATATACCCCAGGAGCATCAGCAGATGAATGAATAAACCAATTCTGGTAGGTCCACCCGTGTACGCTAAGTCACTGCAGTCGTGTCCAACTCTGTGCAACCCCATGGACCATAGCCCGCCAGGCTCCTCTGTCTGTGGGATTCATCAGGCAAGAAAACTGGAGTGGGCTACCATTTCCTTCTCCAGGGGTCTTCCCGATCCAGGGACTGAACCTGCGTCTCTTGCGTCTCCTGCATTGGCAGGCGGGTTCTTTACCACTAGCACGACCTGGGAAGCCCCGGTGGGTCCACATTCTGCAGTATCACTCTGTGAAAAGGGTGATCTCTCACACCAGCTACATCACTATGCCCCCAGAACCTCACACTGAGTGAGAGGCCACATGTCTTATGAAACATCTAGGAAGGTGAATCCCCAGAGGTGGAAGGCAGCTTGGTGGCTGCAAGGACTGAGGGCAGGTTTGGAGTGGGGTGGGGTGGGGGATGGGGTGACTGCTAAAAATAGACCGAGTGATGGTTGCTCAGCTCTGTGAATGAGCCAAACGCCACTGGATGGCTCGCTGCAAAGGGGTTAGCTTTATGTTGTGTGAGTTTCACCTCAATAAAGAAATGTTGAACTTCAGAGAAGGAGCCTGGGGTAGTATGCTGGGGGGAAATCGGCACCCCCGAGAACGTCAGGAATATGTCACTCTGCCATTATGTGAAAGTTAAGACAGTTTCTCTCCCGAAGCCTAGTCCTGGTTCTCAGCAACTCCCGCTGCCCAGTATCTGGGGCAGTACATCAGCACTGGGAATCTCCCCGAGTCCCCCTCCCCACGCTTACACACCTGCCTCCCTCCAAGAACAGCCAGGAGGTGGGACAGAGAGTCCCCACCCTGGGTAACACAACCAACATCTTCCCTAACCACACCCCTGCTTCACCCCAAGCTTCTGGGGTCAGAGGCGCCTGCACCATCACACAGGCAAGCTCTGGCTCAGGATAGACCTGCAGGTGCCCAGCCCTCTGGGGAAGCAGGAGGCTGCAGGGGTCCCACCCCAGCCCTCATCACCAGTACTGCAGATGAGACAATTCAGCCTTACTGAAGGAAGAGGAGGTTCAGGCTCACCAAACTCCACTGTCTTCGGCAGACCCTGCTGCATCTGCCCCCAACACACCCGAAACCCAGGGCTCCATGTCCACTTTTAGCCAGCACCGCAGGACTCACAGAGATTCTGGGATAGACCCCTCTGCCGAAAGGGAAAGCATCACACAGGCCCACCTGGCCCACTGGGGGGACCCCTTTGGTTGCCAACCTGAGCAGTCTCTGAGGGTGACTGCCACGCTAATTCTCCATCTGAAACATGGATCCAGAAACCTACCCTGCCTGACTCAGAGGATCCGGGGGAACTCTACCCAGGAAGTCATGCAGCACCCAGATCTCCAACATCCCTGGAAAACTCAGAAGAGCTGGCCACACTGGGCTATGTGTGATGGAGCTGCAGACCTAGTGCCTACAGGTGGTGGGGACCGCACGCCACCCAGGCAGGAGCTGGGGCTAGAGGAAGAGGCAACACTGATGCCTGGCCTCAGGCCATCTGCCCACCCTGCCAGAACCCCCTGGGCTCGATGGGCACAGCACCCTCTCCCCTAGGCAGGGATGATCTCTTCCCTTTACCCACTAGCAGCATTTCGGCCAAGGTGGCCAAGGTTCACAGGGGTGAGAGAAAGAAAGCAATTCAAAACCACTTCCTGCAAATTGAATCCAATTTCCCCGACACACTCTGCAAATCTGGAAATGTGCTCACAATGGAAATTGCTTTTGCAAATTATGTTAAAAATCACATGTGGGGGGAGAGACCAACTTCCGATGACATCCCCTCGGTGGTAGCAGTGATGCCACAGGGCACAAATGCATGGCGTGCAGCTCTGCTTTGCCATCAGGATGAAGCTGCTCCGGAAAGGAAGTGCATCCTGTCTCAACAAGAGGAGTCCAGTCCTGCTCAAGCTGGAGACATGGACGCGAGAGGGTGGGGAGCGGCGTGGGTCAGGGCTGGACTCGAGGAATCCCTGAGCACCCGGCCCGGGGAAGCTGCAGTCACGGCAGCCTGAGAAGGGCAGCATGTGGCCCGTTCTCACGGCAGCTGGCCCCATGCTCAGACACCCCCGACCATGGGCTGTGGCCTGCAAAACCACTTCACCTCAAGGAATTTCCAGCGAATATCTGTGATTCTGAGGGGCGGGGGCTGGTGGCCCAGAGACCTCAACCCCGGCCTGAGTGGAGACAGCCCCACACCCTACCAGCTTCTCCACTTGGGGACTCCCTGAGGTCTCTGAGAGCCACCTGGGGGAGGGGACGTGGCTCCACACCCTGCAGTGTGCCCCCAGCAGAGAAGGTTCCAGCCCAGAGGCCCAGTGCTGTAGAGGAGAAGCCAGCCAGCTGCTGCCAGGGCCACCAGGCTCCCACATCGCCCTGTCAGGCAGTGACCGCCACCCCCGGGCAGGTCTCAGAGGCCCAAGAAACATGCCCCAAGCAACCAAAGGTCCCAAAAGACCAAAAGAACCCCACGCTGTTCCCCACCCAGAAACATCTGAGGACTTTGCCCCAGGTGCACAGCCCCTCTGCCACAGGCTGGTGGAAGCTAGAGGCCCTAGTGGGTTGACTCTTCCTTCTGGAGCTCTGCTCAACCCTCTGACCTCATCCTCCAAGATCCCAGCGAGAGCAACAGCCTGCCCTGGGCTCCCAGCCCCATCCCTATGCACCCAGCTAGGGCCGCCTCCACGTTCAGCCCTGGTCCACCGTCAACTCCCTACCCCACCCTGGTCCTGCCAGGCCAGGCCTTGCCTCCTCCAAGAAGTCACTGACCTCCCTGACTCCGGATCAGAATGCGCCTTATCCTGCCCCCATCACCTGGCTGGTGGCAGAGCACAAACAGCCCTGTGCGGCCCAGATAGCAGCCTCGCTGGTCGAGCAGGACTTCAAGACCTTGGGCTTCTCCTCTCCTCTCCCTCCACCTGCCCCTGCCCAGGGCTCCAGAACCAAGGCCCATAAACTGGGGCCCCTGTGACCCTTCGGAAGGGACACCCCATTCATAGAGGGGACCCCACCCGCCTATGGCGGGTGTGGACACTTGGCCTGGGCACAGGGAGGGACAACTGGAGCACAAGCCCTCCCCCACAGCATTCAGGGAATGGGTGTGGCTCAGTCACTTTAGTGGGAAAAGACCCAAAGAACTCTACCCTGTCCCCTCCCCAAAACAATCCATCCCGGTTGTCCTCAGTCGCTCGCCGGTTCTTGTGGCTCCATCCCCGGTTATTTCCATAAATGTAGATGGACTGAACTCTAAGAGGCAAATAAACCTACACCATCACAGGAGGGACCCCAGGGGTCTTCCCCAGCCCCTTCCAATACCCTGTGGCTTGTCTTGAGGGAACCCCAGAACATCCCAGCGCCCACAAGTCCCCCTACCCAGGCAGAGGGGTCAGGCGGCCATCACGCAGGAGGCCCTGCAGTGACATGGCGCTGTCCCTGGGCGGCGGCCCAACAGAATTCCTGCAGGACACCCAGTGCCCAGGCTCCCGGGCCCTCGGAGCTGAGGGGCCCCTGTAGACCCAGCCACCCACCCCGGAACGGGCTGCCCTGGGCCAGTGGGGCCAGGACAGGGGTCCCACCTGGAATGGTGGCCAGAAGCGTGTCGCCCTCAGGGAGCATGGGCAGCGGCCATCTTCGCCTGCCCCTCCCACCCACATCGGGCCACGTGGCCACAGGAGGCTGGGCAGCCTCTTCCCCGCTGGCCCAGCAGGGGGTGAAGTGCAGTCAGGACAGGACAGGACCCTCGGCTGGGGCCAGCCACGGTGGCACCTGGGCCTCCTGTGGAGAGAGATAGGGCCTGCAGGGCCAGGGAGGAGGGCATCGCCGCGGCTCCATCACCCTGGGGTGGCTCCCTGCTCCTTCTCGGCTCCGCTCAGGGGGAGCCCAGTGCTGCTGATGAGACAAATTTAGCCTCCCCACCCTGGGGCAGGGTGCGCTTGTGAAATATGAAAACAGCTGGAGGTGCCCGATTAAGCCGCCCTCTCCCTCCTGGGCTGGGGCCCCGGGCAGGCGGGGGAGGCCGAGCCTGGGAGCGGCCCGGGAATCCCCCAGCCCTGCCACCTCTCATCCCGCGAGCCTCTTACTTTTGCTGCCAGCCTCTGTCCCTTGGCCGATGCCAGGGGCACGATGGCCTCCCTCCGCACCTGGGCCAGCCTGGAGCACCCTGAGGTTGCCCGGCAGTTTCTGTTTGAAGCTAATGGTTGGCTTAGTACCCACGTGAGGCCAGGAGCTGGGCAGCAGCCCTCTGACCACGTGAGCCTCACGAACTTCTGGAAGGAAATGGCTGACCAGATCCTCCAGGGCTGCCCGGCTCTGGCGTCACCCAGACCTCTGCTGGGAGAGGTGCTCAGCCAAGCTGGCTGTCGGGGACCCAGGGGCACCTGCCCCCCACCCTCGCCCCACCAGAGAGGCTGCCATGACCAGCTTCCTGGCAGACAAGCTCTTGCAGCCAGAGAAAGAGAGAAACGCCAGAGGACAGCTGCGCCCGCCATGCCCCAGCAGCCTGCGCGCTGGCGTGGGAGCGCGCACAGAGAGGTTAGGCCACTCACCCAAGGCACACAGCTGGCCACAGCTCCAACCCAGCCAGCTGGCTCTTGACCTTGCCCTCAGCCTGGCCTCTCTAGGAGGGGAGCAAAGGAGGCCCAACTCCCTCCCCAGCCTGCATTCCCACCCACACAGCCCCACCGGCACGCTGCTGGGAAGTCCCTCGCCCACCCCTCTTTCTTCACCCCCATGCTGAGGCCCTGCCCACATCCGGGCCTCCCCCCGCCCCCCGCCCTCCGCTGACCTGCCCATGATCAGGATTTCCTTGCCTCTACAGTTTACGTCTCTAAAGCCCTGGTTGCTTCAATAGTCTTGAGGTACTTTCAAAAGGTTTTTATGACACAATAGTTAGCTTTTCTAGTTATTCCTAATGGGAGTTTTGGCCTTATAGTTTTTAAATAAGGAGAAACAAAAGTTTCTAAGCTAATTTAAGCTGTTATATTTTTATGTCTCAGCAGAATCCTGAGGAAGATAGGAAGAGAATGAGTGGATTTTGAGAATCTAAAATCTGTCATTTTACGTATCTTATTTAAGTTCATTTAATTTATCATCTTTAAAGAAGCCCCTCTTAAGAATTACTGTTCTCATTTTACATTTAAAATTAGTGACACAGATTTATATTTGTCTTTTAAGAGTTTATTCAGAGAGTGAGTAGTAGGGGTCATATGGCAACCAATTCATCTGACTCGGCCCTGCCTGACACCGAGTGCATCATGGTTTTAAACTTAATTACCTTAGGCAGTTTTGATTCCAACAAATATATTCCATCAATCCATGCAGTAAAGAGTGACCCTAGAAAAACTTTTATTCCTCACAGAATGCAAAAGGGCATTTCATATGTATTTGTAGCCCAGGAACCTTTACTACATTAATCCTGTCCAAACACAATTTATTTTAGTTTAAAATTTGTTGTTCTGTCATTTTCTCAATTGTTCATGAAGAAACAGTACAAAGTAAAACCCTTTTAATGTTCCTTATTATTTCCTCAATCATCTTTTTGTTCTATAAAATGAAATTCTCTAAATACTGATTTTCACAGAGTTAATTTTCTACCCATCACCATTATTATTGCTTGGCTTCTTCATCAATACATTTAATTAAATTCTAGACAGAACATGAACCTCACTTAATATATTGAAATTACTATTATCAGCTCCTAAACAAAGCATCCCTGGAGAAGGGAATGGCGACCCACTCCAGTATTCTTGCCTGGAGAAGCCCATGGACTGTGAAGCCTGACAGGCTATACAGTCCACGGGATTGCAAAGAGTTGGACACCAGACTGAAGCGACTTTGCACACACACACACACACACAAAAATTCCAATTTATACATTCAGGTTAGACTTTAAAGAGCAGGGACTTCCTGGCAGTCCCGTGGTTAAGATTCTTTGCTTCCACTGCATTCTGCATGAGTTTGATCCCTGGTGGAGGAACTAATATCCTACACACTGCTTGGCACAACCAAAATTAATAATAATAATAATAGATACATTCTCCAAAAGTTAAAAAAATTATAATCGATTCACTATTGATCTAAGATTTTAATAAATTTTAATGCATATGCTAATAAAATTTAATTTGCATTAAAATTCATTAAAAGAGATAACGAGTTATAATAATTCTAAATATCTTGTATCTCTACAAATTTATATAGCTTATGTTTCCAGGTCCAAGTTACAAGAAGGACACAAAAATATCTGTCCCATTGTTTTGCAATCATGTCGAAAAGATATGATTTAAGAAAAATGTAGATCATTTTATAGAAACCATATATTTATCTGTATATAGAATTTCCAAAATTCACTCATTCTGGTTGATAAATTCCCCCATTTTCTTTTATTCAGTTCAGTTCAGTCACTCAGTTGTGTCTCTGTCTCTTATACACATCTCCCATGGTTTTCCTCCCATCCCAGCATGTGCAGGTCAGACCAGGACACATGGCCCCTGTCCCCTGGCTTTCTGCTCTGTAGCTCGACACTGCCTACCACACTCCTGGCCCCCGGCCCGCTCTGTCCACTTAGCCCCGCTCTGCCACTCTGCTCGGCCGCTGTGTGACCCCAGACAGGTGTCTTGCCCATTCTGAGCCTGCTTGCTGTGCTGCGTAGGAAGAGCCTGAGTACTCAGCAGGGCTCTGATACAGGCACGGACGAGGAGCTCGAGATCCCGGAGTGAGCTGTAATGGACCAGTGGGTCCTGAGGGTTAGGGTAGCAGCAGATAGGGAGGAAAAAACCACCCTGGTCCCAGGCAGAGGCCAGGTCTGGCCGCTGCCCTGTCCCTGGTTCACTTGCAGGGCCCTTCCTTCACTGGTCTCTCTAAAAACAAGGCGCTTGCAGAGCAATGGATGGGACCCAGCACCCCAGGGCAGCAGAAAGCTCATGTGCCATCCCAGGGTAACGGTCAACCCACCCGCCGGAGGCAAGCAACGGATTCCTGCTTGGGCTTCAAAGGCTGGACCCCAGGGGCAGAAGACCAATGGAGAAGTCTCGATTCCTGCCCAGCCTAGACAACGGGGTCAGGCAAGTTTGTAGGTGGGGGGTGGTGGGGTGTCAGGGCACAGGCACTGGTGGGAGAAGTTTTCTCTAAGAAGGCACAGTGCAGGGGGCAGAGGGAACGACCTCACACTGGTGGGGGTCCTGGGTCTAAGAAGGGGCAGGTCAAGGGTGGCTGGAATGGTGCCCTTAGCCCAACTGCACCACCATCAAGGGGGCTTCCATGGCAGCATCCAGCCACCTGTCGAGGGCCTTGCAAGAAGAGTGGGAGCAGAAGTGAGAGGGTCGGTGAGGAAGGTTCAGGTAGCAGAGAGGACAGGGAGGGGATCCAGGAGGCGGCGTGGCTGTAGGGCTGGGAGCCTCGTGAGGCTGGACCAATGAGATGCTTCAAGCAGAGCAGGTATCTGAGCTCTCGGTCATGGCTTGGCCCACATGAGAGCCGAGGTGGCTGGGAATGGATGGCGGCTGGGTGCATCGTGAGCCCTCCATCCCACTGCCCACTTCCAACCGTGCCTTCACATGGATCTGGAATCCAACACTCCCCACAATGGGGCCACCCCAGCCCAGATCCCCTCACCACTGCCCCATAAGTGCAGCAGCCTTTTAGCCAAGCTCCCTGCTCCTGCCACATCTGATGGCCCCCCAGTGGCCGGATGTAGGCTCATGCACCCCACCCCTGTACCCCCACCAGGTGGGAAGAAGTCAACAACACGAAGACCAGACTGTAGCCGTGACATAAGCTGCCACTCTTCTGAGAACCGGCCTCAGGGAATTCCCCAGCGGTCCAGTGGTTAGGACTCTGCACTTTTATTGCAGGGGGTGCGGGCTGGATCCCTAGGGGAAACTAAGATGTATGCCAAAACAGAGAAACAGAACTGGCCTCAAGAAATGGAAACAAACTGACCCTGGAACTGAAGACTAACTGTACTTAAAACAATCAAAATGATACTGATGAGACCACCGTGTGATCAATTTCAAGATGACTGTCAGAGCTGACTGTGTCGTTTCCGCAAGTAGCCCCCTCCCTCCACCTACAATAGCTCTTGCCCCGATACTCAGTGGGAGGGAGTCAGCCTTTGGACGGAGTCCACCCACCACCCCCTCCACTGTGCTGCCAGCCTCCGAAGAAAAGCAACCTTTCTTTTCACTAGGCTTGCCTCCTTTTGGCTTCTGAGTGATGAGCAGTCAGACCCCATTTTTGGCAACACTCTCACCTTCCAGTCTGCCAGGCACTCTTGCTGTTTCTGTAGGGGTCCCACCTCTACACACCAGCGTGCCAGGTTCTATCCTCCAGAATCTTCTCTTCCCTGGGCGAGCATTCATGCTCTTCAATTCTGCCCCACATAGTCATTCTCAAACCACCTGACCACCCTCCTCTGGACACCTCCACACTCCTTGAAGGGAACCCACTCATCTGCGTTCCCACCCTGCACAGACTCCTTGACTCTCACCCTGGGATCCTTGCTATGGGCTCAGGATGTACTAATTTCTACAATCCCCACTAATTTCTACCTCTACCCATCCCCACTCAGCTTTCCATGCCCCCGCCCCCGCCGCCCCCAGCCATCGAGGCCCTGATCTAGTTCAAGAGCTCCAACTGACTCATGAATTCTGCCCCTTTCCGTCTCTGAAGTTAGCTGACATCTGACATGACCTCCTCCAAGGTGCCACGACACTGGTCCCTCCATGCTCACTCACTCCAGGAACACTCATCATCAGCCCTTCTGTCCCACCTGCCTCCCTGCCCCCACATCTCCAAGGAGCCCTACCCCACCCTCTGGTCCTGGGGGTCTCTATCTGATAACAATGTGCCCTCCCTCAGTGCCAACCCCAGCCTGGAAGCCTCTGCATTTCTTGATCTCAGTCTTCATAAGAAAGGCAATGCTGCACCCCACTTTCCAGATGTTCCTACAGAAGCACAGAGAGCAGACCGCTTGCCCAAGGCCACTGACTCAGAAGCTGGGTTTGGGCCCAAAACTCTGGTTAGGATCCACCCAATCCCTTCCTGCCAGACAGCCCCATCCTCCAGGGGACCTCCTCTCTTGAGGGGCAGACAAGAGAACCAGCCTTCCGCCCACAGTGAAGGGTGTGCTGAAGGGGCATGGCAGGCCCGGGGTCCGCCCAAGGGGAGATGAAGGTCCATGTGCTTTGTCATTTTTGGTCTTACCAGCTGACTGAGGGTGGAGGAGGGGTACCAGCTGGGTGGAGCTCGGCCAAGGACAGGCCCTAATGGCCCATGAGGTCAGGGGAGGCAGGAGTTGCCAGGTGGGCTGGAGAGGGGACAGGGGGCCCAGAGGCCTTGGTTACAGGAATGGTCGTCAACCTGTACCTGTGGGACTCAGAGAACAAGGAAGGGGTTTGGCTCTCAGAGGGATGAAGGGGGATTCTGGTGGGGAAGGTCACCCGGGGCACATCGTGGGTTTGGTGAACCTAGAGGCTGGTGGTCAGAGAGGCAGGGATTGGCTGGGTCCAGCAAGGTGGGGATAAGGACCACAGGCATGCAGGAGGGTGCAGATGGGGTGAGGACATGTATCCTGTCCTGGGACCCCCTTCCACACTGATCCACAATGGGCTAATGTACTTCTGAGTTCGCCCCTCAACCAGCTGCACTCAGGCACCTTCAACCACCTACCAGTTGTGTGTGTGTGTTTGGGGCCTCTGTCTTTTCATCTGTAGAATGAGGACATCACACCCACCATGCAGGGCTGACCTACACAGGGCCGTCTAGCAGGATTCCTGGGGCATCTCCGGGTGCACACTCAGTGCTCCTGTCTGACCACTGAGCCATTTGTAAATCTGCTATTGGCTGTCTTGTAGTTAAGCCCTCACTCCTCGTTCCACTCAGGCTTCAGAGTTTGCTTCCTGATGGCAGAATGTGGGGTGGAGAGCCAGCCACTGGGGCCTACACACCCCACCAGCACCATCAACACACACGTCTGTGTTTGGTGTGTTTAGCCGCTCAGTTGTGTCCGACTCTTTGCGACCCCATGTATTGTAGCCCACGAGGCTCCTCTATCCATCGAACTGTCCAGGCAAGAACACCGAAGTGGGTTGCCATTTCCTCCTCCAAGGAGTCTTTCCGATCCAGAGATTGAACGTGTGTTTCCTGCGTTGCAGGCAGATTCTTACCACTGAGCCACCGCCATCAACGCACACGCACACATGTATACACACCTGCCCACACACATGCTCCGCTTTCATCGTGAATCCCCCACCCCAGCCCCTCCACTCAAGAGTGCAACCTCAGAGGCACCCCTGGAGCGCAGGTGGGACCACAGTGCTGGCAGGCAGCACAGGAAGCTGAGTCCTGCTGCCCGGGTCTCGGTGATGCCTGGGAGGCAGCCGGGGTGGGTGAGGGAGACCGGGGAAAACTGGCTCTGGGCTGGCCCCATGGTGCTAAGGAATGGTGGCCCCCAGCGGGACAAGCCTGGCCATGCAGCTGGGGCCGGGACTGGGCAGCCACTGCAGGCCTCTGCGGCAGAACATGGAGAGAGTTCCTGGTGGACCCAAGGGGTGGAGGCGGCGGCACTAGAGTGACTTCTGTCCCTCCCCCAACTGCCCGAGCCATGCAAATTTCCCTGCCACCCTCCTGGGGGTAGATGGCAGTGCCACACAACAGTGGCTGAGCCCCATCAGGGGAACCACAGGCATGGCCTCCTCGCACTGGCCTGTCTGCCACCCCTGCCCCCAGGGTACCCAGTTCCCAAGCGCCAGGTGGGGAGCTAGTGAGGAGGGGCTTCTGCACCCTGGGGTGGCCCCAAAGAGCCCCAAGCAGCGACAGAACAAGGAGGGCCAGCCCAAGCCAAGCCTACCTTGGCGGAGCCTGGGAGCTGAAGGGCCCGTGCAGGGGGGAGGCGGCTGGGAGGTCCGCAGCTCGTGGCTGGGCAGGCCAGCGGTGGCGGCAGCGTCCCGGTCGCCTAGGCGATGACATTGGAACCGCCGCCTGGAGCCTCGGGGCAGACGGGGCGGAGCGTGGCCTGGAGCCCCGGGGCCCGTGGCCAGCATGTGCCCCCTGCTCTGCTGGACGCATTGCCCTCTGCAAGGGACCCGACAACAGCCCCACCTGGCATGAAGCAGAACTGGGAGCGGGGGAGCAGGATCGGAGCCACTGACTCCGCTTGCTTTAGCGCTTGTGGGTTTTTCTTCTACCCAATTGGTTGAAATTTCCAAACACACTCAAGTAGAGAGAATGGCACAGCGAACCCATGGATCTGTCCTCCAGTCTCAACATTGATCCGCTCTCAGCCAAAGCCTATTCTACAAATTATATTGTTTCATGTGTCAGTCACTCAGTCGTGTCCTACTCTTTGCGACCCCATGGACTGCAGCCCACCAGGCTCCTCCTTCTGTTAGGGGGAGCACGCTGACTGAAACCACCCACCCTGGCCAGGCTCTCTAGTAACCATTCGCATGACAGGAGACCCTGGTAAGGAATACGGAACTAATAAGCCACCACCAACCGGAAAAGTTCGAGAAAGGTCGAAAGGAGACACCGCATGTCCGTCCACTTCCCAGAATCCTTCTTGCTAGCATCCATCTTGGCTGAGCCATGTGTGTGCCACCAGGAAAGACTCTGAATTAGAATGATTGGCCAAAGACAACCCGGAAACTAATCCCATCACCATAAAACCCAAGACTGCGAGCCACACAGCAGAGCTGTTCTCCTGGGTTCCCTTACCCTACTGCTCTCCACCTGGGTGCCCTTTCCCAATAAAATCTCTTGCTTTGTCAGCACATGTGTCTCCTCGGAAAATTCTTTTCTGAGTGTTAGACAAGAGCCCGCTCTTGGGGCCCTGAAGGGGGGCCTCCCCACTTCCTACAACACTTCCATGGGATTTTCCAGGCAAGAATACTGGAGTGGGTTGCCATTTCCTTCCCCAGGGGATCTTCCTGACCCAGGGATTGAACCTGGGCCTCCTGCATTGCAGGAAGACTGCTTATCATATGAGCTACCAGGGAAGCCCTTAATACAGCAGCAGGTGCTTCTAACTGATAAGGATCCACCTATTTCAACACCTATTTCAAAACTGCTGATATTCATCTCTTTCTGTCCTACCAACACGTATGTGCACGTGCAGGCACACGCACACACACAGACACACACACACACAGAAAAAATTCAGGTAATTCACTGTAATATGCGGCCACAGTACCACATTCTGAATTTCCAGTCCAGTTTTTAACTGCTGGTCAGAAGGACTTTGAGGAGGACACAGATTTGGGACATTAATCTGTAAACACACACTGTCCCTTCCCTCCCCCACCGCAGGCAGCAGCACAGAAAGCCCAGCCAAGCTCCTGGTAGACATTGCCAGAGGAACACTGCAAGTGGGATTAAGGACCTGGAGATGGCAGCCCTAGGTTATCTGGGTGGACCCTGTGTAACAACAAGGGTCCTCACAGGGAGGTGGGAGGTCGGGGTGGAGGGAAGGCGCCTGGATGTGTCTTTGAAGAGGGAGGCCGTGGCCGCGCCCCAAGGAGCGTAGGCGCCTCTAGAAGCCCGAAAAGGCAAGAAACAGGTTCTCCCCTGGAGCCGGCAGAAGAAATCAGCCCTGCCAGCGCCGGGACTTTAGGCCAGTAAGACTGACCTCAGCCATCTAACCTCCAGAACTTGTAGCAAAACAGATGCATGTTGTCTTAAGTGGCTGAATTTGTAGCAATTTGTTTACAGCAGCCTAGGAGACTGATACAGTTTCACACAACACAAGCTTCGGAAACGTCATTGCAGAGATCTCCCCATTTGTCAGGGCCCCAGGGACAGACATTAGCATGACAGTAAGTCTGAAGAGGAATCCCTAGGGTGAGAGAAGCTTTACAGAATAGCAGCCCCCAGCTGGACAGAAAGGTGACTGAAGACACCACCGTCCTGGGAGCCAAAGTCCTCACCCTTTGGGGACATCACACACAGACACATGCACACACATGCACACATACAGATACACATGCAAGCATGGACACACACACTTGTGCACACTTGTACACAGACACATGCACGCATAGATGCGTGTACACGCATGCATACATGTGTGCACAGACACACACATGTGCTCAGGCACATGCACACAAACACAGACACACATGTTCACACACAGACACATGCACACATACTACAAAACAACAGCGAGTGGAGGTGGGAGGCGGGTGTTTCCTAGTCCTTGTAAAAGAGGCAAAGAAGCCAAAGGGATGCTGAGGGTCCCCATGCCCTGATTCTGGGCTCTGCCAGGCCACCTTCTGCCAGCTGATGGCTGCAGTGGGCATGTCCTCAGGGAAGCCATGCAATTCTGGGAAGGACCTCTGCTGCCCATTCTTAAGAGAAATGGGTGATCTCATCACCCTGGGCTCCTGTGGGGTGACCTCCTGACTGCCTCCTCTCCTCCCCTATGGAGACAGAAGAGTCCTGAGCTCCAGAAGGCTTGGGCCCCACCCTCAGAACTGGGACGGTGGATCCACACCCCCAGGCTCTTGGGTGACAAACCCTGCTCTTCCTCAGCAGGAACAAGGAAGTCAGAGACAAAGGATGGGTGGCTGACTCTTGAGTGGTGGTCACAGCTGGACCTCTGGCTAAAGAGCAGTTGGCACAAAGGGCCAACAGCCACCAGCTCTGGGTGGGGCACTCGACGAGCATCCTGGGCCCCTTCTCCCCTCAGGAGACGCGATCAGAAAAGCCCTCCTTGCTGAGGCCAGAGCAGAGGTCAGCCTGGGAGGCCCAGGTGTGAAGTTGGGGCAAGGCCTCTGGTTATTTCCTTGGAGAGAGGAGCAGAGGATGGGGCCCTTGAGGCGTGAGCTTGCTTCACTTCCCTATTCCAGCCAGAACTGATTACCACAGGCCCTCTGTTATTCCCTCACAGTCCTGGGCATCAGAAAGAGTCTTGGGAGCCTGAAATCAAGGTATTTCTTCTGGAGGCTGCAGAACAATGTCTGTTTCTTTCTTCAGCTTCTAGAAGCTCCCTCCACCCTCTTCCTCCATCTTGCTTTGACCCACCCACCTTTCCCTTAGAGGGACCTTTGTGATGACACTGCTACCTCAGATACCCCAGGGGTAGATACTGCCCACCTCTAGTCCTTGATTTAATCATGTCCCTTTTCCTGTGAAATGAGTCACAGGTTCTAGGGACCAGGACATGGGTGCTTTGGGGGGACATTCTTCTGCCTTCCATAAATGCCCTTTATTCCAAGACACATCTTGGGGGCCCTGTATGGGGGGTCAGCTAAAATGCCCTGCATCTTTAGACAGAAGCCTCTGGGCTTCCCTGGGGGTCCAGTGGCAAAGATTCTGAGCTCCCAGTACAGGGGTTGCTGTTGTTCAGTCGCTCAGTAGACTGCAGCATGCCAGGTTTCCCTCCTTCATCTCCCTTCACCTTCAGCAACTCAAACTCATATCCACTGAGTTGGTGAAGCTGTCCAACCATCTCATCCTCTGTCATCCCCATCTCCTCCTGCCTTCAATTTTTCCCAGCATCAGAGTCTTTTCCAATGTAGGGGTCCTGGGTTCAATCTCTGGTCAGGGAACTAGAATACACATGCTGAAACTAAGACCTAGTATAGAGAGAGAGAGAAAGAAAGAGAGAAAGAAAGAAAGAGAGACCCCTGCTTCCTGCTGGGGCAGCAACTGTGTGGTTGGGGAGGAGGCAGCAGAGGCACGTTCAAGGCCACCCCCCACCATCCCACCTCCCACTATCAGAGGATCCTTCCTCCAGTTCTCAGCGTTTACCAGGAGCCCCTGCTCATTCAGGGTGCTTTCCCAAAAGTGTGTCAGAAAGTCGACAGACAGTAGCCAGATCCTTGTGAACCCTCAGTGCCATACCTGACATGTGACTCCCTGGGCACTGGGCACCGGAAAAGGCACTTTACAAACAGGGATCATTTAGTCATGTCAGCCCTGGAGAACAACTACTGTCTCCATTCTGCAGGCGAGGATACAGAGGCACAGTGAGACTAAGGAAGGTCACACAGCAGAGCTGGGCCCAAAAACCAACAGGAGACAAGCCTCTGACTAAACCACCCATTTCAGACACGTCCTGGGCAAAGCATGTGCCATGTTTCCTGGGATGTGCTTGTTCTTCGGGACTGAACCACCACCGTCAGATTCAGGAGACTCCAGGAGCTCAACCAAACTCCTGACCCACCTGCTGTGTGTCCTGAAACCTTCTCCCAACTCCTCCCCACGCCCCCACCCCAGCACCATGTTAGTTTCCAAATGCTGGTGAGACAGCTTGGAGGAGCAGGTGCCCCAAAGCGCCTAGAGGGCCTGCTGTCTCAGTTCTGGGCACAGCTCATCCTGCCCCTGGTGGTCAAGACCTCTCCTCACCCATGTCTTTAAATAAAGGAAGCTCTGAGTCATGGCTTGTGCCCAGGACCCTCAGGAGGGGGATGCTTGGGCTCTGGCCAGCCCCTGCGTATTTGCTTCCCCTCCTGTTGCCTGGTCTCCGATGAGTGGTCATTTTGGTTTTAGGTTGATATCACTGGGAGGCAAGGCTATGGGCTCTTAGCCCTAAGAACGGAGCCTGGAAACTGTGGGTGCTCAGAAATGAATGACAAGTGATGGGTGGATGGATGGATAAACAGTTAGACACCTTGTGGAATACTGATTTAAGCCACTCCACATTCCTTTTCTGAACTTTGAGATCCAAAAACCTCAGAAAACTGAAAGCCTTTCCTGACGTCTGGGGCTGACGCCGCTGGGTGGACAGACACGAGACTCCCCATGGTCTTTGTGGGTGCTTAGGGTAAACATCCATGTGTGTCATTGCAGAAACATGGGTGCTCCCATCAGACCTCTTGGTGGTATCATAATACAGACGGTTCAGACACTATGCTACTTTTCTAAAATGAGAAAGTGAAAGTGAAAGTTGCTCAGTCATGTCCAACTCTTTTCATCCCCGTGGACTATACAGTCCATGGAATTCTCCAGGCCAGAATACTGGAGTGGGTAGCCTTTTCCTTCTCCAGGGGATCTTCCCAACCAGAGATTGAACCCAGGTCTCCTGCATTGTTGGTGAATTATTTACCAACTGAGTTATCAGGGAAGGCAAAATGAAAAAAAGTAATCTGAATTCTGAAATATCAGGGCTCAGGATTAGTTTAGACCATAAAGTTAGGGCAGTCACAACAGCTTGATTATCCCCACAGCCCAGTTATACCCAGAGGTGCCCAGATAAGGGGTCAGGAAAGCGTCCCTCCCTGGGACCACAAGGGCTGAACTGGCCACATCCTCACGTTCGTTCTCTCCTTGTGTTAGTCACTCAATCATATCTGACTCTTGTGACCCCATGGACTGTAGCCCCCCCGGCTCCTCTGTCCATGGCCCCACTGTATACCTACAGAACCCCACTGTCCGTGGGATTCTCCACGCAAGAATACTGGAGTAGGTTGCCATTTCCTCCTCCAGGGAATCTTCTCGACCCAGCAGAGATCGAACCTGCGTCTGTCACGTCTAACCTACACGGCAGGCAGGTTCTTTACCACTAGTGCCACCTGGGAAGCCCCATTTTCTCTCCTTATATGGGGAAGGTATTTTTCCACTCATCAACCAAAGCCAACCTTCACACAGCAGATCTGGACTAGCTGATACCCTCACCGTGACTTTTGTCACTTTTTACCTCCGTGGATTTTTTTTTTTTTTTTGTCAATGAAACACTGCTGAGTAGCACAAATTTCAAAAGGTTCAGGCAGGGCCAAGCCGGTCTCTCCCAACCCCGCTCATCCCAGTCCCGGCTCCCGTTTGGGAGCATAGCAGCTGACACACCTAGAAGATTTATCAGGAGGAGAGTAACAGAACGGACCAAGGCTTAGTGACAGCAGAGCCAAGAAAAGAGAAAGTCAGCAAGCTGAGGTTCTGTTGACCACTTTACATGACCCTGTCTGCCCAGAGACTCCCTGAGACTCCGAAAAGACAGCCCGGGACGGCTCGCAGCTTCCCCACACTCTGCTCACATGGAGCTCTTTCTTCCACTTTCCTTCATCTGCACACTCCACTGTGAGAGCAGATGCTTCCTAGTATCCTAATTCTTTCAAACATCATATGGACCAGATGACGACCAGGCAGTGCTCTTGGCATCACAGTGACCTCAATCTTCCAACTGTCTATTTGGACTACTTTTTATCAGAATTCATTACTTTCGCATTAATCCAATTAGCATCTTGTTTACCAATACCTCATTTTTAATTTGCAGCTTCCTTCTAAAAGCTGGGGGGACTTTGACAACCTGCGTCCTCCTCGCTCATTACTGCCAAGTAATTAGGCAAGAAGCACCCCTGATCAGAAGCTAAGAAGCCTGGAGCAGTTGCAGCTTGTCTGGCTCCGCGAGAAAAAAAAAAAAAAGACAGAGCGTCTCCTAATTACCGGGGTTTTGTTGGTTGAGTGAGGGGACGGGGCAGGGGGGCAGGGGTGGAGGAAACAGAGGTGTGTAAAAGCAGAGGGGCCTCTAATCACTGGGTTTTGCAGATCACAGAAAACACCGAGGGGATCCCCTTTCGATCTGCATACTAATGAGGACCTGCCCTCCCACAGTCTTTTGGGGAATTGTGCTAAATTTGCATTGCACATAATGCAAATGATTGAGGACCCTAAATGCAGGACCGCCCAGTGTGGAGGGGGTGATTTGATCTGTTTATTTGTGCCCTGCCTGGCAGAGACGAGGATTTGATCCCTGGGTCAGGAAGATCCCCTGGAGACAGAAATGGCAACCCACTCCAGTATTCTTGCGTGGAGAATTCCCTGGACAGAGGAGCCTGGTGAGCTACAGTCCACAGGGTCAAAAATTGCGGGATACAATTGAGAAACTCAGCGAAACACACACAAAGCACAGGGAAGCATAGCCTCCCCTCCTGTAGCCCCAGCAGCTCTGCAGAGACTCCTCAAGCTGCATCCCTCCCAAAAACCGCCCTGCATCACTGCGCAGGATGGCAGGACCCACACTGGGCCCCAGGCTGCCCTCCTGGTCCCCACTCTGGCCCATCCCCCAGAGCCTGGCATGTATGCTGGATGGACACAGAAGTGGCCTCTGTCTGGCAGGTGGGCACCACGCAAGCAAGCTCAGAGGCCCAAGGCTGCCAAGAGAGGCCCTTGGATCTTTCTCACGTCTCAGCCCCGATGGAGAAAAGAGCCCAAGAAGTCAGGGAGGAGGGGGAGAGGCATCTTCGCTGCCTGCTCTGAAGGACCCAGTCCATCCCTGCCCCAGGAGAAGCCGCCTGCCCAATTAGCCAGAGGCTTCCCCAGATGCCTGCCTCCTGGGCCTGGCACCTTGGAGCGGCAGGTGAGCAATTAGAGTGCCCGCCCCTCCTCACAGGCACCCAGGGCCTCAGGAATGATTTGCCGGCTGGCACTGGGTGGGACTCACCAGGGAATGGTCCCTTCTACATGCAGCCACCCTGAGCAGGACCACAAAGGAGGGACCCCTGGACACCCAGCCCAGCCCTGATGCCCAGGCCCCCAAACCCTGGCTGGTGGGAGGCAGACTTGTTTGATGGGGCAAAGAGGGGGCTGGACCAGTCTTTCCTGGGCGCCTTGGGTCTGCCCTCTGGGGCTCTCAGGTGTGTTCCTGTGGGCCACTCAGGGGAGCCCTGGCTCCAGTTCCAACAACGAGGAGGCAGGTGGGTTTCCCCTGCCCATGGATGAAGAGCCTGGAGACTAGTCCAAGGTCATGGAGGAGCCAGGTCTGCTCTGGACTACTGTCTGGACTACCAGCCCAGGGCTTTGCCTGTTGTACCCTCTGCCCGTGGTATGCCAGGCATGGGTGGCCAGACAACACCTGCATCTGATTTAATCACTTGGTCTGAGGTTTCTGGCTTCGGTGCCCACCTACAAGTGTGGTAAACGCCCAGAGGCACGTACACGGGGGGGGGGGGCACTATGAATGTCTACTGTCAGGGTTATAACTCACCCTTGCCCCAAAACACGGGTGGGAGGACAGAAGCACTGGGCGGGGCTGGAGCGGGGTCCTCACTCCGGTGCCCCCGCCCCTCTGGCTCCCAGGTCTCTCTGGGGCTCACTCTTTGCGGGGACCGGATTCTAAACCCAAGGGCCAGAGTGTCGCTGCCACCGACCCTCCAGAGTTGCCCGAAATGTCCACTCCGTGGCCCTAGACCTGCCCTCGGGGAGGCCCGTCTCCTCTCTCCAAGCCCCGCATTGCCCTCCCTGCTGCCTGGTCCCTCTCCTGGTCCAGTTCCTCGGAGGTGCCGGCCCTCCTCCCCTGACTCCCCCAGGTTGATGCCTGCCCACCTCTAAGCCCCTCTTTGCCACCGGTGGCCCAAAGCCGCTCGGTGTGTCTGTTCTCCCCCACCTCTGGGGGCTGTGACAGCCCACGTAGTCTGGGTGGGGTGGGCGGATGGTGGTGGGAAGAACTCCCCGCAAAGGCTGGAGGAGTGGCTCTCTGCACCTTTGGCTGCCCTGGAACAGACTGGGGGAAGGGGTGTCTGGTTCCTCTTTCAGCACAGAGGGGTGTGGGTTATAAGAAGTTTCTTCACCTTTCTCGTCCTGGCCCCTGGGCAGCCCAAAGGCTGAGGAACACTTCTTAGAAACGTATTTCAGGGAGTTCACTGGTTGCCCAGTGGTTAGAACCCAGTGCTCCCAATGCCGTGGCCCTGGGGGTTCCAGAGGTTGCATGTGCAGTATGGGCAAGCAAAACACTACAAATGAAGCTAGCTACATTGAATTATGATTATTCTAGTGGGTTCAATCTCACCCCTCCCCTTTGCAGACACGTAAGATAAAGACCTCGGGATGGGCTCTCCCGGATCGCTGTGGTTCCAAATCCAATGACACGGGTCCTTGTAAGAGACAAAAAGGGGAGACACAGAGGAGAGGCTGTGTGAACCCAGAGGCAGGGATTGGGGTGATGTGTGTAGAAGTCCAGGAAGATTCGGGGCAAGGGGTAAGACAGAGACGCGCTCTCCCTCAGAGCCTCCAGAGGAAACGAGCTCTGCCCACACCTGCGTTTTAGACTTTTGAACTCCAGCCCATGAAAGAATAAGTCCTTTTCGTTTGTTTTCAGCCCCCTCGTTCTTGGTTGTCTGCTAGTGCCCCAGGACGCTAACACAGTTAGGATGATATTTAAAAGCAAAATTAGGGACATTCCCTGGCTGTCCAGTGGTTAAGAACCTGCACTTTCACTGACAACACCAGTTCAATCCCTGGTCAGGGAAATCAAGATTCCACAAGCTGCATGGCTTGGCCAAAATAAGATAAAAGCCAATTTGTGATATGCTGATTACGGGGCTTCAGGTAGCAGGTCTGACGACTATTTCAACTCAGTGACAGGAACAAATGAAATTTTGAGATTTCCACAGCAGCTGCCACACACAATGAAAATATCAGTGATTCCTTTAGGAATTTTTGCTCTCTTTGGGCTCTGATTCGAGGGAGGATCTCTAGGAAAAGAAAATACTTTTGAGGAGTGAATGTCTGTTCTGCAAAGGAATACCAGCCTGAGAGCAGACACGAAGCAGGGGATGCAGATGAAAAGGCAGTGCCTGCCCACTCGTGCAGACTCTCAGAGCTGGCTGCAGTGAGAGTGTCTTTAACTCGAGCCCGGATGAGTAGAGGTAGCTTTTCTTATATAGAAAAAAATCAATTTTCCTCTGCATAACACACTCAGTAAGGGTTTTCCAGGAGTCCTATGTAATCTACTTAAGAAGGCAAACTTAATAAAAAAAAAGATATTGTATATTTTCAGTTCAATTCAGTCGCCTAGTCGTGTCCGACTCTTTGCGACCCCATGGACTGCAGCACTCCAGGCCTCCCTGTCCATCACCAATTCCGAGTATACTCCATCTCATGTCCATTGAGTCGGTGATGCCATCCATCTATCTCATCCTCTGTCATCCCCTTCTCCTCCTGTCTTCAATCTTTCCCAGCATCAGGGTCTTTTCAAATGAGTCAGTTCTTTGCATCAGGTGGCTTGTATATTTTGGCTACACACAAATGGATGCTGCTAGTTGCAGACACGGAGAGGGCAATGGCACCCCACTCCAGTACTCTTGCCTGGGAAACCCCATGGACGGAGGAGCCTGGTAGGCTACAGTCCATGGGGTGGTGAAGAGTTGGACACAACTGAGTGACTTCACTTTCACTTTTTACTTTCATGCATTGGAGAAGGAAATGGCAGCCCACTCCAGTGTTCTTGCCTGGAGAATCTCAGGGACGTAGGAGCCTGGTGGGCTGCCATTTATGCGGTCACACAGAGTCAGACACGACTGAAGTGACTTAGCAGCAGCAGCAGCAGTTCCAGACAACTGGGTAGGGCACCGAAACACTTTACAGCAGCTTGCAGGGGTAAACTGGCACAGAGTGTTCTGGGGGCACAGTTCTCATAATAGTAAAGCTTTCAGCATCCAGACAGAAGCATGGGCAGGGGCCAAGGAAACTAGGATTGCTCAAACACTCCTCTCAGGTTTTTTGTTTTGTTTTGTTTTTTCATTTTTTTGCTGTATAAAGCTAAATCATCAGAAAATGAGTAGTTTTAAATTGACTCAGCACTCCCATGGAAATGTCCAAATTGGGAAATAAAGGCGTGCCCTTCCATTTTATGGGGGCTGGGTAGAAGAAATAAAGTTTCTGGTTTTTGTTTTTGTTTTTTTTTTTTTGCAAACCCAAAGTTCATTGTGTGTATCCTCATGTGTTTTATACAAGCCTTTAGAGGACAAACTTCCTTTGAATTTGTTGTCCAGAAGCAGTCTCCTGGCTGGATGAACATGAAGCTTCCTTTCACCCACCGATGATTTCCCTTTAAGGTGTCAGAATCTCCAGGTGAATGCCATCCTTGGCCACAGGCAGGACCTTCCCTAGGTCCGGTTCCGAGTTCTCTACAAATAACTACTCAGGGAAGCATCGTTGCTCCAGTACCCCCGATAGAGACTGGCAGCTTCCATCCAAACCACAGGCAGATTGCTGCCCCATTGCCAGCCTTCCCCACTCCCAAGGGGAGACCTGTTGGCTACCAGAGAACTATGTCCCCTACTCTACCAAGGGCCTCTGGAGCAGCAGCAACAGTCAGCACTTTGGAGCCCACTTACGGGTAGCAGGCGTCATTCTAAGCACTTAGATATGGCATCTTGGTTACTCTTCCTCCAACCCTCTGGGACAGAGGCCAGTTTATAGACAGGTAAACTGAGGCTCCAAGTGGTTAGGTAACTCACTGGAGGGCTATGACAATTAAGTGGCGGAGAAGGGATTTGAACCCTAATGTTTTAACCTCCACACCTACACGATTAACCATTGCACCAGGCTAGCCCTTCCATGGGGCTGTCCTTGGAGGCTGAATTTGTAGACAGCTACCCTGTTCTCCTGTTTTCCCAGCAAATTCTGGTAGATAGTAAAGGACAGGGAAACCTGGAGTGCTGCAGTGCGTGGGGTCACAAAGAGTCGGACACAACTTAGAGACTAAACACCACCCCCTGTCCCCCAGAACCTCAGTAAGACTTTGAAATCGGGCTCAGCTTTCTGTGGCCATTCTCCTGGTGGCACCCCACTGACACCCTGGCAATTTCTGGTACCAGCCCAACTTTTTATCTTATTTTTAAAAATCACATGCATGATCCATACATTCATATGCTGCAAAATGTTAAATACTTTGACTTTTCGTTCTTGATACAATTCTTTTTTAACTTATTGAGTAAGTCAAAAGATGAGTGCTAGACTTCCGGTAAACAGTGCATTTTCACCCAAAAGCTAATTATTAAGGTGAAACAAACAGTAACAATGAAAGAAGAAAAAAAAAAAAAAAAGAAGAAAACAATTGTGCCAAGGCTCCCAAATGTACAGCATTCAATAAGCAGGCCACAGTATACTTGAACCAAATGACCTCTGGTCAGAAGTGAATGGTGTACTGATTCCCCGGCCCTTTGCTGGTTCATAGTGGTTTACCCATCACCCATTTATGTATGCAGACACGTGTATACTTTGTGCAAAGTCGCTTAGGGACCAAAGGAAAATACAAGCTGTAACCCATGGGGTCTCAGAGTCTGAGTGACTGAACAACAACAAGAAGGTGATAATAGCCACCCCCCAGCACCCCCACCCCAGTCTAAGGCCTAAAAGGACAGTGACTGCAAAGCAAAGAGGACTAGGAGAGAAGGGGTCCTGGAAAGACATGTGATCTCTGGCCAGGCCGGCCCAGGGACTAATTCTGACCCCTCTTTTCCCTGTTTGGAACAGATTCAGAAAACAGGTGGGTACTTCAGGCAACTCAGGGCCACCCAGAGATGCCACTCTGGAACCTGGCCCCTTGGTAAACTACCCCTGGGACCAGCTTAGGGTCTATGCCCAGTTCCCCGGGTCCAGGGAAGACCTGGGTCTCGCTTGGCCTTGCGGGGTAGGGTGGCTAACGCCTCCAGATTGCTAATAGTCCTCTAGAGTGCAGACGGACTGGGACCTGGCGGGGAGGGGCTTGTCAGCTACGGGCACCTGCACCCCCCAGCCAGCCTCTTTGGGGGTCGCACTCCCCACCTCCCCTTGAAGCTGGGGTGGAGAGGGGTTAACCTGAAGCAGGCCCTCTGGGAATCCCAGCCAGGCTGATCCTGGCCCCAAAGGCCGCCACGCTGGGGGCAGGACCCCACATCTCCTCCCCGGCTGGACTCTGGCTCCCTGCCGCCTCACCGCGCCCTGTGTCAGTAGCTGGTCGTACTCGAGGGAGACCCCAGGTCAGCCTTTCTCGAGTTCCTGCACAAGGTCTCTTCTCACCGACT
>SJXQ01001980.1:975159-986220 GCA_006408695.1 Aepyceros melampus
CCTGCGGCGGCGGGGGGTGGGGGTGGGGTTGGGGAGAAGAAAATCGCAACCCCAGGACCCGGGATTAAGTGAAGCCGCTCGCTTCCGGGTGGTACGAGCCGGGCTCCTCCGCCCTGGCGGACTCGCCACCTACATCGCTCACCCAGCCGAGGCCACAGCCCCGCTCCCGCCCCTGTCTGCATTGTGGATCTGCGGGAATACTCTCTGGACGCGACTTCTTCGGCCCAGCGGAAGATGTGCCCACAGCACCCGGGGAGTAATTCCGAACACAAACACTCCCGTTTCGAAGCCGGCACCTTGCTCCCTCCCCCGGCCACCGCCTCGCGCGCCAGGGGCTGGGTTTCGTTCCGCGCTGCGCCGGTATGCGCGGGTGTCCACGGCGACACGTGGGTAGTGCACTGGAAATTGATTTCTACGCGCAGAGACCCGCTTCAGACCAAGACTTTCCTAGGGCGCCCACACCTGGGGCTCCATACACCGGTCGCCCCCGCAGGGCAGACGGGGTCTTCAGGGCTTCCTTCTAGTCCTAGGGCTTTGGCTGAAGAAACCAACAGGCTGGCGAGTTTTGAACTACTCAAGGCAGCGGGTACCTGCTGTGCGCTGCCTTCTGGTGCTCAACGTTACCTGCCTCAAGGCCACGGAAACCCGCGCGGCAGAGTTGCCCTGGAACTGCGCGCAGCAGCGCTGGTGCACGGGTCCGCACCTCACCTGGCCCATCTGACTGACTGCCACACACCTTTACTGATCACCTATCGCTTGCAAGGTGCGAGGTATGGGAGCTGGGGTACCCAAAGACGAATCACACACAGGGTTTGATCTGGCCAGGGACAAAAACGGCTGGTACCGCCGAACAGGACGCCTGCACGCATCCCCTACCCGTTAGTTTTGGGAAGCTGGAGGAGGCTTCCCCAGGGCACAGGACCAGGCCGGATACACGCGGATGCGAGTAGGACCCGGGCCGGATCTCGGATCTCAGGACGCAAGAGCGGGGGCGGGTGTCCCGGTCCGCGCGATCTAGAGGCCCCACAGGGCCTGGCAGATTCGCGAGGGCGAAGAGGACCAGGAGTCCCTAGTGAGCAAGAAGACAGGCCCGCGCGGGGCGGCGAGCGAGGCCAGCAGAGCCAGCGCCAACGCAGGAGCTCGCTCCAGTCCGTGCCGTGCGGGCTGCGGCGGGGCTCTGGTCCCGGCCCGGGTGTTGTTCTCCTCGCGGATCCGAGCGCAGGTGCGCGCGTGTGATGG
Organism: Aepyceros melampus; assembly: GCA_006408695.1. Lineage (NCBI taxonomy): Eukaryota > Metazoa > Chordata > Mammalia > Artiodactyla > Bovidae > Aepyceros > Aepyceros melampus. The sequence continues at coordinate 976,399 of SJXQ01001980.1, forward strand.
ACAAGCGGGCGCGCAAGATCCAGGAGCTTTCTGCGCGGTGCGAGCGCCAAATTCGTTCTCTCTTGGATCAGAGAAGTTCCTAATCGCCAAGTGAGGGCCTCGCTGGAAGCATGTTGCCGGACTTAGCCAAAAGACAAACGAAGAAAAACGAATATTTATTCATACTCTATGTATAGAATATAATATACGTACTATGCAGCATATTTCATATTCATGTGTGTATACAAACACACAGATACATAGAACGGCACGTTTTAACTTCAGACAAGCGGATAAATTTTAAGCATATGAGTCACGTAGTATTGGGGAACATATTTATCCTAGAAAATGATTCGTTGTTTATCTAAATTCAGCTGTAGTGCACTTTCTGCATTTTATATGGCAACCCTAGTTGGAAGGGACTTCCCACACGTGAGCACCGGCGGAAATCCCGAGTGGGACGAAACACCTTGTCTCCTTTAAAGCGCGGCTGCGCGCGTTGGGCGGGGTAGCGAACTACAAGCCCCACAATGCCGCGCGTCACCCGGGGCCCTGACTGGCTGCGGCCCGCTTCCCGCCCTTCCGTCACTTCCGGTCGCGGAGGGGCGGTTGCGGCTGGCCGGGCCGGCGGGGCTTGGCGGGCCCCCGGGTGCAGCGGCCGCCATGAACTTCTCCGAGGTGTTCAAGCTCTCTAGCCTGCTCTGCAAGTTCTCCCCGGACGGCAAGTACCTGGTGAGCGGCCGCCGGGCCTGGGTCGAAGGCGCGCCTTCCGCGAGGAGGCGCGTGTCCGCATGGGGCGGCGAGGAAACAAGGGGGTGGGGCGTACTGGGGCCCGGAAGGAGGCAGCAGGTGTGGGCCCCGGGCAGGTGACCGGGGCAGTGGTTCCGAGCAGAGTCCCTGGACACTTGCTGCGTTCTGGGAGCCCGGGAAGCTGCCTGCCCCTCGGTTTCCATCTGTTAAAAGCAGGTAAAGCCACACTGTCTTCACAGACTTGAGGACACAGTCAGCGTGGCCGCTGTTGTTCAGTCTCTCAGTCGTGTCCTACTCTTTGTGACCCCATGGGCGGCAGGACGCCAGGCTTCCCTATTCTTCACTATATGCTAGAGTTTGCTCCCTTGAGTCAGTGATGCCAACGAACCATCTCATCCTCTGCCATCCGCTTCTCCTCCTGCTCTGTCTTTCCCAGCTTCAGGGTTTTTTCTAATGAGTTGGCTCTTCGAATCGGGTGACCAAAGTATTGGAGTTTCAGCTTCAACATCACTCTTTCCAATGAGTTTTTAGGGTTGATTTCCTTTAGGATTGACTGCCCTGATTTCCTTGCTGTCCAAGGAACTCAAGAGTCTTTTCCAACACCGCAGCTCAAAAGCAGCAATTCTTCGGCGCTCAGCCTTCTTTATGGTCCAACTCTCACATCCATACACTACTGGAAAAACCATAGCTTTGACTATAAGTTGTTTGTAAAAAAAAGGCAGGTATATAATCCTGTTGGCTATAAAACGGTGCAGTGCTGCAGCTAGCTGTTGTCACCTTTTCCAGCCCCCCTTCGAGGGTCTCTACCACACACCGGATGAATGACTTAGGTAACTAGCATTCTGTGCTTAGATAAAGAGAGTGGTCCACACTCCTGGTATCTGAGTTGCTCATTCCGTGGATGGCAGAATGGTTCTCACATCACTGAGCTCTCATACATGAAATGTAAGTTTTGAAATATACCAGTATGATCAGTGTACATTCTCAGAATCTTGGGGGGAGATGTGGTGGGTGGGTGATAGTTGGCATTGGAAAGACATTAAGGGAAAATACGCTTTTAAAAAACTGTACTTAGTTTTATTAACTATTAACTGATGCTCCTGTTTTGTCTTTTCAGTCTGAGCTTTGTTAACATTCCATTTGTCCTTGAGGATGGATGTATTAATAGCTCAAATTACATGTTTACCTTCTTTATGGAGGTTTTATTCTAAATCACATAGTATGGTATTCAGCTACAAAATACAAAATACCTTTAGTTTAAATGGCACCCCAAAAACCTTGGTATACTTTTCAGAATACTCCCCAGTAAATTTGTTTTTTGTCATTTATGAAACTTCTCTGGTGGCTCAGCTGGTAAAGAATCTGCCTGCAATGTGGGAGACCTGGGTTCGATCCCTGGGTTGGGAAGATGCCCTGGATAAGGGAAAGGCCACCCACTCCAGTATTCTGGCCTGGAGAATTCCATGGACTGTATAGCCATGGGATTGCGAAGAGTCTGTACACAACTGAGTGACTTTCACTCACTGACATGAAACTTCCAGTGAATTAGGGAGACAAAGATTACATTTCCTCATTTAGTTATGGTACATTTTAGTTTTACATTCTGATTAAAATTGTGAGCCTAGGTAGTAATGTGTGTGATAGTAATGTTACTGGAACCATGTTCTTCAGAGCTCTATCCTAAACGCTGAGAAAAGTAGGACAATGTTGCTGTTTTTAACACCTTGCAACAGATTTGATACAGTTTTTCCAAGTGTTGCTACAGACATTTCATTTCACCAGGAGTTTGTGGTAACTGATCACAGCTTTCAAAGCTACAAAGTGAAAAAATAAGCAGGGACAAAAAAAAAAAAAGCAGGATATTTGTTCTAATCAGCAGTCCATCTCACACTCTTTTTTTCCCAGGTGGAACTCACTGGCTTTTTAAAAATGAAAGTTCATAAAACAAAAACCTAATAATCCAGTTTGACCTTGATAAGTACCAACATGAGGCAATTAACATTCAGAAGTCAGTTCTTGATTTTTGAATGACGATTTACTCTCCGGTTAATAGATAAGTATGATCAGTCATAGAAGTCATTTGCTTGGATTTGGATATTATTAACAAATATGGACATAAATAACTGTATCTTTAAGAACACTATATTAAGAGTTAAATGTTTCCAAACTCAGGATTAGGAAGAAGTTAATGGGTGTGTAAGAAACCCCCCAGCCCTCTCTCTGTCAAGTCCCTTTTCCTCTCAAACGACTGCCATACTGAACACTTTTGAAACGTCTGCTCACCTACTATGTGGGGTTTTCCCCACACCAAGCAGTTCTCCCCAAGACCAGCTGGGTGTCCTACAGTTTGACTCCGTTTTGACACTGTCCACCTGGAGAGAGTGCAGAGCCCACGGGTGGAGAGAGCTCATCCCGACAAGACTGCCCCCCCCCCACTTTTCAGACTGCAGTTGAAAGTCCAGGTTGTCACCTTTGCTCCTGACTAACTGGATGTAGGCTCCATGACCTCCTCTTTGGGTTCCATTAGTTTGCTGGAGTGACTCATAGTGCTCAGAAAAACGGATTTACCATATTATTAAGGGGTGTGATAAAGGAACAGGTGAGCAGGCACATGAAGAGATAAAGAGGGTGAGATCTGGGGGTCTCGAGTGCAGGAGTTCTGTCCCCATGGAGCTGGTAAAGAATCTGCCTGCAATGTGGGAGACCTGAGTTTGATCTCTGGGTTGCGAAGATCCCCTGGATAAGGGAAAGGCTACCCACTCCTGTATTCTGGCCTGGAGAATTCCATGGGCTGTATAGTCCACGGGGTCGTAAAGAGTCAGACGCAACTGAGTGAGTTTCACTCACCCTCCCAGGATGTGGGTGTGCTTGCCCACCGGGAAGCTCTGGACCCTGCATCTTTGGGATTTTTTGGAGGCTTCACCACATAGACCTGGTGATCATTCACTCCATTTTGAGCCCTTTTTGCTGAAGAGAAGAGGAGAGCAGGGCTGAGAATTCCAAGCCTCTAATCTTGGCTTGGTCTCTCTGGTGACAGTCCCCCCAGGAGCCCCCTCAGAGTTGCCTTGGTAGAATAAGAGACGCTCCCGCCCCCCAGGACTTTCCGAGGGTTTCATCAGGAGCCTGTGTCAGGACCTGTGGGAGACACCAGTGTGTATTATCTATTCTCTCATCACAGGTAGATGGACGTTTATGACGTGTCCTTCAGTTCAGTTCAGTCACTCAGTCGTGTCTGACTCTTTGCGACCCCATGGACTGTAGCCTACCAGGCTCCTCCCTCCATGGGATTCTATGACGTGTCCTTACACTTGCAGAATTTCAGACCTGTATATTGACTTTCTGTTGGTTTGCGTCCAGGTTAGACACTAAACGAAAGGGAGCTGTGTTCCTGGATCTTTCTCACCGGCAGTCTGGAGCCCCCTCCTCGTGCCTCACACACAGCTTGTTTGCAGGTGCTAGAACCAGAGGGAAGCTGGTTGTTCTCAGAGGGCCTTTGCCCAGCGCCATGTCCTGCTTTAGCATTTGTCACGCACTGAAGACAGGCACAGAAATGATGCCAGTAGAGTTCTGCAGTAATATTTCCTCCTGGGGCTTAACAGCTGGGCACCTGGTTTTACATTTATGCTTCATCTTTCTGCTAACTCATCTTTGTTTGGAATAGGCTGTTCACATGGTAAACACAAGACCATCTAGATGTAAAGCGTGTATGCAGGGAGAGGAGGCAACCATCCTGATTGGAGGGCACGCTGCCATCCTGAGAGTGCCCTCCTCTGGAGCCCACCCCGCCATGACCTCTCTCCCCCGCCCAGGCTTCCTGCGTCCAGTACCGGTTGGTGGTCAGGGATGCGAACACCCTGCAGATCCTCCAGCTATACACGTGCCTGGACCAGATCCAGCACCTCGAGTGGTCGGCCGACTCACTCTTCATCCTGTGTGCCCTGTACAAGCGGGGGCTCGTGCAGGTACCTCCGGATGGATTTCCCCCCTCCCCTAGGCACAGCCCCAACCCAGGGCCTTGTTCTGTGCCCTGCTGGTGTGGGGGAAGGGGCTGCACAGGTCAAAGCCTGTTTTCTTTTAACATTATAATAGTGTTCTAATAGTTTAAGTACTTTTAAAAATAAGAAAGCATGTAAATGTCCTTGATCTGTAACCTAGTTCATTCTGAACAGGAAGTGTTCAGCAAGCAGCTCGGCTGGTTCCTGTGTTTAGGGAGTGCTGAGATGTATCTTGTTATAGACCCCACACTTAACTAAGTGAGGTCTCAGACAGCAAAGGGACTAAACCCTTCAAACCACAACAGAGTGATATCACTGAGAAGTGTGGTGCAACCCAGGACCTGTCCTTCACAGTGAAGGATTCTGAGAGTTTGCCCATCTTTGCTTCCACGCAGCTCACCAGTTGTTCTTAAGCCTGAGTAGCAAACGGATTCATCTCTTTTGTGAGTCCAGGTGTGGTCCTTGGAGCAGCCAGAGTGGCACTGCAAGATAGACGAGGGCTCGGCGGGGCTGGTGGCCTCCTGCTGGAGCCCCGACGGGCGCCACATCCTCAACACGACAGAATTCCATGTGAGTGGACACCCCAAATACCTGCCTCAGCCACAGGACAGTCACCCCTCACCCCTTGTCCTGATCACTTGGGAGGATTGGAGGGAGTGGTCTAGTGGGGAGGATGTATGTCATAAATGGTTAGAGCATTATAAGCCCATGAGTGTTGTTATGTAATCTTTTTGCCCAGTTTTAATGAAAAAAGGTTTTTAAAAAGAACATCTCAAATTGTATCTTTAAGTATTTAGACAGGTCCTTTGATTCAACAATAGAAAAGAACTTCAGTGCTGCAAATAGAAGAGCCGACTGGTTGGAAAAGACCCTGATGCTGGGAAAGACTCAGGGCAAGAGGAGAAGGGAGTGACAGAGGATGAGATGATTGGATGGCATCACTGTGTCAATGGGCAAGAGTTTGAGCAAACGCGGGGAGATAGTGAACGACAGGGAAGCTTGGTGTGTGCAGACTGTGGGTCGCAGAGTCAGACACGACTTAGCGACTGAACAGCAACAGCACACGAATTTACATCTTTCCCTGGAGACGGCTCATCTTTGTGTCTCTAACCTCCTCATTCATTTGCTCTTGAAGCCTTGGGCTCCCTCGGGATGCAGGACTCTGGGCAGGAGCTCTGAGTGGGAAGAAGACCTTTGAAATCCAACTGTAAATCAGAGACAGCTTGGGTGGTGTGCATGTGCCTCCCAAACACATCACGTCGGGGGACTATGGGGGCTTTGGATGTCCTGGTCCTTCATTGGCACAGCTTCTTCCAGCCCCTGCATGTGACGTGCCTGCAGTGGGTCCCCCAGAAATCCTCTGCAGAGCCTCCACTCAGACAGTCAGGCCACTCCCTGTCCCTGCCCACCCCAGGCCCAGCCACCTAGCAAGGCAGAGCAACTCACCCCCTTCACTGCTTCAAGAGGCTGAGGGGCATCTTGTGTGGCTTTCTCTCCTAAATGTGTTTCTCTGAGAAACATTTTTAGGTTCGCTACTATATGAAAACTTTGACTATAGCACCCCTGGCCTGTTATCCCAGGGCATGCTTTCTTGGACCCCTGGATGCTGAATCCCCCAGAAATACTGGGCCCTCCATGGACTGCTGTGCCTGCAATAAAGCTTAATTTATCAGGCAGAAAGGGGTGCTGACTGTACTTTGAACTAAAATGCACTTATATTTAATTTTGTGTCACTCAGATAATACTGTCACAAAATGAAAATCAAACACTAAGACCATTAAATTTAACAATTGTGGGAGTTCTTTGCTGGTGCAGTGGTCAGGACTCAGCACTTTCACCTCCGTGTCCTGGGTTTGATCCCTGGTTGGGGAACAAAGATCCTGCAAGCCACATAGCACCACCAAAAAAAAAAAAATTTAGCAGTTGTAGATGTGAGTTTGACACACTTCTTCAGACAGAAGACACGGTGGGACTCCTGATACTTTTACTTCAGTAAATCTCTTGTTTAGGTGCGGGCAATCTGGACCTAAGTGACTCGCAACTGTCTTTCTGAGAATGCTAAGTTAATGCTGTTTCCTTTCTCTTCCTCCCCCTTCCCCGGCAGCTGCGGATAACTGTGTGGTCCCTGTGCACAAAGTCCGTGTCCTACATCAAATACCCTAAGGCTTGTCAGCAGGGTGAGTCGTCAGAGCTACTCAGAGGCCATTTCTCTGAGTTTGGGGGTTTGGAGACCTTTTTGATCAAAACTACTAAAGAGAATGTTGTTTAACAGATGTCAGAGAAGGGTTTACATGCAGATCCTGTATGTCTGTCACAGAGCTGGGTGTCAGATCCTTTCTTGTTCGCGTCAGTCCCGGGACCCCACCCCACACAGCGGATTTTGAAATTAATCTTCTGTTGACTTGACTCTGAGCTCTGTAGAGGGGAACAGTGACCTATCCCATCCATGCGTCTCAGAGGAGGGACGAAGGGTGTGTGTCCACTGTGCCCTCAGTTAACCCCCCACACACGTTTAACTGAACCTGAGAGCTCATCAATGCCCCCCTCCCGAATCATGAATTTACTTGATTGTCTTCTAGTTAATAAACAGAAGGAAGTATCACATGATTTGCGAAGTTTTTTTGTTCTTTCTCTTGCCGTCAGTGGCTTGAAGCTCACATGTGAGTGAAATGCAGTCGTTCATTTATTTTTTGTGTTCATGGTTTGCGTGTTAGTGTCTCTCCAGATGACACGCATGCTTCTTGGTGAAACAGTGGCTCTGTCACTTAGGTGTTCGCTTGAGGTGTGAAGTGTGGCTGAGGACTCAGTTCACCGATGTGGACCTGGAAGGGACAGTCTGACGTTTCAGCCAGATTCTCACCTTAAATTGACTTCTTCCAAATTTAAATTCAAAAGTAAAAATAGGAGCTGTGGTGACGAGCCTGCATTGACCCAGCTGAGCTTCTTGCAGTTGATTTCCTGAGAATACAGCATCCGGTAGGGCTCCACACTTCCCAGTAATATTTAGGGGCTCATTGGGGCTCAGGGCACCCTGTGTGTCTCACAGGTTCTCTGTACGTCAGAAGCCTGATCGAGGGTATGGGGACCCTGCCTCATGTGCCCGCACTCTGCCACAGACTCGAGGTCTCTGCGCTGCGTCCCCTCTTCAGACCTCTGCCTTCTCTCTCTCCTTCTAATGTGAAAACAACTGCTCCTCGATCCCAGGACCTTTCCTTCTTCTCGGCAGGAATAACCTCACCAGGGATGGCCGCTACCTGGCGCTGGCAGAGAGGCGGGACTGCAGGGACTACGTGAGCATCTTCGTCTGCAGTGACTGGCAGCTGCTACGGGTGAGGCGCACCCCGGGAGCGCCTGTGACCCTGGGGCGGGGGTGGGGCGGAGGCATGTTCTTAAAGGTCCCACAGGCTCTTCTGGATGGTGTGAGAAAGGCAGCTCCATGTTTTCAAAGGTGGTTGCTGCCTGTTACCCCATGGCACGCACATGGACAGGTGTTCACAGGATCCGGGGAGACTGTGTGGGCTCACAGGGTGTTAGCAGTTACCAGTCCCCCAGATGGGAGCCGCGAGGCTTGTTGGCTCAGTAGTATTAGCGTCCACATGCCCACAGCAGGAGGAGCAGTGAGCTGTAGGTTAACACTGACCATGTGCCTGGATGGGCAGGAAGCAGTCTGGGCTGGATCCCGGATGCTATTGGATGGCGGCCTTCTTAACCATGGCAGTGATGTCCTGGAAGGGTCTCCCCTGAGCTGATCTTAAAGGGGTGAGACTCAGCTGCACGGAGGCCTGAGCCACATCGCGGCTGCATGTTGCTTACCCTGTCATGGCAGGAGGACACAGCTATAGGTGTTTCTGCCCATGGCTAGATGTGTTAACACCTGTATTAACGCATCAGGTGTGAGATAGATGTTCGTGTATTTGTTGAAGAAAATGTTCCTAATGTCATCTGTTCCCCGCCGCCCGCCTGGGAAGCACTTTGACACGGACACTCAGGACCTGGCAGGGATCGAGTGGGCCCCCAACGGCTGCGTGCTGGCCGTCTGGGACTCCTGCCTGGAGGTAGGGAGCCTGCTCAGGATGCACTCTCTGCGTGTAGCGCTGTTGTCTGTGTTTCTCACGCTCTCTGAACGCCTCAAGCATGAATTCTGCCTTTTTCAGATGTTGAGCTGAGGAGCTTTTATTACAAGTCTTTAGGCTTAAGACCCAGCTTCCCCTTTTCCACAATGTTCTCTCTGTTCCTCCAGTACTGTCCCCGTCTCCATTCCCACCACTGTGGAGGAGGGCAGGGTCCCCGCCCAAGTCTCATTCCCCTGGGGTGGCCACCTTGCACGCCACAGGTTCAGTGATGCCTTCACTGTCTCTGCAGTACAAGGTCCTGCTCTACTCCCTGGACGGCCGGCTGCTATCTGCCTTCTGCGCTTACGAGTGGTCCCTGGGTATCAAGTCCGTGGCCTGGAGCCCCAGCAGTCAGTTCCTGGCGATCGGGAGCTACGATGGAAAGGTGGGAGGGGGCCTGTGGGGCAAAGCCCATGCACAGCCAGCGCCCTGGAGGCTCTGACCATGTGGTTCTCCCCAGGTGCGGATTCTTAACCACGTGACTTGGAAAATGATCACGGAGTTTGGGCATCCTGCAACTGTTAATAATCCCAAAATAGTAAGTCTGGAAGTGTGTTTGAGGAAGGGATAGAAAGCTGCTCTTTGACTTTACGCTATCAGTGTAAGTGCTACAGGGGCTCACATCCCATGGTCTTCTGATGCTGAAACATTCTAAACGCAGATGTTCTCATGGCCCTTGTTTCTCCTGCCATGTTCCCAAAGGGTCCCAAGTGGTGTCCTTCCCAGCCTCCTCCACCCCCAGCCCCATGACTCTGGGACCAGCAACTCTGGGCCAGGCAGAGATCAGCAGGCGGCTTCTTCCCCTTGGAGCCTTCCCTGGGAGGGTGGGATGGCTGCCTGCCAAGGGGCCCTGGGGCGGACCTTGGGAGGAAGTGGTGCAGGGTCTGGAGAAGAGCGATTCAGGCAGTGCGAACAGAACAGCAGTGCAGAGGCCCTGAGGAGGGATCGAGCTCTGTTTATGCAGCAGGCCCCTGACAAGGTGCGGG
>SJXQ01001980.1:986379-1001031 GCA_006408695.1 Aepyceros melampus
ACAGGTGTGGGGTGAAGAGGAAGCAGAGGGTGGGCCCCTATACAGCCCTGGGGTCTGGGTGGTTTTCTGGGGAGCCTGTGAGTGGGCGGACATCACAACAGGGCGGTGACTGGAGGACCCACTGGAGGTGCAGGAGTGGAACTGACCTGAGGTCTCACAGGGTTTGCCTCTGGTCCTTCACCCCATGGCCATTCATCCTTCCCATCTGGCCTCTGGTGACACGTGCCCCGATCCTGGCCCGTCTGTCACCTGTCTCCACGGAAATGCCGGCTGCAGGCGGGACCTTGTGGAGAAGGTCCAGGAGGGCACAGTGAGGGACCACGGCCACACATGCTGCCCGGGCCATCTCTTCCAGGTGGTGTACAAGGAGGCCGAGAAGAGTTTGCCACTGGGCCACCTGGCCTTCCCTCTGCCCCGAGCAGCGGCCGGGCCGCTGACGTCCTCAGAGAGCAAATGTGAGCAGCTCGGCCAGTGGTGCTGCCCTTGTCTTTCTCCCTTTCCTTTCATTATGAGAAAAAGCCCTCTTGGTCCAGGGAGACTCCAGATACTCTCTTTTTTCCTTTCAATCCTTTTCCTCTCTGGTGATACCTGGTGGACAGTATCCTCAGCTGAGCACCAGCAGGCTGCTTGGGCTCTGGCTCTGTGGATTGAATACATGCCCTGGGTCTCCTGATTGTCAGCTGGTCCTAAGAGGACTTTGTTTTAATGAATGCTGACCTTTTCTTGGGTGAGTGGGAGGCCATCAGAGGGCTCAGGGAGGAGCTGCAGCTGGATCTGGGGTGCAGAGGTCACTTCTGGTTCAGTTTCATCATCTATAAAGTGGGAGTAATTTGGGCATCAGAAGAGCCACTGGGCCTATTCAATCCTTTTCCTCTCTGGTGATACCTGGTGGACAGTATCCTCAGCTGAGCACCAGCAGGCTGCTTGGGCTCTGGCTCTGTGGATTGAATACATGCCCTGGGTCTCCTGATTGTCAGCTGGTCCTAAGAGGACTTTGTTTTAATGAATGCTGACCTTTTCTTGGGTGAGTGGGAGGCCATCAGAGGGCTCAGGGAGGAGCTGCAGCTGGATCTGGGGTGCAGAGGTCACTTCTGGTTCAGTTTCATCATCTATAAAGTGGGAGTAATTTGGGCATCAGAAGAGCCACTGGGCCTGGGCCGACCACCAGGCCCTGTGGTGTTGCCTGGCCCGTCACAGCTCTGGGACCACAGCCTCACATGGGAGGGCGGGCCCGGTGCCCGCACAGCCCTGCCTTCTGTCAGACCCTGCCTGCCCCTGCAGGCAGCACCACAGACCCAGGCCACTCGCCACGGGGAGGCTCAGGGCGCTTTCTTTTCCCACCCAGACGAGATTGCCTCGATGCCGGTCTCCTTACAGACCCTAAAGCCGGCTGCTGACAGAGCCAACCCCAGGATCGGCGTCGGGGCACTGGCCTTCAGTCCTGACAACTACTTCCTGGCCACGAGGAATGGTCAGTGGCCCATCCCATGTGTGCTGTCCCCGTCAGCCTCCTCCAGGGCCCGGGCCTCCCGCACTCGCTTCTCATTCTGCTGCTGCTGGCAGGGTGAACAACCTGCAGCAGTAGTGTCTGAGGCCCATCGCCCCGTCAGAGCAGCAGCCACTCAAGCCCAAGCCTCCGTGCCCTCTGCTCCATGTTTGGGAAAGAGCAGGGCTCCAGGCTCACAGGATATGCCCCCCTTTCCCGCCCCGCCCCATGACCCTGGGGAAGGTGGGCATCCTCACTGGTGAAAGGCTGGGGGCTGGAGCAGAGCAGCGAGGGATGAATGCGAGCCTGGGTGCCCTTCCTCCTCAGACAGTGTCCCCAACGCCGTGTGGATCTGGGACATCCGGAAGCTGAGACCACTGGCAGTGCTGGAGCAGCTTTGCACTGTGCGCGCCTTCCAGTGGGGCCCACAGCAGCCCCGGCTGGCCATCTGCACTGGGGGCAGCAAGGTGTACCTGTGGTCGCCAGCAGGCTGCGTGTCGGTGCAGGTGCCTGGGGAAGGTGAGCGTGGGCAGGGACACAGCAGATGCTCTGGGGAGGCACCTGCCTGTGAACCTCGGGGCCCACCTGCTGAACTTCGGGACTCCAGCTGGGTCACCCTAGGACCCTGGTCTCCCCTAACCTCTGGCCACTTGTCTTCCCCAGGTGACTTCCAGGTGCTCTCCCTGTGCTGGCATCCGAGCGGGGACTCTCTAGCCCTCCTGAGCAAGGACCACTTCTGCCTGTGCTTCCTGGAGATGGAGGAGGGGGTGCGTATGGCCTTTGGGCAGCGGGGCGACTGCACATAGGACCCGGGCATGGTCAGGCCCAGGTGGCACACACTGGCCATGGGACAGAAGCAGAGCATCTTGGGCGAGTTTTCCTTCCAGGGCCCAGAGGAAAGGATTTGCTTTCATTTTGCTATAGCCAGGTGTTTTTGTAAATATTTATGGAATAAACTGTAATTTTTGTTATTTAAAATAAATATTTGTTCATTTGTAAAATGGCTAATGCTTACTTTTTTAAAAGTCACAGGAGTCTTCCGGGTCAGTTTTAAGTTTGGGGTTCACTTGTCTTAGGGAAAGTAACTGCACCCCAAGTGGCCAGTTCCCCATTCCACCCCACCCCACCCTCGACACAGGACCCGTTCTGCAAAGAGCCTCTGTTCCATCCCTGAACACTAAAGCATGGCCTATGTGTCACATGGGCCTGTGCTGGAGCAGAATTGGAGGCCAGGGCTGTGGGTCCCAGGGCAGCTCAGTTAAAGTCAGGTCTCTGCAGGGAGTGTCTGCCTAGAATGATCCAGGTGCTTCAGGCAGTCGGCCAGGGCTAAGAAGGACCTGGAAGAATAAGGGTTCTTCACCCTGGGCAGAGGCTGGATGGTGGGCACCACCCCTGTGGCTGTGAAGGGAGTAGGCTGTGCAAATCCCCAGAGTGCACATGGCCAGGGTCAAATCCAGTGCGGAGAACATCTCAGTTCTAAGATGCTCTCACCAAACAAGACCCTTTCTTGGTTGTTGCGCCTACTTTCAAAAAGGAACACTCACTGGATTCTAAACGTCTTTACTAGAAGACCAAAAGCAAAAGCTCAGGACCCAGGCAGAGTTGTAAGGCAGCCTTTCAATGTGGACAGGCCCCTGCATCAGGATCATCACATCCATGCCGACTAGAGCTCTGCCAGCCTGGGCAGTGAGGAGGAAGGAACTTGGGGGCCAGCAGTCAGACCACTGTGGATGGGTGGGGGCGGTGAGCAATGACTGCCCTCAGGCTGGGGTCTGAATGGAGCAGCAGGAACTGAGGTGGGGCAGGCTGCTTCAGGAGACTCCAATATGGTTCCTTTCTGAAAGCACTTCTTAAAGGCAAATTAAGTAATTCCTTTTTAAAATATGCCATGACAGGACAAGTCTAACAGAGATGTCAGCATTGTGTGCAAAGAACTTAACAATGTGACTTTCTCAAACGAATGACGTGTCTTAAAATAATTTTCTGGGAAGCTTTTTGGGTGGGCCTGAGAAAGACGCCATCAGTATTATTCACAGAATGTAGATAAATTTTAGGAGAAGTGTGACTTTAGGTCAAGCACGCATTTCCACAAAAGCAACAGTCCATTCAGGAGCTGACAAGGCAGGCCAACTTTTGCTGAGCTGATGGTCTGCTGGCTTCTTCCGTATTAGCTTTAAGAAGATGGATTAAATTTCAAAATGAAAAACTGGACACCAACTGTACACACACTTGCAACCATGGGCACTGGATCCAAGGCACATCCCTGGATGGAGCAAACTACGCAGCTGATCACGTGACATTTATTGTTAACATGCTCCAGGGCTTGCGGGGAGGGACCATGGGGAGCCGAATGGAGACAAGGGGACTTGAAGACTCAGATCCTGGCCAGGATGCTGACAGCTTCCCTCTGCTGTGTCTGGAGCTCACGTGACCATCTGTCCAGTATCTAGCTACAGTATTCGGTCCATCTGACTGCACTCGTGGTGCCCAGGTCCCTGAAGGTAGGGGGCCTGGACCCTGCCAGCAGAAGTGGAACTGGGCCAAGGTCTGTCACTCCTAGAGTCCTGGTGGCCGCTTCTCCTGGCAAGAGCCCCACGTGCAGCATCTAGAAACCGATCTTGCCTCTGGTCATGGAGTAGCCCAGCTTGGCCTCGTTGTTGATGAAGGACATGAGCCCCACGTAGGTCTCAATGAGGAGTGGACACTCCAGGACCAGCACTCCGCCCTCCTGGCCTGGCAAAGGACTCTCTTTCTGGGCTTTCTTGACAGCTTGGATTAACAGAGCCTTGAAACCATCCAACTGCAAAGAGAAAACATGGAGTCTGAGCAGACAACCTGCACGAGGTCCCCTACCCCTGGACAAGAGGCCTTCCCAACCACACCCAGCGGCCCATGGGCTCACCTCCTGGGTGTGGCTCTCACTTCTGGGCTCCCCATGACAGACAACAGCTAGTCCTTACAGACCTCCCTCTTCCGCTCGAAGGTGTTTTGCCACGGTGACCCACCTGGTCCTCCCCACCACCCACCAGGCAGGCAGCAAGCCAAGGCACGCAGCTGGAAGTGGGGGCCTGTCCCCAGTCCCAGACTCCATACCATCACCCCCAGGCCTCCTCTCCTGCTGAGCGCGCAGCTTGCCCAGCTCTAGCAGGGACCAGGGTCAGCTGCCACACCCCGAAGCCCTTCTGGGCCCTTCTCCAAAATGACCACAGCCACTGGGGCCACATCACAGCTCCACACTGACCAGTACCCACTTACCACACAGGGCTATCTACACATAACTAAAGTTTTTAAAAACTTAAAGGTTTATTTTCTCACTTTAGCCACCGCTCAAGTGCTCAGCAGCTCCATGTGGCCACCATACTGAGCAGTGCAGGCCTGGAAGTGCCTGTCCCTGCTGGGCAGCGCTGCTGCTGCCGACCGTGTCCTTACTTGGCACAGAGAGGCTGTCTTCTCGTCCACACCGGCCATCGGGTGTTCTATGAACGTGGTGTATGGCACACTGGTGGACCACGGGTTCCATCTGCTGATGAAGGACGGGCGGCTCTGCTTGTCCCATTGGATGCGAATCCCAAAGCCTTCTCGCCTGCAGGGTCAGAAGACAGGGACCAGACTTCACAGGCAGGCCCGTGCCCCAGCGCACCTGCTTGGTGCTGGGTGTGGGAACAAAAAGCAGTCCCACTGGTGAAGACGAGACTGATGATGGCCATTTCACAACAGCCAAGGACCCGCGGGTCTGGACAGGAATGTCATGTCTAACAATGACAGCTTTTAGCACTTTAAGACAGGACAAACTGAGTACACTTAGGTAAGCTAATCTTTACATGGTTAATAAACTTTAACATGTAGTGCTCTAAACAAATAATAATTTTCCAACTTCAAATCCTTTTTTCCAGAATATCTGTTGTTTAGAATTTTGGACTTATCTTCCTGAATTTCCTACCCAAATCTCCACATCAAAATCCTAAAATTTACCATTTAATTCAACTGAGTATATTCATGTCTAGGTTTCTCACATTTCAGAAAGCTCCCTAACTGATGAAGATCAGGTCTTGAAAGTTGGCCATTAAACATTCCAAATTTAATCTTCAATAATATCTGTAAACCAAAGCGATGTGCTACCTTTTACTTTTAAAAATTAACCACAACAGGGTTTGACATGACATCTGCAAATCCTTTCTTGGCAGGGATAAAGTGCTGAGTTCACTCTTATCTGAAGAATACAGGTGTACTCCATATCAAAATCCTAAAATTTACCATTTAATTCAACTGAGTATATTCATGTCTAGGTTTCTCACATTTCAGAAAGCTCCCTAACTGATGAAGATCAGGTCTTGAAAGTTGGCCATTAAACATTCCAAATTTAATCTTCAATAATATCTGTAAACCAAAGCGATGTGCTACCTTTTACTTTTAAAAATTAACCACAACAGGGTTTGACATGACATCTGCAAATCCTTTCTTGGCAGGGATAAAGTGCTGAGTTCACTCTTATCTGAAGAATACAGGTGTCAGGCCTATGTTAACATATCCTGAATTCATTTACTACTAGCCTAATAGCTGTCTCTTGTGCCAGAATGCCTTTTAATGCACTCTGCTGGGCAGAAGTCACCCGGGTCTATTCTAAACTCTACTGATATTAAAGCAAAACGTCCACTGGGGGCTGGTTTTGGAACGGCTGTTTGAAAAGACCTACTTGTTGAGCGACTTCGGGGGAAACTGGAATTCTCCGTACGAGATGGTGTCCACCGCATTTAAGGCCACCCGGACCACCTGCTGGCACTGCAGGCTGATGAAGTCGTATTTGCAGATGAGAAGCGCCTGGTCGGTGATGAGCACCAGCCGCTCCTTTTCGTTGTTCCAGTGATCAACCCTACGGGCGGCAGCGGTCACCTCGGCGCTGCGGAGCGCACAAGTGCCCGGGCCCCTCCCCAGGGCGCGCCCCCTTACTCGGTCAGCAGCCACACCCCCTGGATGTCTCCGTCCTCCACGGGCCGGACCACTACGCGGATCTCCTCCACCGCCTGCTCGATGGTGCCGGGCTGCGCGGAGCGGGCGGAGCGGAGGCGGAGGNGCCCGCTTGGCTATTTTTGGTCCCTGGTTTGGGAAGGACGAGAGCTAGAGCAGGGACCAAGTGGACAGAAAGTGTCAGCCTGAGATCAGGGCTTCTCCACAGGGCCCCCCTGCCCCAGCGGCCCCAGCCCTTCACCTTGCCAGGTGCCATTCCTTCTCTGTGAAGGCCGCTGCCCAGGCCCCCAGTCCGCCCCCTCGTGGCCAGAGCCTGGTTAAAGTCCCCCAGTGCCTCCTTGTGCATAGACCTTCCTCTGCTCACCCCTCTGCCCCTGGGGTCCCGCTCACCCAGCGGGGCTTCTCGAGAACCCCACTCCAGCCCTTACTTAGTATAGAAACCCCCTCCCTCTTGCGGCTGGTGTAGAATAACCAATAGTGTATAGTGCGGCGTATTTTTCCGTGATGGCGTGCGGGCGGCGGGCTCCGCGCAGCCGTCCGTCCCCGAACCCGCCCGCGGCGGCCCGTGCTGTGTTTTGTGCTGTGTCCACGCGCTGCGGCGCCCCCCCTTCCCGCGTACTGACTCCTCTAAGCGCTTCTCTTTGCATAGTCACGTATCTCCCGCCCCCGCCCCCGCCCCCCCCCCCAGCCTCACCCGGAACACGAAATACTCCTTGACGCGGGCGCGGCGCGTGGGGTCGTGGACGCTGAGCGGCCACAGCGTCTGTCGCAGCGGCGTGCCCGCCC
Source organism: Aepyceros melampus (assembly GCA_006408695.1). Lineage (NCBI taxonomy): Eukaryota > Metazoa > Chordata > Mammalia > Artiodactyla > Bovidae > Aepyceros > Aepyceros melampus. The sequence continues at coordinate 993,617 of SJXQ01001980.1, forward strand.
CCGGACGCCCCCCGCCACTGCCGCCGCCGCCACTACCCGGCCCGACCTCCTCGCCGGCGGCCAGCAGCGCCTGGGGCTCGTGCCCGCCGAGTCCACCGAGTCCCGCAGCTGCAGCATCACCGCGCCCGCAGCCGAGCGACCCCGGACCGGACCCGACGCGGCCGCAATAGCAGCCGCCGCCGCCGCCTCCACCTCCACCTACGCCGGACCCTCGGCCCCGCCCCAGGGCCCGCCCCGCACCGCGGCCCGCCGCGATTGGCTCCGCTTCGCCAGTCCCGCCTCAGTCTCAGTCCCCTACCGCCTGCTCTGGTCCTGACGATTGGCTCTTCCCTCAGGTTTTTCCCGCGATTGGTCCTGCTAGCCGCCGTTCACAATCGCTCCCGCCTCTCAGGACGCCGGAAGCGCACTCCGCGCTCACCCCACTTCCTGTTTACGCTACCGGGAAAGGGCGGGGCCTAGGCCGGTTGCCAAGGCGACGCGGGGGGCTGGCGAGGAGAGGGTAGTCAGGTGCTTACCGCACCCGGTTAACGCTTCGCTATTCATGTTCGACTGAAGTGCAGCGGACCTCCGGTGAGGGAATCCGGTCCTTGCCCAGAGTGACCGGCCCCTGGACGCGCCCCCCGCTAGAGCTGATAACTTCTCTGGACGCGCCTTACGCCCTGGACGACCGCCCCGTGGATGCGGACCCCTGATGGGGGAGACCACTTCCCTGGTCACACCTCCTGCCCGGGGTGACTGCCGCCTGGACGCCCCCCTGCTCGTGGTGACCATCCCCTAGATTAGTTCTGCCCCTCCCAAGGGTCCGCATTGCACAGCAGGGGGAGCGCGGGCTTCGGGGACTGGAGTAGAGGAGGTCGGCGGAGCAGAGACCCTTCCTGAGCGCCTCCGCCTTTCTGACCGCGGATTCAGGGATGCAGCAGCGTGGACATGGCCCCCAGCGCTGTATTAAATGCAGACGTGCTCCCAGCGGCCTGGGAAGCAGAGCTCCGACCCTGCACCACGGAAGAGAACAATGTGGAGGCACCGGCAGTCGCCACTCCATTGAGGGCGGAACCAGGGTTCATTGCTGTCGCTCTGCGCTAGTCCTCCAGAGGTTAGATGTGTTCTTGCCCTGAGTGATCTTGCCTGCGGCTAGCGGCACCCTGGGCATCCGCAGTCCCTGCCGGGGACCTCAGCTCCCCGATCTTGGCGCCTACAGGCCCCAAGGCAACCTCATCTCCGTCCACCTTGCCCCGTTGTCTTGGAAACCCAAGGGCTGCAGCTGCGACAGTTTACAGCAGCTCCTGTGATCCTGACCTGGTTGGCCATTTTGTCCTTCCACTGCCTGTAGTCACAGCTCCAGCTACTCCCCCCACCCCAAAAGGCTTCTTGCCTCAGTCCTGCTGTGTCCATGCTCTGATATTGGGGTTTAGCGACCCCTCCCAAGGAGGCACTGCCATTAACTACACTCACTGCTAGTTCTTTGCTGTGTCATTCAGTCACCTACTGTGTGTGTGTCCTGTGTATAATTCACTTGTGTTTGTTAGGTCATCTTGTGTGTGTGTGTGTATGTGTGTGTGTGCTCGCGTGCACACGCGCATACCCTATTAGGAAATTTCAAGAAACCAGCCCTTGGCATATGACTGCGCTTTGGGGTTGTAACACCCAAATTCACAATCCTTTGAACTTCACAAGAGCCCGGGGAGGTAACCCCTCTCTTGTACATGTGCTGCAGTTGGAGAAGCAGGTCTGGAGAATGCCGCTCAGGAGCCTGGGGCTGCGTAGCTGGCATAGCTGGTCAGCCATGGCTCTCCTGGCTCTGCAGACTCAGATGCGCTCCTGGGCTGTGAAGGATTCCAGGGTGGCTGGCCTTCCTTCTCAGGGCATCTCTGGAGGTTAACAGGGGTCACCAAGCTGTACACATAGCAGGTCCTTGGCAGCCCCTCACCACTCCACCTGGACATCGTCATCCATAGAAACAGGAGGGATGAAGATACCACAGATGCTGAAATATTAACAGCTTTGGTATTTCACTTCCTGGAAAGACCAAGGGCTCAGAGAGGGCTGAGTGTACAGAGACAGGAAAGGGCTTCTAGCCCTGCCAGCCTGCTGAGATGGTGTAGGGACAGCCACTGCGCCCCTGGGGGACCAGGGGCCGTGTCATACCCAGTGGGAGGTAGCTGCTTTCTCTGGCAGCCAGAACCTGAGCTGAGTCTGCTCTGCTGGTCCCTGCAGGGTGGGCCTGAATCAGGCCCCAGAGGGTCAGCCTGAGCAGTTGGGCTTAGGAGACCTGCTGGCCCCTCTCCTGAGTCCCCTCAGTACAGGAGCTCTGCAATGGCAGCTAAGCGAGTGGCCTCATAGGAACTTGAATCCCAGCTCCCCTGCTTCTGTCCGCTGAACTGGGACCCTCAAGCCCTGTCTGCCTCAGTCTCCTTTTTTTTACTAAGCGGAGATAATGACAGTTCTGCTTCCTATGGCTGTTGGGAGAAGTCTGTGAGTGAGGACCTGGGACTCCCAATGCCCGGCCAGACCTGGAGCCGGCTCAGTGTTAAGCATGTTCATGCTGTTTGCTGAGCCACTGCTCAGGGCCTCGTGTCCTGCAGATATGGTCTTTGCTCCGCCCACAAGTGCACGTCCCATTCAACCGAGGAGAAAACAGTCCCAGAGAGGCTGTCACTGCAAAGGTCACGCAGAGCCCTGGAGTGCAGGGCCTGTGTCCCCGCCCCACCACTAGTGGCCCATGAGAACAGGCAGAGGAGACCCGTCCTCCACTGGATTCACCAGGAGTCCATGTATGCTCACACACCCTCAGACATGATGACCAGGGGACACGATTGAGCGCTGATGGTATAACTTTACAATGACCTTGATCAGGGTCGACTCAGCTGAGGAAGGAGGGATGAGAAGGGGTCATGGTTTAAAGGATGAGGCTGAAGGTGGGGAGAGGGGAGGTAAGAGGGAAAAGCAGTGATGCTGGCAGGCGGCAGCAGTGTGATGGGCGGAACCTAGAGCCCAGGGGTTTGGGTCTAGCTAGAGTAGGAGGGTTCCGCCTGCTCAGGGATAGATGGAGAGAGCTGAGGGTGGAGAGGGGGTGGGGTGCTGATACAGTCGGGGAGGGGCATGGAGCGGTTCTGGGACATCTGCTTTCTTCAGTGGCGGCAAGCAGTTGCTTCAGGTGGGCCTGGGGACCACCAGGCTGCCTGCCGGGAGTCCTCAGGCAGGTTCTCAGTGGAGCCTTCCACACAGCAGCTGGTGGGAGTGGGAGAAGCCAGTAACTGGACTGGAATTTGCTGGGCAGCTGTGGCCAAAGACAAGGGGAAAAGGGAGAACGAGCTCCTATAAGTGAGTATTCGCCAAGGCCCATGAGGGGTCAGTTGGCAGCTGACAGGCTAAGCCGCCAAGATTTCAGGGATGCTGTGAAAGACAGGTGACCCACGGGTCAGAGACGATGGACTGATATCCACAGGGAAGCCACGTCCAGGGCGTCAGCATGGTGCATGCGCCCCGAGTCCCAGCTCCCACGGGATGCTGTCATGGGTCTGCGTCACTGCAGAGAAACGGGGGCCTGTGAGCAAGCCTGGTCCTTTCCCCTCAGGGCTGTTCTGTGACCAGCGACCCCAGGCAGGGCAGTCAGGGCCTGGCGCTTGCTCCTTGCGCCCCCTGCAGGATGTGTAGGAGAATTTCCCGGCAAGGTCAATGGAGGGGACCTTGAGTCTAGTTCTGGTCTGAGGAAGGCATCAGCAGATCTAATAGGGACTGGTGACCGGGAAGAGGTTATTGAGAGAATGGGACCACTGTGGACTCTCAAGCTGGGCCCAGGCAATCGGAATGTTGACGAAAATAATCATTGAGCTGTCTAATATAGGAACAGAAAAGAGCCAAACTGTAGCCCGGAAGACTGCCTGTCAGATCACTCAGAGGAACTTCTCCGGAGAAGCAGGATTTTCAGCACAGTTTTCTGTCTTGTCAGAACAGAGAACATCAAATGAGTCAGGGAGACATTCAAGTTTTCAAAAAACAGACCGGCACGTACACGGGGCTTCAGTGTGGCCTTGGCAACTGGGAAGGGAGTCTTATTGTGGAGGGAGTAACCAGCATTGGACCCTCAGGGCTGTTCTGTGACCAGCGACCCCAGGCAGGGCAGTCAGGGCCTGGCGCTTGCTCCTTGCGCCCCCTGCAGGATGTGTAGGAGAATTTCCCGGCAAGGTCAATGGAGGGGACCTTGAGTCTAGTTCTGGTCTGAGGAAGGCATCAGCAGATCTAATAGGGACTGGTGACCGGGAAGAGGTTATTGAGAGAATGGGACCACTGTGGACTCTCAAGCTGGGCCCAGGCAATCGGAATGTTGACGAAAATAATCATTGAGCTGTCTAATATAGGAACAGAAAAGAGCCAAACTGTAGCCCGGAAGACTGCCTGTCAGATCACTCAGAGGAACTTCTCCGGAGAAGCAGGATTTTCAGCACAGTTTTCTGTCTTGTCAGAACAGAGAACATCAAATGAGTCAGGGAGACATTCAAGTTTTCAAAAAACAGACCGGCACGTACACGGGGCTTCAGTGTGGCCTTGGCAACTGGGAAGGGAGTCTTATTGTGGAGGGAGTAACCAGCATTGGTGTCCCACGAGGGAAGGTGTTTAATCTTCATTTTTAACATGGGTAGTCTTTACTTCTGGTCAATGTTCCCTTTAATAATTAAAGTGAAAGTGAAGTCGCTCAGTCGTGTCTGACTCTTTGTGACCCCATGGACTATAGCCTACCAGGCTCCTCTGTCCATGGGATTTTCCAGGCAATAGTACTGGAGTGGACTGCCATTTCCTTCTCCAGGGGGTCTTCCCAACCCAGGGGTGAAACCCGGGTCTCCCGCATTGTAGACACGCTTTGCCGTCTGAGCCACCAGGAATTAAAGCAGACAGGAATTCCCTGGTGGCTCAGTGGTAAAGAACCCACCTGCCAATGCAGGGCACTCGGGTTTGATCCCTGGTCCAGGAAGACCTCATGTGCCACGGAGCAACTAAGCCTGTGCACCATGACTATTGAGCCTGTGCTCTGGAGCCTGGGAACTGCAACTACCGAAGCCCACACTCTTTAGAGCCTGTGCTCTGCAACAAGAGAAGCCGCTGCAATGAGAAGCCTGCACACCCAACTAGAGTAGCCTCCGCTCGCTGCACCTGGAGAAAAGCTGAGGTAGCAGTGAAGACCCAGCACAGTCAAAAATAAAATTATTAAAAAAGTAATTAAAGCAGACATATGACCTGCCACAAACAGGCTATTCTAGTTGACATCAGATTCAAGCTAGCTCCTGTATGAGCCAGAATGACTTCCGCAGACCTTGGCATGTGAGGATTTCCTTCATCAGGAAGCTCCTTGAACATCTGTCCTTAAGATATTCAGAGCAGCCTTAAGAGAGCGAGGTACTGGTGAGACCACAGGCACGTGACTGAGCCCCGTGAAGGCCTCTGCATGAACTTTTATGATCTGGCAGGTGGGTATGGAGACCCACTGGACCTGCAGTGCCCAAGACAAGCCTCAGGAGCAAGTTCCCTGTTTGTCAACCTGCCCCCAGGCCATCTGGAGTGTCTGCCTCTTCCTTCAGTCTCTCGCTGCCCTGGTGTGTGGATGGTTTTGCAACCAGCAGTGTGGAGGGATGGAGAACAGGGCCTGACATCTGGACGCCAGAGGGTGCAGTGGGTGCTGGAGTTGGAAGTGTTACAGAGACAGCGCTCTGCAGGGGAACAAGGACTGAGTCTTGGTCTTGAGACTGGGTGTTCAGTGATGGGTGAGCAGGGGCCAGGACTAGACAGAGGGTGGGCCCTGAGTTCCCAGGATGGCAGGGGTAGGATGACAGTGAAGATGCTGACTGGGTGTCTGAGCCTTTAGTGGATGTGGAGGGGGTGGGGCAGGTAACTTGAACATCCACAAACTCGAGAGATGGCTGGGTTGGTCACTGAGCATCCGTTGGACACCTGGCACCAGTTGTGTGCTGGCCTCGTGGGGCCATCATCCCAAAGTACCACAGACTGGGGGATTTCAACAATAGTCTAGCCTGAGGCCGGAAATCCAAGGTCAGGTGTCTTCAGGGCCATGCTCCCCACTGAAACCCTTAGGGGAAACTCTCTGCTGCCCTTTCCAACCCCTGGCAGCTGCCAGAGGTCCTGAGCAGGTGGCCAGGTCACCCTGATACCCCCTCCTCCTTCTCCTGTTAACTCTCTCCCCTCTTCCATGTTGAATTCAGATCCGCCCAGGTCACCTCATCTTAACCTGATGACACCTGCAAAGACTGGGAAACATGGCCACGGATACTGAAAGACTCCACCCCAAAACACTGCCAAGGATACCGAGTAGCAGCGGTTAGGACTTGAGTGTGACTGGGGAGGTGATGCAGTTCTCCCTGTGAGAGCGGTGGGCACGTGCAACAGCGAGGGGGCTCAGATGCTGCTCAGCGCTGTCCACCTGCGCACAGTGGTCGTGGGGAGGGGCGGAGAGGGAACTCCTGCCGAGTCTGGCTGTGGCTGCCGCTCCCTAGCCTCATCCCCCTGGGTTTGCGCTGTCTCTCTTGGGACCATTGGAAGGCTGTTCCCGCTCCCACCAGCAGGTGGCAGGATCGCCCACACGGGGCCTTCAGAGCAGCGTCCTGCGCCTGGGTATCTGTTAGCAAATAGATGATGGTCAGCCCCAGCAGCAGCTTCTCTTCCCCAGGTGAGTGGAAGGCCGCCAATTCTTAGCTGGAAGTGTGGATTCTTATCTTAACTCCGGATGTTGTGGCTTAGTGTTTTTTTTGTTTTTTTTTTTTTAACCAAATCCAAGGATCTCACCTTTGACATCTGCGTCTGATGGAAAGGGAGGTCAAGTGCCTGCCTGTGGGAACTGCAAGGGCAGGACCTCAGAGCTGCCAGGGTTCCAGGGGTTCTGGGGTTCTGTGTCAGAGGTTAAGGCATGGCCCAAGGACTACTCTTCGGGCCACACTCACCTTCCAGAGACAGCTGCCCTCTGGGCGAGGCCTGTCTCTCCTGGGGAACCAGGCTGTGGACTCAGGGCTGGTCAGAGGCCAGACAGTGCTTGCTGGCTGCCCTGGCCCTGGAGACCCACCTGAGAGCTGCTGTGTGGTGCACTGGAGAGACTGCTCTTGATCTTTGGTAGATTTCTTTCAACAAACATACATCCCGTCCAGCAGACAGGGTTGGGGGAAGCCCCGGCCTTGGGCAAGGAGGGGGCGGGCTTCCAAACCTCCTGACTTTAAGGCATATGAGCAGGACACGGGGAGACAGGAAGATATGGACATGGTACTCCTGCAGTGTCTAAAGGCTGAGTCATCTCCATGGTAACTTTCATCATGTCCTGCACTCTGATGGAGAGGACGGGCTCCCTCTGCCCCCACCCTGCTGCCCCCCTCACCACGCCCAGGAGCCCCTAGTGCCCTGTGCCCATCTTGCGGGAG
>SJXQ01001980.1:1014345-1028754 GCA_006408695.1 Aepyceros melampus
GTGTGTGTGTGTGTGTGTGTGTGTGTGTGTGTGTGTGTGTGTGTGTGTGTGTGTGTAGGGGTGTGTGTGTGTGTAGGGGTGTGTGTGTAGGTGTAGGTGTGAGGTGTGTGTGTGTGTAGGTGTAGGTGTGTGTGTGTGTGTGTAGGTGTGTTTGTAAAAGAGGAATGAGGTCACATTAGCTGCATCCCCACCCCTCATAGCTTTCGGGGAAAGGGCGCTACTTTGGAAGCAGCCAGAAGCCCTGTGGTCCCTGGGCTGGAGGGTGGGTGGGTGGCCCTGCTGGGGAGGCTCCTGTGAATGGCCATTTCTCCAGGCTGTCCTGGGCAGGATGGGTGCAGCGTTTTTAAGGTGACTGGTGCCTCAGCTTCCTGGCAGGGCGCCTGGGCACTGCTGGGGAATGGCCATCTGCTGAGGGGCCGTGCTGCCTGGCTGTGTGCAGCCCGTGTCAGGGGTCTGTGTTCTGGGTCCCGGTTTCCTGGGAAGGCTCAGGTGGGGCTCTGGATCCTTTCCTCGCACTGCTCAGCCTGGTATCTGGGACCCTACCCCCTGAAACCCAGCAGGGCCACCTCCAGGTTCCAAGGGAGCAGTGTGGGCCCCAGCTCCGTGGCGGCTGCTGTCCCGTCTGCCTGGCTCTGGGCTGGAGCTGGGGCGCAGGTTCCTCTGTTGGGCTGTCTCACTCCAGGTGAGCATGGCCACCTTCCTACTTCGGTGCCCACGGCGGTCAGTGTCCTGTAGAGTTTCCTGGGGTCAGTGCCGAGGGTATGTGGGTGTCCCAGCCTCGTTTCGACTCTAGAGGGCTCCCTGCCTTGTTAGTGTGTCTTGCTCCCCACCACGATGCTCATGGCCGAGGCCTCCATGCCAGCTGTGGATGGTTTCCCAAATGCATCGTCCAGCTGGCCCTCCCATGGTCGTGGAGGCTGTGGCCAGTGTTGAGGAGGCTCCCGCGGCTGGCCCACTCCTGTAAGACCCCACAGAAGCTCCAGCTTTATCGTGTTGAGCTCCCAGCCCTCCCTCCCCCTCTGCTGGACCAGCATCCAGCCCTCCTTGGTCCACTCTTACGTGACCAGGGACAGGCCAGGACACACATATGACAGCTCCGTGGTGGCTGCTGTTTCTCCTGCAGCACAGTGACGGCTGTGCCTGGTTCCTGGGCTGGTGGGCTTGCTGCATGGCCCTGGTGGGGCTGGGTAGGGTGGCACGGATCTGCATCCTGGCCCAGAGCAGGTGAGGCTGTGACGACACCTGAGAGGCTGGATGAGGGGTCTTGCTCGTGTTCCCCCAGTGAGCATTTCCCCAACAAACCCAACACAGGCTGCTCCAGGGTTGGGGAGCTTGGGCTCTGCGCCCCTCAGTGGCACGAAGGAACAGGTGAGGAGGGAGAGGATGCTCGGTGATGAGGGAGAGGATGCTCGAGCATGAAGCTTACACATGAGCCCCCACCAGGCCTCTCCCCTGCCCCACTGTGCTGGGGCCTGGGCTTCTCGGGGACCCCACAAGGTGAGGAGTGGATATCAGCCTGGTAGCCGTGTCCCCCGTCCACCCTGGCCTTGCAAAAACTGGCCATGGGGGAGGCCCATGTGACTGTCCCACGTGAGGTGTCCCATGTGAGCTGCAGCAGGGGCTGGAGTCTGACTCGCTGTCTCCAAGGGTCACTAGCTTTAGGGACCATCGGGGAGGGTGGCCAACCAGCCCAGTCACTGGGAGGAGCAGCACGTAGCCCAGGGAGCGGGTAAATATTTACGGCGGAAGTGTCCGTCTGCTTTGCCAGACATTGTCTGCGCCGTGGTAGGCCTCTCTCCAGGCAAGTGGTTTCATGTCCTGCCAAAGTGGCGTTTTGCAGACTCCCCTGAGATGCGTGTACACAGTCATGTGCACGTGCTCACACTTCCGGGAAGCGTGGTTGGTTTGAGGGGTCCAGGTCCCCTCGGTGACCAGGAGCTTCCCGCTGCTCCTGAGGGCCAGGAAGAGCAAGCCAGGTGGTGCGGGGGGTGTTGTTCCCCTGACCTGGAGCTGGCAGCTGAAGCCCCCACACCTCCTGATGCCACAAAGGCCCTGGGCAGCAGTCTTGCAGATAGCAAAGGGGTGGGGTGCTGTGCCTAGAGGTCGCTCACGCAGGGTGGGCTTGGGGTTGTCCCTTTGCTCTACGCTACTCCACTCTCTGTCGTCTGGGCTGGGGGCTGAAGTGGGGAGTTGGGGTGGCTCCCCGGGCAGGTGGGTAGGGTGCGGCAGATCCTTGCTTGGGTTGTTAAAGCCCACTCTCTGGAGCAACAAACACAGAGGTCTCCAGATGGGATGCAGGAGTTGGGGTGCAGCTGGAAGGAGGAGCACTGCATGTGGGGACAGTCTGATGGGCTGAGTAGACCAGGGCACCCCCAGCCCGCCCTCCAGCTTCTGCTCTGGGTTCATGGTTTCAGGGGAGTCCCAGCCTGGGGATGGTGGACCCTCTTGGACTACTCCCCCAAGCCTGCCTGCTATGGGGGCTGGCGATACAGGCCAGAGGTTGGGTTCGACTGGCAGAGGGTGGCCCTGAGTGGCTGGGCTTCTGGGGACCTGGAGGTACAGGTGGCCGGGGGCAGCCTGTGGATCTGGGGTAGGGACAGATGGGAGGCCCTCACCCCTTGGGTGGGGCTGGTCTCTCTCTGATGTGGGCACCACCTTCCTGTGGCCACTCCCTGTGCCAGGCCCCAGGCTGGCTGGATCGGCTGCCTGCTTCCAACTCCTAGGAGGACTGTGCCCCTCTCTGCTCAGCCTTTGTGAGGCCATAGCAGTCCCATTGGAGCAGGAACCAGCCTTGGACCCAGGGAGGCCTGGCCTCTAGAGCACTCTCCTCCAGGAAGCCCTCCCACCTGTCCCTTCTGACCTCAGTGCTGTGTGCTGAGCACACTCGGGTCCTGCTGCTGCCCACAGATGCTTGACCCTCATCATCAGCTTAGCCCTTAGTGGGACATGGGCCGGTCCCTGGGGACTTCCCAGGACCAGCCTGCCACCCAGCTCCTTGGTGCACTGGTCGGCTGGGAGCCTGGGGCACGGCTTGCCAGCACTGGGCACCTCGGCCTACTTGGCCATCCCAGGGGCCACTCTTGCTCCTGGGCTGGGCCCTGAGTCTGACCCTCAGACCCTTGCAGACTGGCCTCTAGATGAGAGCTGTGTCCTGGACATGATGCCTGCCCGAGGTTGCTCAGAGCAGGGACCACCATGGGGGTGAGAGGGAAGGGGTGGCGTGTTGCTCTGCTGCTGGTTCCAGGATGGCTGTGCCCCCCCAGTGCCCCTCATTATATGACACGGCCTCGGAATGCAGATCTTCTGCCCACCTCCGTGCCCTGAACTGCTCGGCCTGAACTGGGGACTGTGGAGGAGTCGGTCTGGGAGACGAGGTGTGGTTGGAGCCAGAAGCAGCGGGTGGAAATGCCTGGAGCCGGTCCCTCGGCAGTAACTCCCCTCTCCCTTCTCTTCTAGAACCGTCTACTACACGGGCTACAGGCAGGTGTACTCCACAGAGGCCCAGACCATATTCCGGTGCTGCCCGGGGTGGAGCCAGCAGCCAGGGAGCCAGGGCTGCCTCTCCCGTGAGTGTCCCCAACCCCCGCTCCCCCCATGGAGGCTACATCCTCAGTTAGTCTCCCGGGGGTTGGTCCCGCTGCCACACACGATGGAGCATCTCACAGCTGTGGGGGAGACTTCAGAGCCACTGGCTCAGCCACTCTGCTCCCCAGGGATTGCTCATACGAACTGATGGAAGGGGAGGACCAGCGATGCTTCTCTGGCCCGATGCTGCAGGAGCTGCAGAGAGAGAGAGTTGGGACTTGCGGAGGTGCAGAGCTGGAGGGCAGGGAGCCATCCGCGCAGCACCAGGGAGGGGGCCAAGGGTGGCACCAGGGAGGGGGCCAAGGGTGGCCCCAGGGCCATGTCTGGGTGTCAGTGGGCTCAGACACCCCTGAGCTTGGTTTGGGGTTGGTGTTATAGAGTGTGAACCCCTTGCCCACCTACCCCGTGTGCCCACGCCCACGCCCTGCTCTCTGGGTCCTTCTGCTGCTCTCTCCGGGGCCTGGGTGAGGAGCTCCAACCGTTCATGGGCACCTTGGGCCTCAGTCTCCTCTCTGCTGGATAGAATGTCAAATCCTATCCAGAGAGAAGGGTCCTAATGGATGCAGGGGGAGGAGCAGCCCCTAGGTGTCTGCACAGGACCACAGCAGACTGCAACTCCCAACGGGACCCCACTGAGGGCCCCAGAGATGGAGCAGGAATTGGATGCTGATCCTAGTGGGCAGCTGTGAACCTCTGCTTTGTAAATGGAACGGATGGGGCTGGAGTCCAGCTGCCGGGGGTGTTGGGGGAGGGTTCCTGGTCTGCGGGTGTGGGCACAGGCGAGCTCGCCGGTGAAGCTGGCAGGGTGGGAGGAGGCAGCCGTCCTCCTGAGAGGTTGGCCTACAGGTTGGGCAGCCCCTGAAACAGCGCTGGGGCGTCCAGACAGGTTGAGGTTGGGCTGCACCGTGGAGGATGGCAGGTTTGTGGCTCCCCACGGCATGGGGGTTAACCTCAGGTGGGCCGCTCTGTGACTGGGGTGGAAACCGGACTTCCCGAGTCGTGTCCCTGCCTGTCCTCTGGCCCCTGGTTGGGGGGGGTCCATAAACAGGGGCCACAGACGCGCTCTGTGGACTCCATCAGGAAAGGGGGAAAGTAGAGGACGTGGTGATGTTTGTCCAGGAGAGGAAATGAGTAATTCTCTCCAGGAAGGGGCGGGGGCAGAGGACCAGACGCGCCTTGGGGGGATGATGCGGGGGCAGGCGGTGCCGGCCAGCGGCCCCTGGGGTGTGGGGGGCCTCCAGCTCTGACGGCCCTCCTCTACGTGGCTGTCTGATCACAATGGTGACCTGTGCGGAAGAGGACGTGGGGTCTAGGTCTGTCCCCCGGGTTTATGGGAAGGGACGTGGGTGCATCACCGCGTGGCCGGCCTGGGGTGAAGACTTCTGGGCAGGGTAGGGGCAGGGGAAGGTTTGCGCAGCAGTGTCCCACAGTTGTCATCCACTGTGCACCCCGGATCTGGGGCCCGGTGACCCTCAGTGTCACCTGTGTCTTTCCCAGGATTGGGTAGGAGTGGGAGGGCCCACGGGCTGTCCAGACCCCTGGAGGCCCACTGTGGAGACGGTCCAGCGCTGGCTGCTCAGGAACGGGGGCCAGCACTGGGCTGGGTCCACAGCACCAGGAGCTGCTGCCTCAGCTCCAGCCTGGCGGGCCCGGCCTGTGGTTCTGCCTGTGCCCGCAGCCAGGATGCTCGAGGTGGCCCTGCCCTGGCTGGCTGGCAAGAGGAAGATGCAGCCACACCACTTGGGGATCAGGGGTTGCTGAACCAGCCCAGGACTAAGGGGCCCACCTTTGGGGCTTCTCAGTGCAGGGAGAGGTCTCAGCCGGGACCCTCCCAGGGCAGCCTGGGCCGTGCCTCTGGCTGGGGGCGGGGCTGAGGTGGTGGGGAGGTGGGACGCACCTCCGTGGCTGGGTCAGGCCCTGGAGGTCCAGGTTTTCACATCAGCTGGCAGACACAGGACAGGGTCTCCACATGTATCTTGAACTTGAGGCTCTTGCTTTCTTGGTTGATTTTTAAGAATTCGTTTTTAGGGTGGGATTTATTTATTTATGTATCTGGCTTGTATCTGTTTGCTTTAATTATCTGGGAAGAGCCATGTGATCTGACCTCTTGGGACACTCACTTGTCCCCCCCGCGTCTGGGTGGCCAACATGTGAAGGAGCAGGGAGAGAGCTGGGATCCTGCCCCCAGCACCAGCTCATTGGTACACTCATTCATTTTTTAAAATCCATTCATTCATTTGGTTTATGCCTAGCTGATCTGGAGCACTGAAAGTTCAAGGGGACTGGGTTAAGGTTACGGACAATACATGCCCATGGGGGTCTCAGGCCTGTGGGGGACTCAGGTCTGTGGCGAGGCCAGCTGCTGTTGGCAGATGCTGAAGTGACCCTGATGTGTGAGGATGGGCAGACCAGGCCAGCCAGATGGGCACTGGTATTGTGTGGAGTGACTGGAGCCAGAGCAGGAGGAAGTTGGGTAGGGGGAGGAGGAAGGGGGAGAGGTGGGTGGCCAGGGCCTTTCTTAGCTGCCCCATGCTGTAGCTGAGCCCCTGGGGTCCCTCTGGCTGTAGCTGCTCAAGGCTGGTTTCCCAGCTTCATGGGCCCAGAGCCTTCCCCGTGTCCTTTGTGCATTTCACACCTGGGCTCTCATGGGGGACCTGGGGCAGATGCAGAATCGAATCAGGCACCCATCTTGGGGTTGGGGGACCCAGGGTCCCTACAGGTACCAGACCCCCCAGCCCCGGGGAAGCCCTGCCTCGGGGGTCAGGTGAGAGTGGGTGGCTGCCTTCGGTCCCCTCTTGACCACAGTCAGCAGTCAGGCCAGCAGATGGGGTCAGTGTCGCCTCCGAGGTCCTGCGAGTGGAGGGGCTGGTGATGAGGCAAAGGGCCTTCCCTGCCTGCAGAGGGGCCCCTGGGGTCCACTCCTCCGGCTTTGCTCCCACTCTCCCCCTTTCTCCCCATCTATCTGCCCCATTCTTTCCTGACCTTCTTCTCAGTCTAGCCTCCTCACCACCTTTCCTTGTATCCAGTCTAGGCTCTCTGCAGTTCTGGGGCCCTGAGAGGTGGGCAGTTTGCAGCAGGGCCCTGTGACGCTGACTCTCACTGGCCCCGCCCCCTCCACCAGCCACGGAAATGACCCGGAAACTCGGCCACGTGTGTGACCAGCTCAGGTCCTCATGGTGTTCGTGCCGGAGGACAGCAGGAAGTTTCTAATGTTCGGTGGGATTTCTCCAAGACCCACATGGCAGCAGGTGTGACCTGGAGGTGACTGAAAAAGAAACGTGCCTGCAAGGGGCTGCCTGACGGCCAGGGCCGTCCCCGATCTGTGGGCCCCGAGCACGTGTGCCCTGGGGGGCAGATGGGCTCTGCTGCTGGGGTGCCTGTCCTCTTGTTCAGTGGCCTCTGAACTGCACCTCCATCCCAATCAGATGACAGATTTTGCTGGCCCCTCCCCATGTCTCCACCATGGTCACCCTGGGGCCTGGCCACCCTTATTGAGCGCCCAGAGGAGGCGCCTGGCCTGGAGCAGTTCAACCCCTCAGACCCCTGCGTGCGGACCCTAAAATGGAACGGGTCCGAGACCATGCTAGGAAGACCACCCATGGCTCTGTCTCGAGCTCTCTCCATGTGGGCTGGGCTCAGTCCATCAGAGGCTGGAGGACGGGGAAGCAGGCCCGAGGAGGGGCCAGAGACTGCGCCAGCTCTGTGGGTGCCAGGAGCTCTGGGAAGAGATTCTGTGGTCCAGGAAGCTCTGAGTCAAGTACAGTTAAGGGGGTTGTTTTTGCAGGACTTGTCAGAGCCTTTAATACAGTAGTGTGCCCTGCAGTTTGCTGACACATGCTGTGCAGTGTTTTCCAAATGAATTCTTTCTTTAAAAAGGAAGGCAAAAAAAGGAAGCCGAAAGTCAAAGTAATACGACAGTGTTCCTAAAGCACGTACTGGGCAGTATGCTAGTGATCCATTCCCGACCAGCATCTGTAGAGGCTGACAGGGTGCCTGGTGCTGCTCTCGGGTGTGGGAGGGGCCACAATCAGAGGTGGCTTCTGGCCCTGTTCTCCTAGAACTTGCATCCTGTGTGGAGGGAGAGGAAGGAAGAAAGGAAGTTTCCATGCCGGCATGTGGGGATGCTCTGGAGAAAAATGAGGCGAGAAAGGGCCCACGGATGGGAGGTGCTAACTTAGTGGGCGTCTAGGAGGCCTCTGTGTCCAGGGCAGTGGTGGCCTGTGTGATGTGAGTGCTGGGCCTTACTGGTGCCCAGGGAAGAGCCCCATCACAGAGGGAAGGGCAGGTTCAAGGTGGTGGGAACTGGGCAGGGCTGAGCCGTTGTCACCATCCCAGAAGCCCAGCCCTGGGTCTGGATCTGTGCCTGTGGCCTCTGCTCCTAGAGCCAGGGCCACAGGGCAAAGCGTGGCTTGGCACCCCTGTGTCCAACTCTCAAACTGCCAGGCAGGCCTGTCTTCTCTCCAGCCTCCTCTGTGGTCCCTGGCTGATTGGGGCTGTAGGGAAGGAGCTGCAGGAAGGCGGCCCTGCGTACGCCTCCACCCCCGAGGTGGGGCTTCCTCAGCTTCCAGACTCTGGCCTCCACTTGTGCTTTCCCGCTCTGGCTGCAGCATGGCAGCCCTGCGCCCACCCCGCGCCCGGTGGAGGAACTTACAGAGCTGGTGCCCCGGGCCTCCTGTCCCTGGTGTGGACTAAGTGCTGGGGGCAGGGTGTGTTGTCCTGCTGTGTCCCCCCCCCCAGCCCGGTCTCTCCAAACCATGCATCACACCCAAACTGGCCCAGCCCTGTGCCCAACACACGTTTACACACACACTCACATTTGGGCCTGCAGCCCACCCAGAGAAGCTCACCACACAGCCTCACATACACATGTGTACACACGTTGTGCCTGGGTTTACTCACACGTGTGCTACCTACTTACACGGGCAATCACATCTGCTCACTCAGGTGTGCACCCATGCTCATGATCACAGGTGTGTGTGCACAGTCACATGCATGAACTCACATTTCTGTGGGTACCCAGACACCTACACGCATGCTCTCAAGGGGGCATGATGCGGTGGGGAGCACCGGTGATGAGACACGGAGGTGCCCCTGTCACCAGGGGCCCAGAGCGCTCTGTGCGTCCAGGGGAGCTGGGACCAAGTTCAGCTTCTGGAAGGTTCTGGGTGCACGGCCCCTCCCCACCGACTGCCTTCGGAGAGGTGGGCTTGGCGGGGGCAAGGAAGGCGGCTGCCCCACCCAGATGTGCTCTCAGGGCTCCTGCAGCCCAGGACGTGTCTAGAGGGGGCAGTGGGCTTCGCTGTCATCAGGGTGCCGCAGCCTCTCACTCCTGTTGACCAGACTCAATGTCCCAAAGTCAGTGTGGCTAGTTTGTGCCAGGCCTGCCTTCATGTGGAGGCTCTGGGAGCTGGGCCTGACCCTGGGTAGAGGGAGTCTGCCTGCCTGTCTTCTGGGATCTCCCCTCCCCCGTGTGGTGGGTGCTGTTCTAGGCACAGGACACTGAGGAGCCGCCTGGAGGGCATGCTGCTTCCTCTGGCACTTGGAGCCTGAGTGCCCAGCACAGAGCTGAGGTGACTCTCTCCCTGCAGCAAGGGTCCTGGTGGGAGAGGTCAGGTGGGCCATGTGATCTGGGCCCCGAGCCCTCGGCCAGCGTTGGGTGGAAGGCTGGCAGGAGCAGGGTCAGAGGGACAAGGCAGAAGGGCTCAGGCCGGCTGGTCCCCTGGGCTCCCAGGGAAGTGGCCTCCCTTCCTGAACCACTGCCAACTTGAGATGGGCGCTGGTTCCCACGCCTGCTCGCCTGTGCACAGCAGCTCTTAATCAGCAGCTGGGGTGAAGCTGAGGAAACGCTGCCCTGCAGCCTGGGCGATAAGACAGGAGCCACCCTGCCTGCCCGTGACCTTGAGCTGAGCCAGCCCTCCCTGCTGGGGTCTCTGGGATGCAGGCGAGCCCTCGCTTGCAGGGCTGGCTTCCAGACCCGCCTTCGGTGACCTCGGCATGTGGGTGGGTGGCTTGGCAGGCTGGACAAAGGTGTCAGTCTGGGTCACCCTGTTCTGCCTGTGGTCACTCAGGTTTCCACTAGCCCCTCTCGGGGCAGAGGGAAGGAGGCTCAGGCTCAGCCAAGTCTAGGTCCAGGGTGGTGGTCTGGGGGCTGAATTTGCAGAAATCAAACCCTCAGAGAACAGCCATGTCCCATTTCCAGGGTCAGCCTGTCCTGGGACAGCGAGGCTGGGGCCGCCACAGCCAGTGGAGTTGATGTCTGGCTGGGCCTGGGTGTCCCTGCCTGTCCCAGTGAGAAGAAGGGGCTGGTGTCAGGATGCCACAGACAATGCCTGGACGTGGTACCCTTCTCTGTGGACTGTGCTCCCCAAATCTGTCCTCTCATTCCTGGGCCTGGCCAGGATCCCCCTTGGAACTGGACACCCTAAGGACCCTCCCAGCCTTTGGTGTTAGAAATGTGGGCAAGTCCACCGAGCTTCACCCCAAGGCAAAGGCCTGGTCAACGTCTCTGAGCCTCAGCTCCCTGTCTATAACCTGGTGGGGGTGGTTCCTCCTCTGTTCAGATGGTGGCCCTGGACCTGAGCTGCTGCGGGGCTGTGTGCCTCTTCAGCTCCAGGTGATTGTGTGGGGGCAGCACTCTGACAGTGTGAAGGGTCCATGAAGACGTTGCATTTGGCACATGGCAGGGAGCTTAGCCCACATTTCCAACCAACAGATGAGCATCAGGGCTGGGACTTAATGTAGGTCTTCAGAGCTCAAGATGCCTTGCCCTGTGAAGGCATCTGGGTGGGGTGGGGGGAGGCAGCAGGGGTCCAGTGAAGAAGGACAGCGTCCTCCAGCCTTGGAAGACGTGGCCACCTGGCAGCTGCAGACCCTGTGGGCACAGTGCTCCCCCACCCCCAGCTCACCACCTGCTCTTGAGCTTCTCACTCTTGTGGGTTCTGACAGTTCCTCCGGAGTCCCTGAGGGTCCCGTGGGTTCAGCCATGCTGACAGTGACCAGGGTAGATCCCCAAGCCTACTCCCTGCTGTCACCCTGGCACTCGGGAGGTGCTGATGAAATTCATTAGAAAGTATGGGCTTTCCAGGTGGCAGGCGCAATGGTAAAGAATCCACCTGCCAAGCAGGAGACGTAGATTTGATCCCTGGGTTGGGGCGATCCCCTGGAGGAGGAAATGGCAACCCACTCCAGTACTGGCTCAGCAGTAAAGAATCCGCTTGCAATGCAGGAGACCCAGGTTTGATCGCTGGGTCAAAAAGATCCCCTGGAGGGGGACATGGCAACCCACTCCAGTATTCTTGCCTGGAGAATCCCATGGACAGAGGAGCCTGGTGGGCTACAGGCCACAGGGTCACCAAGAGTTGGACACGCACCCTGCCTGCTAGCATTTGAGCTCTGTGAGGGAAGAGTCATCTAATTGCTCACTAAGGTGTCCCATGTGTCTGTAGTAGTAATGGTTTCCTTTGTGTAGCAGATGCCCAGCAAACACTAGTCAAATAGATTAATCTATCTGAGCCACTGATGGGCTTCCCAGGTAACGAGTCCGTCTGCCGATGCAGGAGACCTGGGTTTGATGCTGGAGTTGGGAAGATCCCCTGGAGAAGGAAGTGACCACCCGCTCCAGTATTCCTGCCTGCAGAATCCCCTGGACAAAGGAGCCTGGTGGGCTACAGTCCATGGGGTCACGAAGAGTCAGACATGACCGAGCATGTACGAGCCACTACCACATGGAGCTTTGACATTTTTCTTTTCCACGTGTCCCTGGGTCTGTTTTCCTACCTGCCTGCTCTTCACACACATGGCTCCTCTTTCTTGTAGAGGAAAGCAAACGTCCTGATACGAAGCCTTAGTCTGTGGCTCCCGAGCTCCATTTCCACAGCTGTGCTGTGAGTGTTGCTATGGTATTTCTCACCTATGGGGGGTTCTCTTGGGGGTGTGTTGAGTGACAGTGGGAGGAGTCAGGGGCTCCCGGAGGTATCTCTGACCACCACCCACTCGGGAGAGGGATGGGGACCCAAAGGTGCTCCACCATGCTGCCCTGTCCCTTTGCTCTGGGTGCCCATTTTGCCACGAGGGGGTTGTGCCCAATGCCACCCAGAACCCCCGGTCCCGGGCTTCTCTCTGTGGTAACCCTGTCTTTCCAGCATCATACGAGCCTGGGGCCACTAGGAGCACCCTTCTTGGTTTGGGTGCTTTGAGCACCTTTGTTTTTAGCTTTGAGCACCTATGTTGTGCAGCCTTTTCTTTTTTCTGTCTGAGGATGCACTGCCCTAGACATCCCTTCTGGATCCTGAGCTCCTGCCTTCCCCTGAGGGCCTCCCCACAAATAACTCACGTCTCACTTGGCCTGACATTTATTTGTCTCTTTCCTCTTCATTCAACAAAGTTTATGGAGTGCCTTCTAAGTGTGGGTGTGTCAGTAGCACCGAGGGAGACGATGGTGCTGGAGGCGGCTTGTGCCCTGATCCCAGGGAGCCCAGGCCTGGATGGGAGCTTAGCTGTCACCTTTCTTAAGGGCTGGTACACTGAGAGGTGCAGCATTGTAAACTGCAGGGCGCTGTGGGCACTGATTTGCCTGGCGGCTTGGGAAGGCTTGGGGCTTCCCTGGTAGCTGAGACATTAAAGCATCTGCGTGCAGTGCATTAAAGCATCTGCGTGCAGTGCGGGAGGCCCGGGTTCAATTCCTGGGTCAGGAACATCCCCTGGAGAAGGAAATGGCAACCTACTCCAGTATTCTTGCCTGGAATATTCCAGGGACAGAGGAACCTGGCGGGCTGCAGTCCTGGGGTCTCCAAGAGTCAGACACAACTGAGCGACTTCACTTTCTTATCTTTCTTTCTTTCTTTGGGAAGGCTCCCTGTGGAAGGGACCTATTGTCCAGGCACACAGCTCTCGGGGTCTGACGGGTGGCTGGGGAACTCTGTGCCAGGTTGATGGGAAAGCCACAGAAGGGTTTTCAGCCAGGGCCCATGATCTGATTCTTGCCATGAAGGAACATGATGGCTACACCACTGAGAAAGGACAGGGTGAGTGGGACCGGCTGAGAGGACTCCAAGGGGATACTAGAGGTGGCTTCGTCCAGCCTGACAACAGAGATGTGTGGACTCCAGGTGCATGGGAGGTGGAGCCGACAGATTGGCTTTGGATTGGACTTGGGGCGAGAGTGAAGCCGGCTCCCCATTTCTGGCCTGAGCCCTCGGTGGCTGTGATGCTGTGTACCAGGTCAGGGGAGGGGTGTGGGAGCAGGGAGTGAGGTGCTGTCTCCCCCTGAGCTCTGGAACTGACCGTGGAGGTGGGTACAGGCAGGGTACTGTCCATGGGGGCCCCCAGGCTGGGCATGGACTTGGCAGAACCTTCAGAGGCTCCTGGGGGTGGGCAGAGTCCCGGGGTGAGCTCCACCCTGGATGCTTGGTTCCCCCACGACTGGAGGGGTGGCCCATCGTGGTGGTTTGAGGCTGAAGGTCTTCAGGATGCTGAAAACTTCTTTAAGATGTGAAAAGTAAACACAGCTGGCTTCCCTTCCTCCACAAAGTCGCCCAGGTCCACAGGTTTGGGGCTCTCAGCAGGGGGAACTCTGGTGCCGCATGGCCTGGGTTGGCCCCGCGCCCAGACTTCCCTGTGTGGGTTCCAGGGTCGCCACGTGATTCCTCCTGCTCCCCTGTGGCACTGCCTAGTTCCCCAGCCCTCAACTCCCACCTCCTTTCAGAAATCTCAGGGAGTTTGCCAGGTGTGAGGAGAGCCAGCTGGGACCCCGGCAGGGTGGCTTGAAAGGAGAGGTCCCTCCAGGGCTGGGACAGAGGCCTGGTACAGGACAGAGGAGGAGGAAGACGCTCCCTGAAAAGACGGGTGTCTCCCTTGGCCAGTCCTCCTGACTCTAAGTCAGAAAGCCCTGGGCTCATCTGTCCTGGGCTGGTCATTCGTGGACTGGTCCCTCCTCAGCGGCTGTGTGGCCTGGGCCATGTACTGCATGTCCCTGAGCCCGTCTCCTCATCAAGGGCAGCGCCTGGTCCAGGGGGATGCTCAGACCCATGTGCCCGGCCAGCGTCCCTACCCTCGGGGTCTCCTGCCCTCCAGCTTCTCTCCCTGCTGGACCTGTGGGTCACGCTGGGCTCTGGGGTGCCTGGGGAGTGTCCAGTTCACTGTTCAGTGTCCACTCACCCAGCGAGCACCCCGACATCTTTGGACTCAGGGCCTGGCTGTTGGAGTTGTGGGGGTGGGGGCAGAGCCCACCTGCCCTGGCCTTGCCCTTCCCTGTGTGGATGTGGGCTGGGGGTGGCTGCAGAGCCAAGAAAACTCATGCTGAAGCCCGTGGAGGCACCCGGTCCAGCCTGGGGTGGGGTCCTTTCTGTGATGGGGCTGGGACTGGACCTGCCCTTCCATCCAGGGCCCCTGCCTCTTGGGCCTGCCGCTGCCTCCTCCATGCAGTGGTCTGGCACTGGAGGGGGTGGCTCAGTAACCCTAGGCTACCCCCAGGCAGTGGGTTTAGGTGTAAACACAGCTGCCCCCAGGGTGACCGGTTGGGTCCAGCTGGGCCTGGGGTGTGGGGAGAGGGTCTGGGAGCAGGGAGTCTCCTCTGGAGAAGGCAGGGGAGGCTGGCTGCTCTCAGCCCTGACCTGCCTGGACCCTCTCTTCTTGCTCTCCCAAGGCCTGGGCCAGCATTGCCCCTCCTCGGGGGTGGGACCAGTCTGGGTATTTCCATCAATGCGATTTTGCAGGGAGGGGGCCTCAGCCAATCTCTCAGCCTCCTTCAACTGTGGGCTGCTCCTCCTGCCCTCCCACCCTCCTCCCATGACCCCCTCCCCCTTGGCCTCCCCCAGAAAGTGCCCT
>SJXQ01001980.1:1036223-1057320 GCA_006408695.1 Aepyceros melampus
GGAGGGCCTGCTGGGGTGGGGGAGCCTGGGGGGTCTGTGGGGCATCTGTGCAGCCTGTATGCCCACTGTGGTTCTCCTGACCGTTGCCGCCTTGGGACTGACAAGAATCGGGATGCAGGAGCCCTGGATGTGTTTGGAGCTGAGGGGCCATGCCCGGGCTTTTGGCTGACCTTTTCTGGTAGTCTGCTGGGCTGGTAAAGCCAGGCAGCTGCCCACTTGTCAAGGGACTGTGGTGCCCGATTTTCTAGCCACTGGCTGGCTGCGGTGGGTGGCTTGGGACTTTCTATTCTGGACACAGGAATGGCTGGGCCATGCCGGGTGGGGCAGGAGTGGGGCCCCAGACTCTCTCTGCTCAGATGCCTCTTGCTGGTCCTCTTGCACCCACACTGGCTCAGGCTTTCTCTGCAAGGGAGGGGAGCAGAGGAGCCCAGCTGAGGGGCCGGAGCTCGATAAGACCCCCTCCTCCCCCGCTGAGTCCTCATGGCCCTGTGTGCTGGGCTGGGTGGGGACACTCATGCCAGGAGGGGCTGAAGGCTGGGCATCAGGGGCAGCGTGCATCGGGGGTGGGGCACAGGGGCAGTGGAGGGGGCTGGAGGGGCCCCAGGAGGGGAGTGTGGTGTATGGGGGTCCCTTTACTTGGGGGCGCTTGGCCTGGGCCTAGGGAGAGGCTCTCACAGGCAGGCCATGGGTCACTGCTCCCCGAGAATCGTGTGTGGAAGGGAACTCACGCATGAAGCCTGAGCCCACCTTCCAGCCCTGTGTGGACACAGTTCTGCTCTTGCTGAAGGGGGCGCCTTCCGAGGACCCCCTGGGGTATCCAGGACCACGGTCCACACCCCCTACTGTGTCAGGCCCCTTCTCATTACCCCAGAAGCCTGCTCCTCCCCCCACAGTGGGAGCTTCTGTGGTTGGCACTCACTGCTCACCCTGGAGCCCTGGCACCTTAAACGAGTCAATAAAATGTAGCAGCTGCAAAGCAGAGCTGTCAGTCTCAGTTCCTGGAGAATTCCTGCCTGAGGCCATCTGGTGCTCAGGAGCCCGTTTTGGGGCTGGTGCTGCCTCCCCCAGCAGTTGGACCCTTGGCTTGGGGGACCACGCCCCTGTCCCCCAGTCCGACAGTTCCCTGAGACTTCGTGCAGGGGGCTCTGAGGCAGCGGGCTCTGGTGAGCTGAGAGCCCCCGACGCTTGCTGGGCTCCTGGACGAGTGTCTCGTCCCCATGTCCACTCTACCTGTGGTGCCCGCCTGCCGAGCGCTGGCCGCCAGGGTTGTAGTTGTTGTTCTGTTGCTAATTTGTGTCTGACTTTCTGCGGCTCCATGGACTGCAGCACACCAGGCTCCCCTTCCTTCACTGTCTCCCTGAGTTTGCTCAGATTCATGTCCATTGAGTCGTGTGGTGCAAGATCCAGGAAAGACCCCAACTGCCCGCTTCCAGGATTCCTGGGGCCGTGCCTGCCTCCGTGTCCTGGCAGGATAATTAATGAGGGGTCTGAGAGCGTGGGAGCTGGCATCCTGGAATCTGGCTTGGGTTCTGGCAGCCCCCCGCATTCCAGAGCAGGGCCTGGCCTCTGAGTCCCGGTCGGACCGAGGCCTGGGCAGCATCGCGCGGAGCCGGGCCAGCTGATTACCGGCAGTAACTGCAAGAGGAGGAGGAGGTGGCGGCCAAGGGCGCCGACAGCCTCTGGACTGGTCTCCAGCCGCGGCTGGTGTGGAGGAGCCACTGTCCAGGTCGATCTCCCAGCCAACATCTGCTGTGCTGGGAACCAGGAGTGGCGGAGGGAGGCGTCACCCACCATTCAGGGTCAGGGCGAGGTTAGCCATCCACGGAGACTAACCTGCCCTGGAATCAGGGGTCTCAGCACGGAGGAGGTCTCACCCCCGCAGAGCCCCAGGCTGCTGCCGTTGTGGTCCCACAGGACCATGAGGCCAGAAGGGGGCGCCGGCCGTTCCTGGAGCAGGGCGTGGGGCAGGTGGCCCACACGCCCACGCACAGCTGTGATCGCCCAGCCCTGACTGGGGACCCTCCCTCCTCCCCAGGAAACCACAGTGCGTGTTGGCGTGCGCAGACCACAGTATGGGAACCTGGAGGTGAGGAGACCTGGACAGTTGGGCCCTACAGGTCATTTCGGAATGCTCTCAGCATGAACTGGGCTCACCAATGTCCTGGCTTTGCCTTTGTCATCCGTGGGCTGCTGTCCAAAGGGCTGGCAGTGCCCTTCCTGCTCAGGGAAAGGGAGGGTGTGTTGGCAGCACACTCGGCCAGGACGACCGGACCGTCCACCGGGAAAGGCTGAGCTTCTCTCTGGCCAGTGCGTCCATGCGCGTCCCCGACAGCAGTCATCCCACACAAAGGGTGCGGCCACACGGCCCCTGGACGTTTGCGCTCCAGCTGCGTCCGGGAGAGAGTGTGGGGCAGACAGCATTGTCGGTGCTGGCTGGGCCTCAGGGGCCCGCCTGTGCCCCACGGGACTCTCGAATCCCCTGGGCCTTTCTGCCATTCCTGGGGACTCTGGCTCCGGCGCCTGGACCTTGGGTCTGCCCACCTGGAGGTCAGGGCAGCAGGTCTGGGAGCTCAGGCCTCCCTTGGGACTCCCTCTGGGTGTCACTGGTTACTGTGTTTGTTGAGGGGTGTAGGGGAGGTTCAGCATCAGAACTCCGGCTCCCAGCTGGCTGCTTCCCCTGCACTCCCGCGTGGCCCCTTCTCCTGCCCCCTCCCGTGGGGCACGCTCAACCCCGAGGACCACCTCACCTTACAGCCTTAGAGTTTGCTCCCACACCTCTGGATCAGCCCCTCCCATGGTCCGTCCTCCAGGCTGAGGGCAGGCAGGCTGGACACGAGGGCAGGCCAGCTCTGGGTTGGATTCAGGACCGACCTCCACCTCGCAGGGTGATTGAGCTGCTCTCCCTGTGGCTGGGTCTCTCTGGGTGCCCTCCGGGAGCTGAGGGACCACGGGCAGGGTGGAGGTGCCTGTGGAAGAGGTGGCACCGACGAGGCAGCCAGTGCCCAGTGCAGGCCTCCAGCCCGTACCAGGGCCTTCCTCTTGCACCCCAGCTGGGAGGGTGGCTGGGCATTCAGGGCTCACACTGCCTGACCCCAGGGTCGGGGAACTGTGTGCATGGTCGTCACCCTCTAGAAGCCTTGAGAGCTCTGGGACTGGGTGCCCAGGTGCACGTAGCTCCGTGGGTGCTCACGCTTTCTCAGCTAAACTCCAGCTCGACTAGCTCCCTACCCTGGCCAGAGCTGGTCTACCCTCGTGTCCCACTCCGCTGGTAGGGTTTCCAAGGGCCCACCCTCCTGCCCCGTCCTGCATCTGAGGGTCGTGGCTCAGGCTGAGCCGGATGGCCTGCCTGTTGCCTGGCTGAACTGCAGAGGGGGCAGGTGTGGACGCAGCAGGGTTGCAGACCATGCTGGCTGCTCTGCTCACAGCCCCCCGGCCCTCCTGCATCCAGAAGCGCATACCATGTTGGCTGAGCGTCTGGGTTCCCATGGGAGAGGGAAGGTGTCGGGGCTTCTGGCTCTTTCTGTGGCTCGTGGTGGGGATGCCCCGCCCCAACTCACCAGCCTCAGGATGTACCTATTGGATTCACAGACACAGCCGTCAGGAAGAGCCCCGAGTGCCTGGGCCTTCAGGTTGGAGGACCTGAACTTGGGCCCCAGTCTATCACATCCCAGTCTTCCTGGTGGGCTGTGGGACAGTGTGTCTGGCTCAGGCGGCCAGCAGGGTCAGAGCCTGAGTGGTGGGGTGAGTGGTCTTCACTGTGTCTCTGTCCCTGTGGGTGTGATGACGTCCCTAGGGACTAGGAGGGCCATCTTGGGAGGCCTGGGAAATGCTGGCCATCATGTGGTTAGGCACCTGCTTAACACCTGGAAAGCAGGAGGGCTCGTTCTTACACACTGTGGCCAGATGGGGAGCCTCTGGGCTCTGGCCTGGAGGGTCCTGGGTGGTGTGTCCTGTGCCCTGGGAGCCTAGGACTGCTGGAGTGCCTGGGGGCTGGCTCTCCCCTGGCCCCAGAGGTCACAGACTTGCCTCCTCCCCTGTTGCTCAGGCCCTGGAGGTCAGACACATGTGCTCCTGGTGGGGGTGGACAAAGGCAGGCAGATGGCATTGGGGCCGAGTGTCCTCAGGAGTGGCATGGGTGCTCCTCATCTCATACCCCTAGTCAGGTGGGGATGAGGGGAGTGTCGGAAGGGCTGCCCCTCACAGATAAAGTCATCCCACCTGGCTCCCGGCAGCAGGTGTGGAGGGGCCTGACTTGTGCCATTTCCAAGGCCAGGGCTCCGGGAATGGGACAGAGAGCTGGGCCCCATGCCACCTTGCATGACTTCTGAGCAGGGCATTTCCCCAGGGTGGGACTTGATTTCTCCTGATGCTGTTGGGTGCTACTTCTTCCAGGTGGTCGCTCCAGCCTGAGAACCTAGGCCCCAGGTCAGAAGTGGCCAGTGGAAGCCGCCCAGTCCAAGCCCCTCCTTTTACAGACTAAGTGTGCACAGAGAGGAGGTGCCTCTGCCCAGGGGCCCTCTGTGTGTGCTCAGTGAGGGCAGGTGGTCCCTGCTGGGCCTCTGCACTGTTTGGATGGATGGATGTGTCTGTGGACGGACGATGCATGGATGGGTGGGTGGTAACTAACATGGGGATCTGTAGCTAGGCCCACCGCATACCTGTCGACACCTTGTTCTCTTCCTCTGGACCCACTGGGGTGGGCAACTGGAAGGTGATGGAGGGCCCAAGGTGGGGAGATGAAATCAGCTCTGCCCAGGAAGATGCCACCTGTGTGCCAAGGGGCACATCCCAGTGGGATGAGAGGGGGGCAGCTGGCCCTGTGTGCTGAGCAGTGTCCACCTGGGCTTCACCTCGTGCGAGGCAGGTGTCGTGCACTGGGGCCAGGCCTTGCATCCCTGACCTTTCTCTGTTAGGCACCGGCCTTGGCCCCAGCTGGCGCCGGCTTCTGAGGGTGGTCCCGGCTCTTGGAGCCCCTAGAGGAGTTGGGGGAAATCCCAGGGACTGGCTGGGAATGTGGGGACCCAAGCACACAGGGCCTCTTCTCTCCCCACTGTGGACCCCCAGACTCTCAACCTGGGGCTGCCAGCTGCCCCCAGGGACTCCCAGCCCTGCCTGCCCTCCCAGGGCCTCTATGGCTACAGGTAGGCCCGGAAAGAACAGCCCAGGCGTGAGGGACCCCAGAGCCTCCTGGAAGGGTTCCTGCCCCAGCTTGGGGGTGGTGCAGGGAGGAGGGGCCCGCCTGCCATCCCCTCGGGGTGGTGCACTGGCGCCCCCTGGTGGCAGTGACGTGACAGCACCGGCGCAGGGGGCTGCCTGGAATTTGAGTCAACGGTGGGAGCCAGCTCCTCCTCCACTCCCTTTGCCATCCCCGCGGCGGATGCTGGTGTCACCTGTGACGGCTGCCAAGGGACACAACTGGGAGAGAGAGGCTGAGACCTTGGCGAGGAGTCCAGGGGCACGAGTGCGGAGGGAGTGGCCTGGGTGCACGGCCTGCATTCAGTCATGCACTCATCGGTTCATTCATTCATCCATCTGCCCCAGCAGTCATTGAACCTGCTGTGTCCAGGCCCCATGCGAGGGACTCAGCTGTGCATGGGGGCCAGTGCAACACTGCCGGCTGGGTCACCGAGGGCCTGCTGGGGCATGACCAGGCGTTCCTCAGCGACCTTGCTTGCTGCATATTTGTGGTGCGTGCGCTTCCGTCAGGATGCTGAGAGCTTTGCCTCAGGACGAGGGAGCAGGCTCCTGAGTGCTGAGGCCGGAAGTCGGCAGCCATGGTGGCTCGTGCTGGGGCCAGGCTTGTGGCCAGGCTGACCCCGGGCCAGGGCAGAGAGACTGAGGAGTCAGTGCGGAGGGAGAGGAAGTCCCTGTGGGTCCAGACGAGGGGAGGCTCCATGTGAAAGAAAGAGGGGGTTCCTGGGGTCTGGTCCAGGAGATGGGGTGGAGAGCAGCGATTTCTGAACTCGGGGAGACCAGGGTGGGAGCAGTTGGTGGGAACGTGGGGCTTCTACTTAGGCCTCTGTGCCAGGAGGGGTCCCCTGTCCAAGGGGTTTTGCCCTAAGCCCTGGGGAGGAGCGGGCATCTGGACGTGTGCCTGGGAGAAGCCACAGCCTTCCCTTCTCAGACGTGGAGGGCACTGCAGGACCCGAACTGCTGGATGCGCCAGCCGCTCTCTGGTCTGTGTACCGATGTGCAGGGTGGAGGCTGGACTCGCCAGCCTGCTTGGGCCCTGTGGATTCTAACACTCAGAGCATCGGCTCATTTCTCCTCGGGGCTGTCTGGGAGCTGCAGGAGGGCTGTTTGCAGAAAACAGAACTTCCGCTCAAATCCAGATCTCAGACAAAGTAATCATCACTGTTGAATGTTCCTTCGCTCAGCAAGCGTTCTTTCAAATTTATTTGTTGACTTTTATCATGTGCCAGGCACAGCTGGGGGTTGGCCATGACGTGGCTGCTGAGCCGACATGGCCTGATCTCAGGGATCTTCGGTTCATGGGGGTCAGAAGTCCCACTGCCAGAGATGTGATGGAGGCTGTGAAGGGGACGTGCAAGCTGGACCTGGCCTAGGGCAGCCACCCTGCAGGGAATTCCCAAACCCTCCGTGTGTCCATCTGTCCGAGCCCGTAGCTCTGGGATCTGTTGGTACCAAGTGTGGGGCTTAACACCAGGTCCTACAGGGGACCCCTCTGGGGAGTCTTCCCAGCCAGGACCCCGGAGCTGTTGGGGAGAGTGAGCGGCCCGCCAGAGACTGAGGCCCAGGAGGGGCCAGCTCCCTCCTCAGGAGCCAGCCCCTGTCTGGACAGGGGCAGGTCTGGTGTGGAGAGGCTCCCAGCAGGGCAGGGCCTTGGCTGGCCAGAGGCTTAAGAGTGTCGAGGCTCTGGATTTCACACCAGGGTTTGGAGCCGAGCCGAGCACTCTGACCTCAGGGTGACTGGGCCTCCGCTGTGGCCCCAGCCCGGTTCCCGGCAGGGTTCTGAGCTCTGCTTCAGGAAATGATAGAGAAAAGCCAGTCCCCCACTGCCTGCCCCCACCACAGTTCTTCCTGATCTTGACTTAGAAAGAGGCAAAGAGAGTGCACTGCACTCTGTCGTCCAGAACAGAAGGTGTTGTCCAGTGTCAGGGCCCTCCCTCCAAGGTCAGGACCGTGCTGTGCAGGCCACTGGGCTCGAGACTAGAAGGGCTCTGCGGGACCTCACACAAGCTCGGGAATCAGAGTTCTTGGTACAGAGAGAGAGAGAGACGCAGACGCACCCGACGCGTGAACGCAGGCATACACCCACATACGCACACGCATGCACCCACTCCTGCACACACATGCGGAGGGTGCGTGCTGAGAGTGCGCCCGGCTCGGTGCACACCACCCTCCCCAGCCTCGCCCCCTGCTGTGGGGCAGCTCAGAAACAGAGGTAGAGGCCGGCCTCCGGCTGCAGCCCCATCCTTTCCAACCAGAGCGTGAAACAGCCCAGGAACTCAGCCGTGGAGGGGGAGTGGAGACCTGGACATTGGGGAACCAAGGAATGTTCTTGGCTCCCTTCTGGGCCTTTTACATTTTGTCTTGTTTTCTGGGAAACAAATGGAAAAAATATCCCCGTTCCCACATTTTTGGAGGCTGATTTGTATAAACAGACCAGACCCGATAACTTTCAGAGTAAACAGAGAAACTGTCCGAAGTCGGGCCCTGGGGCCTGGGCCGAGGGCAGGGGGTGATGGAGCCCTTCTGGTCCTTCCGGGGCTGCTCCATGACCTT
Source organism: Aepyceros melampus (assembly GCA_006408695.1). Classification (NCBI taxonomy): domain Eukaryota; kingdom Metazoa; phylum Chordata; class Mammalia; order Artiodactyla; family Bovidae; genus Aepyceros; species Aepyceros melampus. The sequence continues at coordinate 1,043,970 of SJXQ01001980.1, forward strand.
AAGGGCCTTAATGATAATAACTTCGTGCTGACTGCCCGTGAGGGTCCTGCTCGAGCACCTTCTGCTGACCTCCCATGATACCTGCCCCCCACCCCATCTTGGGCCTGGGGGGCTGGCTGGACAGGTGGTGGGAGTCCCCCCTAAGCCCTTGTACCCCCTTCCCTTCATTGGGTTCCCCAAAGCTCCCCAAAGCCTGAGGGCCCCTTCGTCCTCCACGGAGCCAGTGGCAAGGCAAGCGGTCTCCCATTCTGAAGGCCACCTCTCCTGCCGGAGGGGGTCTGCTCTGCACCCCCTGCCCGCTGGAGGCAGGTGCTCTGTGGGAACTGGCAGCCGCACCCGACCTCGAGCCGCCTCTGCCCCTGGGCACACAGAGCATCCAAGAGCTGAGCCTGCCTCGCGGAGCCTCTGGAGTCCTAGGACACGCCAGCCTGGGGACAGGAGAGGCCTGGGGAAGCGGAGCCCAGGGGTGGGCAGCCCAAGCCACCAACCCGCTCTCCACCTGCCCCTGTGACCTTCTCCCAGAGGGGACCACCTGGTGACCCTGGAAATCCAGAGCAGGTGAGGCCTGACTGTTTCTGGGCGACCCAATCTTGGTTTCCATGGTTGCCCTGGAAACCACAGATGGGGAGGGGGTTGACTGGCCCTGGGAAGGAATCCCTGACCCTCGGGGAGCTCTCCCCGGGGAAAAACTAGTGAGCAGCTCAGTGTTCTCAAACGCATGCTCTGAAGTGAAGGACGTGCGTCCGAGGAGGATACGTGCTGTGTGCTTCCAGCCAGCGACATTTTGGAAAAGGCAAAAAACCATGGAGGCAGCACAAAGACGGATGGCTGCCAAGACCCGGCGGGGGGGGGAACCAGGAGGAGCACAGAAGGCGTTCGGGACATAGAGCTCCTCCATGCTTCGCTGTCACGGTGGATACATGACCCCACGCATTTGTCAAACCCACAGAACGTGCAAACTGCCAGCATTAGTTAATAATGACATCTCGGTACGGGTCCATGTCCTGCAATAAATGCAGACACGGAAGTGGGATGTTAGTAATAAAGTCGTGTGCACCGGGGAGACGAGATCGCAGAGAACGCTCTGGTTTTCTGCTCAGTTTTCCCAAACACTTGAAACTGCTCTAAGAAATAAAATCTATTAAGTCCAAACAAAAGATGAAGAAAGAGCCCAGCCTTCTGGGCCTAGGGGCCTGGCCTTGCCTGACCCCATCCTGAGAAGGCCCCCCCTCTCCTGGGTGGGGCCAGCACCTCAATTTCTTTCTGTGCTTTATTTGGGTTTTCTTGGCATATTGCTTAGTGTACCTTCAGAAGCCTCACTTACTTTGTCCCCTGAGGACGGGCTCCACCGTTTCTGGTTCCCTGTCTGGTCCCCTCTTTCCTCATGAGCCACTGGTTTCTAATTGTCATTGTTACACACATCTGAAGTCGAACTGAGGGATCAAGCCTCCAGGGTCCCAGTGCTGTCCATCTAAAGACTCTGAGCAAGGAGGGACCCTTTCTGTCGCAAGGCCAGTTTCTCCACCAAACTAGAAGAAACCTCCCACTGGAATGCAGTGGCCTTACAGTGATGGTCAAGACCGAGGTTCCTTTAGGGAGCAAGTAGCTGGGCCCACTGACCGCCCCCATCACGGTCATGTTTGAAGCCCACAGAATTCCTTCTTCACCTGCTGGCTCCCAGGCACTGGGTTTGGACAGAGTTGGTTTCATTGCAGACCTTCCAGGTGCAGCAGTGATGGGGTGAGAGGCAGAGGGAGGTTTTCTAAGGTGTTCAGCTTTAGAAGGAAGTGAGAAAGGAGACTGAGGAGTCATGTGTGTGTTTATCACCAATTTTCGTTGCTAAGTTGTATCTGACTCTTGGCAACCCCATGGACTGCAGCACGCCAGACTCCTCTGTCCTTCACTATCTCCCAGAGTTTGCTCAAACTCATGTCCATTGAGTCAGTGATGCCATCTAGTCATCTCATCCTCTGTTGCCCCCTTCTCGTCTTGCCCTCCATCTTTCCCAGCATCAGGGTCTTATCCAGTGAGTCATGCCAGGGCGGCGATGTCTGTTACTGAGTCCAAGCTCACCCTGCTCGCTGAATGATAGGCCAGTGAACCCAAGAGTGAGGTGTTGAGGCAAAGAAGAGACTCTAACTGGGGAGAGATGGCAGGCCAGCACCTCAGAATAACCATCTTATTGGGGTCTGGATGCCAGGTTCCTTTAAAGATCAGAGAGAAAAAGGCAATGAGGAACTAAACTCAAAAGGCAGAATAGAGAGGGAGGTGCAGTGGGGAAGTAAAATGAAAGTGTCTCCAGTCTTGCAAAACATCTCCAAGGGAATGGCCAGCCTTCCAAAGGGATGTGTTAATTTCTTCTATTCACAGGTGGGCAGGGACGAACTATCTCTCCATGAGCTGAACAAAGGCACTTTAGTTTACAGTCAAGCAAGCTTCCTCCCTGCAACATGTCCAGAGAGACAGAGAAAGAGGAGAGGGCGTTGCAGCGGCGCTGCTTCCTGCCCCAAGGCTGAGCCACCGCCAGGGAGGGGCCCTGGACCAGCTTGGTTGCTGTCCAGGTGAGGGTGGGCAGGACCTGTGTGTCCTTCAGACCATGCACAGGGTCCAGATGAGAAAGCCTCACTAATTTAGCCAAGCCAGACAATAAATCCTGAACCCCCGGGGCAGCAGAGCAGCATGGTGGTGGTGGTGGGGACGGTCACCTGGCGGAGCGTCCATCCTGTGCGGAAGAGGACCCCATGGAACTCCTTAGACGGCAGACAGGCCTTGGTGCTCAGGGATTATCCTTGGAGCAGGGGGTCCATGGCCTCTGTGTCTCCTGCATCTGCCCCAGCAGTGCCCCCTGGCGAGACCCAGGAGTTCCTCGGAGCCTGAGTAGCATTGGCCCTGCTTCCAGGGGACACTGCTTCCAGGAGGGCTCCCAGGCTTTCCTGTCTGTGCTCCTTTCTGCTTGCTGGCTTGGGTTCCGTCTCCTTGAGTCCTGGAAGCCTTTCTGCCTGGCTGGCGGGGCCCTGCAAGCAGAGATGGTGTGTCCTCCTGTAGAGTTGGCTGTTGGCAGATGCTTGTGGGAGGGGAGTGAGTGATGAGGGGGCCCGTCAGCCCTCTGGTGAGTGCTGAGCTGAGGTGGGGCTGATGGGAATTGCACTGGAATGTTCTGGCTGCCCCAGCTGGCAGACTTCCGAGCTACACGAGAGAGATGACCACCCAGCCAGGTGGGCCCTGGCCTGGTGGTGGGTTTGCTTACAGAGTGGCTTCTCTCAGTTTGGGGATGCCTCCTGGGATGGCCCAACTGGGCGAGATGTACCCCCTCCCCGGGCCAAGGGCAAGCTACAGCCCGGAGCAGCACGAAGCACTTTCTCTAACAAAATGGTTTTCATTTTTTACCATTTTAAAGTTGATGCGTGCCCGATGACTATTAGTTTTCATCTGTTGCAGTGACTGGCTGCCCAGACTTAGGGGAGTAAGGCACACATGTATCATCTCACTCTTCTGCGCTCACAAGTCCGACATGCGTCTCCCTGAACTAAAGTTCAGTGCTGGGCAGGGCGGGTTCGTCCTGGAGGCTCTGAGGGCACCTGAGTTTCTTAGCCTGTGGCTCCTTCCTTTACGTTCAAAGCCAGCAAAGAGGCACCGGCCTGCCCCTGCTTCCCACGGCCTCAACTCTCTCTCCCCAGACTCTCGCTCTGGCCTTACTGGTCCACTCATGCTGACCCTGTGATGCCACTGGACCCACCCGCATCCTGCTGTAGGATAGGCTGACTGGCACCCGTCATTCCACTTGGCCCTCTGGGGATCCGGAGATGGGGTGTGGACACCTTGCGGGCCCTGATTTTATTGGCTGAAGTAACTAAAGATTAAACAGAAGGAACAGTGGCAGCCTTGCCAGCCACCTGCAGCGGGCCGGGGCCTTCTGTAATGTTCTCGCACCCGGGAGCATCTGCATGGTTTACGTGGACTTGCCTTGGATCGTTGTTACTGGGATCTCCCCTGCTCTCACAGGCCGCCGCTCTGGACCCTCTGGGTCTGGGAAGTTTCTTGTGTAATAGGTGGTCCTCTCAAGTGTCCTCTGTGGGGCTGCAGGCTGATCCATGGCAGGATGACGTGCTGCCCCGAGCTGCGGAGAGGGCAGCGCCAGGGAGCCTTGGTGTGATGTCGGGTGGAGGCAGCGGGTGTCTTGTCTTTGCAGGAATTTCTCCCAACCTGCTCACTCTTGCTCCGAGAGGAGTTAACTGTGTGAGTTTAATCCCATGAGACAGTGTTGGATCTCCCGGTTACCATGGCAACCTTGTAAAGCATGTGTGACATTTTCTGCCTCCGGTCGCTCCTGGTGGGGAAGGGGGTCCTCTTTGGACCAGGGCTGTGGGCCATCTGGCCTTGCTCCTGATACTGGGAACTCCTGGTAGGGTGGGGCACTGAACATGGACTCATAGGGTGGCCCGTTGGCATGGCCAAAATTGGTGCCCAGACCGGGGAGGCTGCTCCCTCCGTGACAGGCTGAGGCAACCTGGCTCCGCTGGCCACACACCACTTCCGGCCGGTTCCCTGGACCACTGGGGTTGTCCTTCTGAGTGGGAGGCCCAGGGCAGTGGTGGGACAGCTTTTTGAGGTGGGGTCTTACTTCCTTGGTGGCTCAGATGGTAAAGCGTCTGCCTACAATGCGGGAGACCCAGGTTCAATCCCTGGGTCGGGAAGATCTCCTGGAGAAGGAAATGGCAACCCACTCCAGTATTCTTGCCTGGAAAATCCCATGGACGGAGAAGCCTGGTAGGCTACAGTCCATGGGGTCGCAAAGAGTGGGACACGACTGAGTGACTTCACTTCTTCACTTCACTTGTTTCAAGCAGTTTGCACATTAACAGTGTTAGAAGGGTGCCAAGCAGGTCCTCTGTGGTAACTGTTTCTTCCGCCAGGGGAAGGGGTGGGTCTGGTTTTGGCAGCAGGCTGGGATCCCCACCCCACCTGGCAGTCTCTCACCTAGGAGCCAGGAGCCCAGGAGGGAACGTGGTTAGGGATCTTCTGGGACAAGCCGAGGCGGGTGCCTGGCCCAGCTATGCTGAGCTGGGGCAGGCGGGAGGAAGTGGAAGGGATTCTGTGCAGCCCTCTGAGACCTCTGCAGTTTTGTAAAGGGCCCAGGGGCCACTAGAATGAGCAGGAGTCTGGCCTTGGTTGTCAGGGCCTGGGTCTCAGACCCGGCCCTGGGGCTGTGCAACTTTGAACTTTCATTTCTGACCCAAATGGAATTAAAAATGCTGATGAGGCTCAGTCCTCTTGCAGGGGGTCCCTTGGATCCCCTGGCCTTCTGTCCTTCTCCCGTTTTAGGAATGAGGACTCCAAGGCCCAGAAGAGTTTTGTGGTGGGTCGTGTTCACCCAGTGGCTGAGATGCCGAGCCAGCCCAGAACCCCACTGTGTCCTGGGGACCCCTGGCCTGTTCTGGGTGCCGCCCACCCAGCTTCTGACTGAGAGGGTTGGAGGGCAGAGGGAGGCCCCCTTCCTGCACTGCTGTCCAGGCCTGGGTCTGGGTGTGGGAGCGATGCAGCTCTGACCCGCGGAACCCTGGCTGGTGGAAGAGGCAAGGGGCCATCCACTCCTCGGGCTTCATGAGGCAGTGTGGGCCCAGAGACACCTGTTTTAGCTTCAGTGACACTGATGTCAGCTTTGTGGCCCCAGAGCCAAGTGAGGACACATGTCTGTTGTTTAAGCCACAAGCTCTGTGGTCCTTTGTCGTGGCAGCCAAGACACTCTGCCAGCACCTCTGACGGCGGCCCGACACCCCGGGGCTCTGGCCTGGCTCCTGGTGAATTTCCCCTTCCCCTGGGTTAGAGTGAAGGCCCGGCCTGCAGTGCTGCCCCCAGCCCACTGTGGATGCCTCTTCCTTGGCCCTCCTGGCCTTCCCATCCTGGCACCGCTGGGAGCCACCTTCTCCCCCATGGGCTGGTGGTGAGGACCAAGCCCAGTCCCATGTTCATCACTGCTCCATGTATCCCCTGTGGCATCTGCCCCCCAAGGCTGGCTCAGAGCCCCGCAGAGGTCTTGCCTCACCTGTCTCAGAGGCTGGAACCCCCGCCCACGACACAGAGTAGGTGCCTGGGAAGGGGGTCTCTGGGCTTGGGAAGGGTGCACATGCTCCGAGGCAGGTCCAGACCTGTGCAGACCAGGGCGCTGAGCAGACATGTCAGCCTCAGAGCAAGCTCACCAGGGAGCCCCACTTGTCCCCTGCCCCCTGAGGGGAGGGGCCTGTGGGACATGGGGGTGGGGGTAGCATCCCTGGGGAGAGAGACTTGGTGGGTCCAGGCCATGCATCCTGCCCTAGAAGGGGGCTCCCCATGCTGGTCCATCTGTGCTGGTCGCGGGGATGCCCTGGACACTCCTCTTCCTTCAGGAGGGCCAGGAAGGTAAGGAGCTGCCAGCCCTGCCTGGGGAGTTGCCTTCCCAGGCCCTTGGAGCTTAGGACTTCCCCCTACCCCCACCTCCAGCTCCTCTGTCTCTGTTCCTGTAGCCCCACATTGCCGACTCTGGCCCAGCTGGTTCTCATCACTCGTCCCGACTGAGATTTTGGGAGCAGCCCTGGCCTGTCGGGTGACACCTGGCTGTAGGCAGGGAGAATTTTCTTGGCCTCCTCAGCAGGCAGGGCCTTGTAAATCCTGGCTCCAACAGGTAGCCTGCAGCCTGGGTGGGCGGTGGGGGTGAGGGCCGACTGTCACACACAGCCGGCGAGCCAAGGCCTGGCCAGGTCCCCGCCTGGTGGGCTGGGCGGCCTCCCCTTGTGTGGTCTTGGCCTCTGTTCTCAGGGTGAGACTTCCTTATCCTCACAGGTTGGTTGGGGGTCCCTTGGCCATGCCTTGCCCTGGAACCACGTGCCTTCTCTGACCTGCTTCACACCTGAGGGGCTCCCAGGCCCACCATTGGCCCCAGGCCAGGCCAGGTTTGTCCCAGAAAGGACCACATTCCCTCCTGGGTTCCTGGTTCCTGGGAGAGAGACTGCCAGGTGGCTGTTTGAGTTCATTTCATCTTTACTTTGCCCCACCCGGAGAGCCCCAGCCCTGCACCCAGGCTGCTGGTGGATGGGTGGGGGCGTGTGGAGGCCACCACTCTCGGAGGGGCCCCTCTTGTTCCCCTGGGAGACTGGGGCATGTGCTCCTCAATCTGCATCCCTCGGTCACCAGGTCTGCTGAAAGGTCAAGAGCTTCCAAGCCCTCATCCAGGCTGGGTGGCTGCGCGACTTAGGGCCTTTGTAGAGTTGCTGCCACTGGAGGGAGGGCCCTGTGCTGGGGCCAGCACTGTCCAGGGGCCAGGGTGTGGGCCCCCTTTCCTGCAGTAGCAAATGACTGGAGATGTATGTGCAGCGTGGGGGCCGGTTTGAGGCCGTTTTTTTGGGTGAAATCTGTAACACAAGATCGACCCCTTTGCAGCATACAGGTCAGTGTCATCGAGCACACTCACAGTGCTGTGTTGCCACCTCCTGCATTGCTCTGTGGATGGGGAGGTGAGGAGACTCGAGAGCCAGCTTTGGGTATCAGCGTCCACACCCCACGCTCACCAGAGGCCTGGTTTGGGGGCCAGATGCCTCTCCGAGCTGCTGCCTCACTCCAGAAATGGGAGGAAACTCAGTCTCCCCAGACCCCACACTCCCTCCCTCAGGTTGGGGATGCTCCTGGCCTGGTCATCTAAGAAGCCAGGGTTTCAGGGCGCCTGCCTCCTAAGCGCTTGCTGACACTTCCTGGAGCAGAACGCCCTCCGTCGGTGACCAGATAGGCCCCCGCCGCGGCTCCAGGCCAGGGCTTGACCTTCGACTTCCTGACTTGCTTGGGCTCAGTCCACCCCTTCGACAAGCTGGAGCATCAGCCTTTCAGGTGACCAGGCCACTGGGCTTTCAGGGCACACTCCGCCCCCAGACTGGCTTTGTGAGCAAGAAGGGTGGTCAGTCCCTGGGTGGTTTTCTGGGCTATGTCATCACCCCTGTATAATTCCAGTCTGTGTTTGACAGCTGGGAGCTGGGATGGGCTGGCCAGCTGAGTCACTTTCGGGGAGGGTGGGGGCTGCAGGGAGTAGCTGTTGGAATCTGTTTCACAACAGTGGTATTGGGGAAGACTCTTGAGAGTCTCTTGGACAGCAAGAAGGTCAAGCCAGTTCAATCCTAAAGGAAATGAGTCTTGAATATTCATTGGAAGGACTGATATTGAAGCTGAAGCTCCAATCCTTTGGCCACCTGATGAGAAGAACTAACTCACTGGAAAAGACCTGATGCTGGGAAAGATTGGAGGCAGGAAGAGAAGGGGGCGACAGAGGATGAGATAGTTGGATGACATCACCGACTCAATGGACATGAGTTTGAGCACACTCTGGGAGACAGTAAAGGACAGGGAACCTTGGCATGCTGCAGTCCATGGGGTCGTCAAGAGTCGGACACGAGTTAGCGACTGAACAACAACAACAGCAGTGCCCTGCAAGTGGACAGATCATTCTGGAAGCAGGAGGATTGTGCTGCAGCTGACCTGGGCCAGGACTCCCCAAGTCAGCTCCCAGAAATCCCAAGCAGCCCCAGTCTCCACACCGAGGCCTGGAGCCCCACGCACCTGTCTTGGGTCAGGGAGGAAAGGTGGGTTGGGGTGCCTCTCTGTCTCTCCTTCCTGGCCCCTCAGCTGCTTGCCTCCCTGGGGTTTCAGCTGAAGTCCAGCTTCCGGGCTGCTGAAGTTCCCCACCCCAACCTGGAGCCTGGCTGGGGTGGGGGGTCATTGCTGGCCCTCCCTTGGCAGGGCTGCTGACTGTCCTGGGGTACCTACAGGACCTACAGCTGCCCCCACAACCCTGGACTTCCCCCAACCTGAAAGATCTTCTATTTATTTTGGTTTCTGAATCATCCATACTGATTCATACAGGATTTAGGAAGTCTCACTCAAAGAATATTCAAAGTATGAATGTGTTAGTTAGTCATGTCCAGCTCTTTCTGGCCCCATGGACTGCAGCCCATCAGGCTCCTCTGTCCACAGGGATTCTCCAGGCAAAAATACTGGAATGGGTTGCCATGCCCTCCTTCAGGGGATCTTCCCAACCCAGGGATCAAACCCAGGTCTCCTGCACTGCAGGCAGATTCTTTACCATCTGAGCCACTAGGGAAGCCCCAAAGAATGTTCAAACTACCGTACAATTGTGCTCATTTCACATGCTAGCAAAGTAATGCTCAAAATCCTTCAAGCTAGGCTTCAGCAGTACGTGAATCAAGAACTTCCAGATATACAAGCTGGATTTAGAAAAGGCAGAGAACCAGAGATCAAATTGCCAACATCTGCTGGATCATAGAAAAAGCAAGGGAATTTCAGGAAAAAATATCTACTTCTGCTTCATTGACTATGCTAATGTCTTTGACCATGCAGATCACAACAAACTATGGAAAATTCTTAAAGAGATGGGAATACTAGACCACCTTACCTGTCTCCTGAGAAACCTGTATGTGGGTAAAGAAGTGATAGTTAGAACTGGACATAGAACAATGGACTGGTTCAAAATTGAATAAAGAGTACATCAAGACTATATATTGTTACTCTGCTTATTTAACTTATATGCAGAGTACCTCATGGGAAATGCCAGGGTGGATGACTCACAAGCTGGAATCAAGATTGCCTGCTGGGAGAAATACCAACAACCTCAGATATGCAGATGATACCACTCTAATGGAGAAAGTGAAGAGGAACTAAAGAGCCTCTTGAGAGTAAAAGAGGAGAGTTAAAAAGCTGGCTTAAAACTCAACATCCTTCAGTTAAAAATAAATTTATTTTTAAAAGTGAAAAAAAAAAACCCTCAGCATTCAAAAAACTAAGATCATGACATCTAGACTCATCATTGCATGGCAAATAGATGGGGAAAAAGTGAAACAATGACAGTTTATTTTCTTGGGCTCCAAAATCACTGTGGACAATGACTGCCTCCATGAAATTAAAAGACACTTGCTTCTTGAAGAAAAGCTATTACAAACCTAAACATCGTATTAAAAAGCAGAGATGTCACTTTGCTGACAAAGGGTCGTCTAGTCAAAGCTATGGTTTTTCCAGTAGGCACGTATGAATGTGAAAGTCGAATAATAAAGAAGGCTGAGCACTGAAGAATCGATGCTTTCAAACTGTGGTGTTGGAGAAGACTTGAGCGTCCCTTGGACAGCACAGAGTTCAAACCAGCCAATCCTAAAGGAAGTCAACCCTGAATATTCATTGGAAGGACTGATGCTGAAGCTGAAGCTCCAATACTTTGGCCACCTGAAGCAAGGAGCCAACTCATTGGAAAAGACCCAATGCTGGAAAAGATTGAGGGCAGAAGAGAGTAATGAAGGGTGAGATGGTTGGATGGCATCACTGATTCAATGGGCATGAGTTTCAGCAAACTCTGGGAAACAGTGAAGGACAGGGAAGCTTGGCATGCTGCAGTCCGTGGGATGGCAGAGTTGGACATGACTTAGTGGCTGAACAGCAACAACAACCCCTTCCCCCCAGGTACCCAGGAGGCACAGGAGGTAGGGGGCAGCTATCCTTACAAGTTCATTCCGCTGCTGTGTGGGCTAGATGCTGGAGTTATAGCAAGGAGCCAACAAGGTAAAGGCACCATGCCCTTGAGACATGATTCCTGAGGTGCTGGGGGTACAGCGGTGCTGGTCCATGGATGCTGTGAACTAAAAGCATGGCCTGTAGCTGCTGGGGGAGTCAAACAAGTGCCCGTTCCTCTCCCTAACCCCCACCGCCCCAGTAGGGACTTGAAGCTGATGTACAGTCTGGGTGGTTCCCCAAGCTCTCCCCTGCCCTGACTGGTGGGTCCTGTACCTCTGTATCTCTCCCTCTCCCTAGCTCCAGCCGTGTACAGGGCAGGTGCTCAGCAGAGGGGACCCTGATGAACCTGCCCAGCCCCTCCCTGGCCGTGGGCAGGGTCACTTCCTTCTCAGTCTGCATTGCCATTGCCTGGGGACAGAGCACAGGGAGGGCCAGCCCCCTGCCTGCTCTGCTTCTCTCCACGAGGCCCTGAAGGTGATGCCTGTGCAGCAGTCACAAGGCATCCTGTGGCCCCCTTACTGCCAGCCTTGGCTGGGCCCTGGGACTCCGACTCTAGGGAGGCTCAGACCCCATACTGAGGCTGGCATGGCCCAGCTGTGAGCAGATTCAGGGGCTAATCAGCCTTCCCAGTGCAGAGACACAAGGGGCTCAGCTCGGTGAGGTGGTGGAGGTGGATGCTCAGCTGAGCTGAGGTGCCTGGCAGGGAGATGCCGGGGACGGGGGCAGTAAGGGCCAGGCAGACATGGTTGGGCACCTGTAGGATGGCATCCAATGCTGGTGGAGGGATGCAGCAGGTGCCGTTGTGAGTTCCAGACCCTGAGCGTCAGCATGCAGGCCCTTTCCATGGGTGTGGGAGTCCTGGAGGCTCCAGGTCACATTGGCCCCATCACCAGAATCCACAGGGTCAGGGCAAGGCGCTGGAAGGCAGCTATAAGGCTCACCCCACCCTGGAGGTGGTGCCCAGGCCCTGGGGACCCTGCCGTGTCAGCAGCTGCCAGAGGGCGTCTGCCCTCCGCTGCAGTCCCGTCTGGCTGGCCTCCTGACCTACTAGCTGCCCAGCCACACAGCCCAAGTATCAGGGTGGGCCCTGAAGGGAGAGGGGCTCCCACCTGGCTGCTGCCCGCCAGAGGGCCTGGCCCCGGTGCCATCTCCCCAGGCTAGTCTGGTGGGGAGACCCTGGGCACCCAAGCTCTGACCCCCAGGCTGGGCTGAGCGTGGACTGGCCCTGCGTAACTCTCTAGGAATTCCCAGAAAATTCCCAGTGTTAACCCCGCAGGCTGGGGCTCAGGGTGACATTCCAGTGCTGCCTTTCCCGTGGGACCTTGGCCGCCCCTGCAGCCTGAACCCGGCTCGGGGTCTCCCAGGGACCCTCCCAAGGACATGCCAGTGGAGAGGGGAGCTGAAGACATCGGTGGGTTGGGCCTGGGGACTGCAGCCCAGGCTGGTCTGGGCCTTGAGCCTCCAGGCAAGGGGTGGCATTTCCAGCAACTGCGCCTGGTGGGCTGTCCTGGCATCTGGCCGTCCGTGGCCTGTGGCTCCTGGGGGTCTCTGCTTCCCTCTGGGTCACATTCCCCATGAGATTGGGGGACCCCCCCAACTTTGACGTTGGGGTGCTGGGAGGACAGAGCTGGGCCCTCTCAGACCTTGGGCTTGCCGCACAGCAGGGGGCTGGGGGCGGGTAGAAGGGCCTGGGCCCCTTGTCACCCCATGCCCAAGAGGTGTTCTGGAAAACGAGGCAACGGAGTCCCCCAGGCCCCGGCTGGGTCTGTGGGGCCATGGTGCCACCAGCCCCTGTAGGCGTCCTGGGCACCCCCGGCCACATTCCCTGTGGCAGAGGATGTGCTACTGTCCTGTACCCACAAAGGCCAAGCAGAGGACAGGGGAGCTGTGGGCAGTGTGGGCTCGTGGGTGGGGTTTCCTGCCTGCTCTGCCCTCCACGCCAGAGCCCAATGGTGTCCTCCCACTCCCCAGGCCTGACTCGCATGCCACAGGGTCCCAGCAGACCAGAGTTGGGGAGACCTGGGCCAGGACGGGGGTGCATGGAGCCCACTGCCAGGTCTCAAGCAGCTGTGGCATGACAAAGGGGGCCTCTTCCTGGCCTCCATGCTGGGAGAAGCCTGGTTTCTCTGGCAAACCTACAGCTGGACAGAACACAAGGGCCATTTTCAGGGGGACCCAGGCAAGCAAGGATGGCTCCTTAGGGAGCAGGGTCCACTCCTGTGCCGAGCTGTCCCTGAGGGACATTCCTGCCAGGTCACACCAGGACACAGGACCACGGGTGCTGGGCGCGGGGAGGGACCTGGTTGGCAGGGCGGCCCCCTAGCTGCTGGATTGACTCAGCGGGTCCCTCTCTTGTGAGGCCTGTCTGGAGGGGTGAGGTTTGCCCGTCTCTGCTGGGCCTTGTTCTGCTGTGTCGTGGGGTCCTGAGCTTCCTCCTGTCCCTGTGCTGGGCTCACCCGCATCTCCCCCTTGCAGATGTGAACGAGTGTGCCACTAGCAACGCGGGCTGTGAGGGTGAGTGTCGCAACACCGTCGGGGGCTTCTATTGCCGCTGCCCGCCTGGCCACCAGCTGCAGGGAGATGGCAAGACCTGCCGAGGTAGGTCCCTGGCCCGGGCCCCCACCACCGCCCCCGCCCAGCCGTGGCCTCAGCATCCCTGCCCTGGCTGCTCCCTGGGGCTGCCTCCTCCCCACCCCTGGGCTGCTCTGCTGAGGGTCCTGGAGTGGCACCCAGCTCCCTGGGGTCCTCCCTGCCCGACTGCTCCCTGCACCTTTAGGGAATCCACGTTTCCCCTAAAATGAGCCTCGGTGGGTCA
>SJXQ01001980.1:1072596-1092782 GCA_006408695.1 Aepyceros melampus
TGGCCAGAGTGGTCTTTTGGGAACCTGGATTTCCAGGTCGGGTTGTCTGAGCCTCTGTGACACTGGAGAGGCTGCTAGATGGTTATCCCGTCTGTGTTCAGTTATTCTGGCTTCTGGGACATGTTATCCCAAGTTCATGGCTGAAAACCACCCCGGTCTCTGGTACCTTACAGTTCTGAGGTTGGAAGTCTGAGAAGGGCTAACATGAAGATACTGGCAGGGCTGGTCCCTCTTGGAGGCTCTGGGGAAGCATTTGCTTTCCCACATGTCCAGGTTCTAAAGGCACCCAGACTCCTTGGCTGTGGCCCCTCCTCCACCTTCAAAGCCAGCAGCACAGCATCTCTTTTTGTTGTTGTTTTAGATATTTTTTTTTTTTTATGGAAGTATAGTTGATTTACAGTGTTCAGGTGTACAGTAATGTGTGTGCTCAGTCGTGTCTAACTCTTTGCGACCCCCTGGACTATAACCTGCTAGCTCTTCTGTCCATGGGATTTCGCAGGCTAGAATGCTGGAGTGGATTGCCATTCCTTTCACTAGGGGTTCAGTTACACACACACACACACACACGTGGCTTCGCAGGTGGCTCAGTGGTAAAGAATCTGCCTGCTAATGCAGTAGACACAGGAGATGTGGTTCAATCCCTGGGTGGAGAAGATCCTCTGGAGTAGGACATGGCACCCCCCTCCAGTATTCTTTGCCTGAAAAATCCCATGGACAGAGGAGCCTGACGGGCTGCAGTCCATGAGGTCACAAAGAGTTGGCCACATTTAACTACTGAACACACATACACATATATACTCTTTTTCAGATTCTTTTTTACTACAGGTTGGTACACGATACTGAGCATAGCTCCCCGTGCTACACAGTGGGTCCTTGTTATCTGTGTTCTGTGCGGGGGTGTGTATGTTGATTCCAAACTCCTAATTTATCTCTCCCACCCTTTCCCATTTGGTCACCATGAGTTTCTTTTTGTGCCTGTGAGTCTGTTTCTGTTTTGTAAATAAGCTCAGATTCCACTATAAGTGATATCAGATGGTATTTGTCTTTCTCTATCTGACTTACTTCACTTAGTATGATCACTTCTAGGTCCATCCACGTTGCTGTGAATGGCATTGTTTCCTTTTATTTTATTTTTCTTATGGCTGAGTAGGATTCCATTCTAAGGGATTCCTGCCCGCAGTAGTAGATATAATGGTCATCTGAGTTAAATTCACCCATTCCAGTCCATTTTAGTTCACTGATTCCTAGAATGTCGACATTAACTCTTGCAATTGGCCTTGATTCATGGACCTGACATTCCAGCTTCCTATGCAATATTGCACTTTACAGCATCGGACCTTGCTTCTATCACCAGTCACATCCACCACTGAGTATTGTTTTTGCTTTGGCTCCATCCCTTCATTCTTTCTGGAGTTATTTCCCCACTGATCTCCAGTAGCATATTGGGCACCTACTGACCTGGGGAGTTCCTCTTTCAGTATCCTATCATTTTGCTTTTCATACAGTTCATGGGGTTCTCAAGGCAAGAATACTGAAGTGGTTTGCCATTCTCTTCTCCAGTGGACCACATTGTGTCAGACCTCTCCACCATGTCTGCCCGTCTTGGGTGGCCCCACAGGGCATGGCTTAGTTTCATTGAGTTAGACAAGGGTGTGGTCCTAGTGTGATTAGATTGACTAGTTTTCTGTGATTATGGTTTCAGTGTGTCTGCCCTCTGATGCCTTCTTGCAACTCCTACCGACTTACTTGGGTTTCTCTTACCTTGGAAGTAGGATATCTCTTCACGGCTGCTCCAGCAAAGCGTAGCCATTGCTCCTTACCTTGGACAAGGGGTATCTCCTCACCGTTGGCCCTCCCAACCTTGAACGTGGAATAGCTCCTCTAGGCCCTCTGGCGCCCTCGCAGCCACCACTCCTTGGACGTGGGGTTGCTCCTCCTGGCCATCGTCCCTGGCCTCGGGTGGGGGTAGCTCCTCTCGGCTGTGGAAAACTCTGAAAGAGATGGGAATACCACACCACCTGACCTGCCTCTTGAGAAACCTATATGCAGGTCAGGAAGCAACAGTTAGAACTGGACATGGAACAACAGATTGGTTCCAAATAGGAAAAGGAGTACGTCAAGGCTGTATATTGTCACCCTGCTTATTTAACTTCTATGTGGAGTACATCATGAGAAATGCTGGACTGGAAGAAGCACAAGCTGGAATCAAGATTGCCGGGAGATATATCAATAACCTCAGATATGCAGATGACACCACCCTAATGGCAGAAAGTGAAGAGGAACTAAAAAGCCTCTTGATGAAAGTGAAAGTGGAGAGTGAAAAAGTTGGCTTAAAGTTCAACATTGAGAAAACGAAGATCATGGCATCTGGTCCCATCATTTCATGGGAAATAGATGGGGAAACAGTGGAAACAGTGTCAGACTTTATTTTTTGGGGCTCCAAAATCACTGCAGATGGTGACTGCAGCCATGAAATTAAAAGATGCTTACTCCTTGGAAGAAAAGTTATGACCAACCTAGATAACATATTGAAAAGCAGACATTGCTTTGCCAACAAAGGTCCATCTATTCAAGACCATGGTTTTTCCAGAGGTCATGTATGGATGTGACAGTTGGACTGTGAAGAAAGCTGAGCACCAAAGAATTGATGCTTTTGAACTGTGGTGTTGGAGAAGACTCTTGAGAGTCCCTTGGACTGCAAGGAGATCCAACCAGTCCATTCTGAAGGAGATCAGTCCTGGGATTTCTTTGGAGGGAATGATGCTGAAGCTGAAACTCCAGTACTTTGGCCACCTCGTGCGAAGAGTTGACTCATTGGCAAAGACTCTGATGCTGGGAGGGATTCAGGGCAGGAGGAGAAGGAGACGACAGAGGATGAGATGGCTGGATGGCATCACTGACTCGATGGAAGGTGGGGGTAGCTCCTCTCGGCTGTGGAAAACTCTGAAAGAGATGGGAATACCACACCACCTGACCTGCCTCTTGAGAAACCTATATGCAGGTCAGGAAGCAACAGTTAGAACTGGACATGGAACAACAGATTGGTTCCAAATAGGAAAAGGAGTACGTCAAGGCTGTATATTGTCACCCTGCTTATTTAACTTCTATGTGGAGTACATCATGAGAAATGCTGGACTGGAAGAAGCACAAGCTGGAATCAAGATTGCCGGGAGATATATCAATAACCTCAGATATGCAGATGACACCACCCTAATGGCAGAAAGTGAAGAGGAACTAAAAAGCCTCTTGATGAAAGTGAAAGTGGAGAGTGAAAAAGTTGGCTTAAAGTTCAACATTGAGAAAACGAAGATCATGGCATCTGGTCCCATCATTTCATGGGAAATAGATGGGGAAACAGTGGAAACAGTGTCAGACTTTATTTTTTGGGGCTCCAAAATCACTGCAGATGGTGACTGCAGCCATGAAATTAAAAGATGCTTACTCCTTGGAAGAAAAGTTATGACCAACCTAGATAACATATTGAAAAGCAGACATTGCTTTGCCAACAAAGGTCCATCTATTCAAGACCATGGTTTTTCCAGAGGTCATGTATGGATGTGACAGTTGGACTGTGAAGAAAGCTGAGCACCAAAGAATTGATGCTTTTGAACTGTGGTGTTGGAGAAGACTCTTGAGAGTCCCTTGGACTGCAAGGAGATCCAACCAGTCCATTCTGAAGGAGATCAGTCCTGGGATTTCTTTGGAGGGAATGATGCTGAAGCTGAAACTCCAGTACTTTGGCCACCTCGTGCGAAGAGTTGACTCATTGGCAAAGACTCTGATGCTGGGAGGGATCAGGGCAGGAGGAGAAGGAGACGACAGAGGATGAGATGGCTGGATGGCATCACTGACTCGATGGACGTGAGTCTGAGTGAACTCCAGGAGTTGGTGATGGACAAGGAGGCCTGGCGTGCTGCGATTCATGGGGTAGCAAAGAGTCGGACACGACTGAGCGACTGAACTGAACTGAGGATTCCATTGTATGGAGCCCTCTTCCCTCTCTTACTTGTGTGATGACCTTGGACTCACCTGAAAGCTCCAGGATAATTTCTCATCTCACCTGCAGAGTCCCTTTTGTTGTGTAAGGCTTCAGGATTACGATGATCTCGTCCTCTTTTCGGGGTTGGGGGACCTGTTACTCAGCTGACCACACCCTCTGTAAGAACTGAGCCTGGGCTCCTCGGGTCACAGCATGACTGTAGTCACGGTCACAAGGTCGTGACTGGGTCTGGGCTCCAGGTCATGGGCTGTGGCTCAGAGCAGCTCTGACCTCCCACCACGTGGCCCCCCTGGGATTGGGGCCAGCTAGGTTTCGGTCACTCAGTCCTGCCTTGCTTTCTGAGTAAGCTTGTTTCAGTAGAGGGGCCTCGATCTCAGAGCTGGAGGGACCCCAGCAGGAGGTCATCTGCCTGCCTACCCGTAAGCCAGGAGGTGGAGGGGGAGGCCTTGAGCTGTGCTGCTGGGTCCAGGTAATCCGGACAGGCTGACAGCAAACCATGGGCACTGGGAAGCTGGGCTGGGCCTCACGGCCCCCTGCCTGTGCTACTGATCATGGTCACTGTCGCGGGCAGGGCAGCTTTGGAGGCGGGAAGGGCTCCCAGGTGCCAAGGGGCTGGTCTGGCAGGATTTAGGCAGGAGCCTGGGGACACCTCTCGGGTCTAAACGTCCCATCCTTGCCACAGGAGGGCGTTGAGAGTGTGGTCACGTGGGTGGAGGTGGAGGGGGGCCAGCCGTCAGCGCTGCCCCTGAAGGAGCCCTGCTGATGACGGGCTTACCTCCACCTCTCCGACCTGCTGTCCCAGACTGCCCGTCAGTTTGTGTCTTTGTGGCCCCCGGGCTGCTGGCTCCCTGCACATCCCCTCAAGGACGGGGCCCCTTGTATGGGCTCTCCCCGCCCCCAGCCAGGTGCCTGAGGGCTCGAGAGTGCAGTGCCGCTGTGGTTCAGCCACTTCCCAAGGCCAGCGTCTGAGGTGACCAGCTGAGAGGTGGTGTGGGAAGCCAGTGTCCCCGCTGGTTGTCTGTCCCCCCAGGCTCCTACTTCTGGTTGGTCTGCTGTGCACCTGCCGCTGGGGCCAAGTCTGGAAATGACAGCCCCTCTGTCCTTCTTTCCTGTCCGGCTAGGCCACTGAGACACACTGAGGCCCAGTCAGTCCACCCGCCCTCTCAGACAGCGCCCGTGGGGCACCTCTCCCCCCAGACTTTGCTGAGCCCTTACTGTATGCGCAGTGCTGTTCTCCATGCAGTCGCTTTACTTTTCAGGGGCCTTGAAGGGGTCACAGAGAGGAATCTGAGCTCAGAGGGGATGAGATCTCCTTTTGGAGCCCCTTGGGTGGCGGCTGCCCACCCTGCCCTGCCCAGCAGGTGTGGGTCAGCCCACGGTCCCCCCCCACCACTCAGCTGCCTCCTCCACTGGAGGGCCCTGGGTCCTGATACCTCCCCCTGTGCCCTGGGTCCTCTGGCCCCTGAGACTCCTTGGGGCTCCACTGGGGGCTGAAAGCACTTTACCTTCAATCTTCCACCTGCTAATCATTTCGGTATCATTCCAAGGAGGACTCCCCGGGTCACCTGTTTCCAAGGAGGAGTTCTCTTGGTCTCATCTTCTCTCTGAACAGCCTTGGGGCTTGAGGGGCACCCTGGGGTTTTTCCCATGGTGGTTATGGCTTGTGCATGGAGCAGAGGCCAGGCCTCCTAGGGTCGTCTCGGGTCATTCCTAGAGGGACAGGCGCGTGGATGGAGTTAGGGTTTCTGTCCGTGGGAGGCACGACCTGGTGGGCAGGCTCTGGGGATTCCCCAGGAGGAGCCCCGCCCTTGTGCCTTTGATACCCTGCAGAGGTGTGCTGGGTGGCTGGGGCTTTAGGAGGGGGGCCTCAAAGGTGGGTGTTTTCACGGGGACAATGAGTGAGAGCTGGAGGGTGCAATCACAACGTGTAGTGTGGACCTGGGGGATTATTAAGCAGAATCAGAGGTGGCTCTTCCTCCCAGGTGGGCCTCAGGTGTTGGAGACTGGCCTGCCTTCTCTCCACTCTGCTCCAGCAAGCGTGGGTGAAGTACTCGGGACTGTGGTGGACAGCGTGGCCTGGGAAGGAGGGGTCCCGACACCTGGGCAGGGGCGGTGTCCTGAGAGAAGGGGGCCAGACCTGCTCCCTGGGGCCGGTGCAGAGCGAGGCTGCCGTGTGGGTTCTGTTAACCCCGGCCCCATGTCCTCCTGCTCCCGCAGACGTGGACGAGTGCCAGGTGCACAACGGCGGCTGCCAGCACCGGTGTGTGAACACCCCAGGCTCCTACTTCTGCGAGTGCAAGCCCGGCTTCCGTCTCCACGCGGACGGCAGGACCTGCCTGGGTAAGCAGTCTCCTGGGCCAGCGTCCTTAACCTCAGCTGTCACCCCACCCTTCTGGGTGTGCCCAGGTTTAGGGGTCCCTGCACTCCTGCGCTGATGGGCCCCAGGGGGCCTGTCTGCTCAGCGCAGCCGCCGTTACAGTGGCTCCGTCCTGCCGAGCGTGGCATGCCAAGGGGCCCTCGCCCCCCATCGTGAGCCCTTGCCAGAACCACTCCCGTGAGGTCACCGGCACTCAGGAGGTGAAAGAACATGTCCTGGGCCCGGGGCTCTACGCTGAGGCTGGCCCCTGGGTCCCTGGGCGCTGTGACCCGGGCTAGGTACCCTCAGTGGTCACAGCTGAGTCTGGCCGGGGTGCCAAGGCCACTTTCCAGGGGACTCCCGCAGTGGGGAGGAGCCCTGGGCCGCCGTCCCCTCCACGGCCCTCTGCCGCAAAGGCTGCGGATGTCCATCTGCAGGGATGCAGCTGCGGCTGTGCTGCCCCAAATGGGGAGACTTGGTGCCTGCTGGGTGGTGGTGGGGGTGCCTGCCTGGGGCAGGGGCAGTGTAGGGCTGCTCTTGGTCTGCAGAGCTGGGTCTCCCGGGCTCAGGTCCCGCATCTGTCTTGGAGAGCCTGGGGGTGGGGGTGTGACAGGCAGGGATGTGGTAAACAAGAGGTAGGGTATTAGCCCTCACTTCCTCTGTGGGGTCTTTGTCTGTGGAGGATGGGCTCGATGGGGCCTCGTGGGGCCACTGACGGCTGCCCTTGCCAGCACAGTTGGCTCCAAGGAGAGAAGGGGAGTGTGGATGCTCACTGGGCAGAGCGTAGAGTGTAGAGTCCAGGAGTCTGGCAGTGAACGGTGGCCATCCACTGCCCTCACTCCTCCCCTCCAAATCCCGGCTGCTCTGGACACAGGTGTCACAGGCATGGCTGCCCCTCCCTGCTGGCCGCTTTGTCTGGCAGGCTTAATGGGGGTTGTTCTCTGGGGCCTGGGCCGGTGGTCACTTTCCCTAGCCATGGCTCTCTCCCTGGCTGTGGCAGGGAGCCCCTTCTTTCCACCCTGGAGACCTGGAGCGGGCCCGGGCGGGCTCTGAGCAGCCTCCCTCCTGCATGCCTCACTGCTATGTGGCAGGGCGGCCCGCCAGCCCTGGGGGGCCCTCCCCGGCAGACAAGCTCACATGTCCGGGCCGCCACTCAGGGAGTGAGGCCACTGCCCTGTAAAGTTTCAGAGCTGGAAAGTGGAAACAGATGCAGGAATGTTGTGATGTGCTTCAGGACAAATGCAACGGGGTGCAGCCCGGCTGCTGGTCCCCGGGTCCCCTATATTTTCCCTTTCTCTGGAGCAGGTTCTCCTCGGAGAAGGGCATCCATGGGGGCTGGTACAGGGTGGGCTGGGCTAGGACACTCTCCTGTCTCCCTGAATTCCCCTAGTCCACCCGATAGTGGTCTTCACTGAGCTGCCAGAATGGGTAAACAGCATTCAAAGGGGAGGGTGCCTGTCAGGGCTTTGGGAGGATCGTGGCAATCTCTAACAGTGGCCTTGAGTTGCTGGCTTTGGGCAGCCCAGGGGAATACCCCACTCTTGGAGGGGGATAGCCTCCTTCGGGCAGCCCAGGAGGAAAGCCTTGCTCCTGGTCCCCTAGCCCAGCCTAGCCCATCACCATGCTGGAGCCCTTCCCTGGGAGACGCCTGGCCTCTGGGCTCCCGAAGTCTCCATCTGTGGTGTTTGCTTACATCATCGACTCAAAGGACATGAGTTTGAACAAACTCCAGGAGATGGTGAAGGATGGGGAAGCCTGGCGTGCTGCAGCCCCTGGGGCTGCAAAGAGTTGGACATGATTGAGCGACTGGAAAACAGTAACAGCACTGGTCTAAAGACCAGCGTGGTCTGCATAGCCTGGTATGAGGCTGCTGGGACCTTACCACCCCCTCTGCCTCCCACCGTCAGCTCTGTACCCCGAGACTATCTGGTCCCCAGGACCTCAGGGGGTCTGCAGCTCTCCTGGGTGCTTGTGCTCACCTCCTGGCCACCCACCTCCTGGCTGCTCCCACCAAAGGGGGCAGGTGAAATACCCACATTCCGTGACTTCCAGTTGCAGCGGGAAATACACGCTGCGTCCCCTGCACACACTCACTCACACTCATGCACACCTGTGGGCAGATTCTGAGTGTCTGAAATTCCTGGGAGCTGACACCTGCAGGCCAACCCCCAGGTCTCCTGGGAGTGATGTGGGTTTGTCAGCCCAGGTCTGTTGGGGGCTGCCTTCCTTGTGGGGGGCCTGGGCTTTGCTGAAAAGTTTCCAGAGCAGATAGAGGTCTCCTGGAGACTTTCTCCCAGGCAGAGCAGGAAGCTGTTGCTCTAGGGCACCCTGCCCTTCTCCCTGAAGGGCCCCTTTGGGTTGTGGAGGGACCCTCCCTGGTAGCAGAGCACCTGACCTACGGCCCTAGGATGGGTAGGGCGGCCGAGCACCAGATGAGGGGGTCCAAGTGGGGCCTGGTGAAGGGCACTGCCTGGCCCCTGCCAGGCTGCTGGAAGTCCCTGCTGCTTTGCTGAGAGATGTAGGCCCTCCCTGCTTCTCCAGGACTCCCAAGCGCAGGGTATGGGGAGGAGCTGGTGACCTTGTCTGAGGTTCACAGTGGGGGCACCCTCTGGGCCCAGCCCACCCTAGGGTCTCAGCAGACATTGATGGGAAGATCAGTATAGGGCTGGGCCCCTCCCCAGTTGTCCCCTCCCCCACACAGGCCAGCTGCAGGCGGGCTGCACAGCTGGAGCACAGCTGCCCTGGACCCCCTCCCTGGGGCCTGCTGGGATCCTCTGGGCAACGGGAGAGGTGCTCTGAGCTCTTCTGGGACTGGCGGGGCAGGCAGGGGACAGGTTCGGGCACCTCTCCCTTCAGCAGCTTGGAATGAGGGTTATATAAATGCTAGATGGTAAGAGTAAAGAAGGTGCCCACAGGGATGTGACAAGTCTTCCTCCATACAGGGTGGGAAGGCCCTATGTGCTGGGAGCTCTCAGGTTGGTGTGCATCATGGCACCCAAGGACCTGGGAAGTCTTCAAAGGTAGTTTTGCTTAAGGGGGCCTTGAAACAGACAAGGGGAGACTTGAAACACTCTTTCAAGTTGCTTTAGAGGCAGGGAGAAGACAGAAAGCACAGTCTTCCTGTACCCCTACCTTGTAAAAGGCCCCTTGCAAATAACACACACAAAGTTTCCACTTTTAAAGTGAAGATTTGCAGGAAGGATCTTACCGTCAGCCTCAAAGCCCTTGAGTGCCTCACGTCTGACCTTGGCTGCTCTTGTCCAGCCTGGCCCCAAGAGAAAGAAGCAGAAGCAGGTGCTCCACCTCCAGGGAGCCCCCTTGGTTTGTCCCTACCCCCGCCCCAGCAGGCTCTGGGATGGGAAGAGGTGGGCAGAGAGAGGCCGAGGGCTGGTCCAGCCTGCTTCTCACCCTCAAGGATGAGGAGCTGGCCCCTGTCCTTCCCCAAACTGTGGGAAACGGAGCTGCAGAGAGCTGTGCTGGGCGGCGAGCCTGGCGGAGCCTGCACTTTTCTGTGCCATGCGGTGCGCCCAGGCAGACCCATGGAGACCACTCCCGGTCTTTGGGAAACCCTCTCCTCCGGGCTAGGGTGACTCCTGGATCCTGGCCTTGAATGTCCCCCATGGTGAGCAGCACACCCCGTCTGAGGGGCCATGATGTCACTGTCAATGAGCAGAGGGGCCCCTGTGACACCCCGGGGCCAGCCCCTGGGGAGAGGCAGGTCCCCTCCTCCTCCTCCCCTCGGCTTCAGGCCTGTTGAGTCTTTTGGATGGACGCTGTGGGGAGGGTTCTGCTGTCAGCCTGCACCCCTGGTGGTCTGGAGTCAGATGGGCCCCACTGCAAGAGCCCCTGGAGGAGGAAAAGGGAACCCACTTCAGCATTCTTGTTTGGAGAGTCCTGTGGACAGAGGACCTGAAAGGCTACAGTCCCTGGGACTGCAAAGAGTCGGACGCAACTGAGCAACTAACTGAGTGCACACAGTGCCCACAGTATGGGGAGGGCCTTCCTGCACCCCATCTGCCTTTGGGTTCTCCCTCAGGGGAGCCAAGTGGCCTCGGGGCAGAAGCTTCCCCAGACCTGGGTCTCCCAAGTGAGGGGACAGCAAGGTGTGTGCACAGGGCCCCACAGCCTGCTGTCCCCCGACTCCTTGGCAGGGAGGCTGCCAGGGCCCCGGAGGCTTTGTTGGCAAAGCCATGGGCAGCAGAGGGGTGGAGACTGCTAGGCTCTTTGGCAGAGTTCATCCTTGCAAACCACAGACGCAGTTCTGGGCACGTTTTCAAGTCACTTCCAGGCTCGAACCAGGCTGCAGTTTCTGAAAGTGCCTTCCCAGTCCCAAGGGGCTGCTGAGTCTGAACAGGGAGCAGGAAGGGCCACCCTGCCCGAGGCCATCCTGGGAGGTCCAGGCCCTGTATCTGCAGGCTGCCAGTGCCCAAGGGGAACAGGAGGGTCGCACCCTGAGCTGGGGAAGCCCCAGGGCAGTGGCCACAGGCCCTGGGCTGGATGCAGAGACCCTGTGGGGAAGCAGGGGCAGACTGGGGCCTCAGTAGGTGAGGGGTTAGAGTCAGAGAGTTTATGAGGGCAGAACCTAGCAGGGAGAGAGTGTGGGAGTGGGGAGAGGTGTGGGAGTGGGGAGAGGTGTGAGAGTGCAGATGACCTTGGAATGTGCACCGGGAGCTGCAGAACCCGGGTCCTCACTTGTAAGTGAGTGTCCTGAGATGGGCAGGCACTGGGCAGGGCAGCTGCAGGGCCTGGGTCCAACCTTTGCTGCTTTCTGTGGCCGGGCCAGGAGAGCCTGGGTGCTGGGCGGTGCAGTCTGTGATGTGGGTGCCGGTGGGTGGGAGAGAGCGTGGCCTGTGAGTGGGAGTGGCTGAATCCGCGCTGCAGGGGAACTGTGTCCCACCCCCCAGGCAGTGTGGAGGCCCCAGCAGAGGGTCGGGGATGGGGCAGGATGCATAAGGCCAGGCTGTAGGCAAACTGAGCTGCCAAGGGGTACCTGGCGGGCCAAGCCCATGTGAGTCTCCCCCACTGGCTGAGCTGGCAGGCCACCCCTTTCCGGTCCTGCCGTCCCGGCCCTGCGGCCAACAGAGGGCTTCCTAGAAGTATGGGCTGTACGTGGCTGCTGACCACACGTGATGTGAGGCTCTTGGACCTGCAAGCCAAGCCAGTCTGAAGGCAGTCATTACGAACCCATGAAGCTGCCATCCAGCCTGTTCCGATCCACCGGCTGGGGTTGGAGGCTGGAGCAGAGTGGGCTCAGCACGCTGCCAACAGGCTTGTCCTAACGCCAGCAGCCTGCCAGGCACAGCCGCTTGAATGACCAGCTCGGGCGGCCCAGCGTGCTGGTGTCCCAGGCCCAGGCCTTGCCAGTGGAGCCACCTTGCAGGTCAACTGTTCAGAGCCCTCCCTGCACCTCCACGGCGCTCACACACACCTAATGCTGGGCTCCAGGGGGCGCCACCTGCATCTTCAGCAGTGGCGAGCCAACCAGCGTGGATGGAGTAGATCCTCCTCCCAGCAGGACATCTAGAAGGTCTTGTCCTCACACCTGGCTCTGGGCTGGAGCGACCCCTGCTGGCGAAAGTCGGAGTTGTAGCTTCCCTGGTGGCTCAGATGGCAAAAATCAGCCTGCAATGTGGGAGACCTGGGTTTGATCCCTTGGTCTCAAAAATCCCTTGGAGGAGGAAATGGCAACTCACTCCGGCATTCTTGCCTGGAGAATCTCATGGATGGAGGAGTCCGGCGGGCTAAAGTCCATGGGGTCACAGAGTCAGACGCGACTGAATGACTAACGCTTTCACTTTCAGTTTCTGTTAGAACCTGCGAGTCCCCTGGTTCTGGTGCTTGCACACTGGGGAGTGAAGGTGCAATAGTCGGCTCAGGCTGCCCTCACCAATGCACAGACTGGGCGGCTTAGACACGGAAGTTTGTCTTCTCTGTTCAGGAGGCTGACAGTTCTCTCTCATGGTCCCAGCCAATCCAGTGCCTGATGTGAAGATTCTTCCTACTGGCTCCTCGTGTGGCCATGGGGACAGAGACAGAGACTTTATGTCTTTTCCGTTTCTTTTTTTTTTTTTAAGCTCCTTCCCATATTAGAGAAAGGGAGGTCTTTATTGTTAACAAATACTTTTATTTTTTTGGCTGCAACAGTGCTGGAGTGGGTTGCCATTTTCTCCTCCAGGGGATTTTCCCAATCTTTGGATCAAACTCAGGTCTCCTGCATTGCAAGGAGATTCTTTACTGTATGAGCCACCAGGGAAGCCAAAAAATATTTTTAGTTTAATTTTTCGGGCTGCAAGGCGTGTGGGATCTTAGTTCCCTGAGCAGTATCAACCCCATGTCCCCTGAATTGGACGCCTGGAGTCTTAGTCACTGGACCACCAGGGAAGCCCTTATATCTTTTCTTTAAAGACACAAATTCTGTTGGATCAGGGCCCCACCCTTATGACCTCATTTAACCTGAATTATTGTTGTCCAGTCACCAAGTCATGTCCGACCAATGGACTGGAGCAGGCCAGGCTTCCCTGTCCTTCACTATCTCCCTGAGTTTGCTCAAATTCATGTCCATTGAGTGAGTGATGCCATCCAACCATCTCATCCTCTGCCACCCCCTTCTCCTGCCCTCAGTCTTTCCCAGCATCAAGTCTTTTCCAATGAGTTGTCCCTTCACGTCAGGTGGTCAAAGTATTGGAGCTTCAGCTTCAGCATTAGTCCTTCCAATGAATATTCAGAGTTGATTTCCTTTAGGATTGACTGGTTTGATCTCCTTGCAGTCCAAGACTTTTAAGAGTCTTAGCGCCACAGTTCATTATTTCACTTCCAAATATGGTCACATTGATGGCTGAATTTTAGAAGTGCACATGTGAATTGCAGGGGTACACAAACATTGGTCCCCTTAGGGGCTGTGGAACCCCCTTGCTCCTGTGTTCTGACAAGCTTGCAGCTTCAGCTCTGAGCCTGGTCCATTCAGGCATGGGGCAGTGGTATGTGGACTCCATGGCTATGACTCACAGTGACCTGAGGGCCTGGAAGCTTTATCCCCAGCTCTAGGCACTGGGCATGCAGAGGCTGGCCCTCCCCTGAGCTACACAGCCCAGCGCCTGAGAAAAACTACCTTGCTCAGCTTTCTGGGAATCCTGGGCACAGGTTGTGTGAGATGATGATATGGGACTTGGCTCCCTTGTGTGCAGCACAGCTTGGGGGCATCTGGAACGTTAGGACTTGTGCAGCAGAGCAAGAGACATGGGCTGGTGTTGGGGAGGCTCAAGGCTGCATGGGGAGCTGGACACCTCCATGGCCCCCACCTGCCTAGGATTTCTCCCCCGGTGGGCTTCTGTGGGCCCAGTACCAGGTCACCCCTGGGCCCGTCTCGGGAGTCCTACCATAGCTCTGTGGGACGTCCTTGCAGCCGCAGTGTCTGCCCAGCCACTCCCCTGGCCCTCTCTCCGTGTGCCTGCCTGGTGCTGCCAGGAGGGGCTTCTGGTTCTTGTTATGAGCTCTGAGCAGGGATGGAGTTGGTGCTGTAAACACAGACAGGGCCCCAGGAATGGGCCGGCTCAAGCCATGCTTAGAAGCATCTGGAATTGATGGCAGTGGGTTAAGCAGAGCTGTCTCAGGGGAGGAAGGTGGACTCCATGGCTATGACTCACAGTGACCTGGGGCTTTGGGGTTAGCACAGAATTGGGGGTGGGTGGCTACAGAGGGGGCCTAGAAGCCGACTGAGACCAGAGACGTGGTCATCCTGCTTGCCTCCGTCCGACCTGGATTTTGGGTCTCTGCTGCTCCCCCTCGACATGTGGCAGAGGCAGATGTGGCCAGGAGACAGAGGCCGCACTGCGCCCTGGGTGTTTACCCCACCCCAAGAGCAGGGTTGGCTCGGCCCCGGGGGTACCCTCAGCTCCAGTTCCTTCCCCACCCATTCCTCGTGGGGAACCAGCAAGATGGCGAGTGCTGGGTTTTGGCTTTTGGGAGCATACTTGGTTTGAAGGAAGCCTTGTTCTTGGCAGATGCTGTGGGCCTGGCCACTCTGAGCCCTGAGGCTGTTTGCTTGCTCTGCGTGCAGACACGGCTGCTCCCGGCTCCACAGGCCTCAGTGGTGGGTGGGTCGCTCCTGGCCCCCAGACCCACTGACAATGAATAGCCTCTCCAGACTCGGGCCCTGAGGCCCCCCGAAGTCTGTGATGACAGCACAGGTAGCATCTGGGGGTGAATCCCTGTCCCCCGGTGGACGCAGTGTTTAGTTCCAGCACTCAGGCTTGCTCTGCCCCAGGCCCGCTGGGCAGTGACCTGCGCCTCCCCGCGGTGCATTCTTGAAGCTTCACTGCAGAGCTGGGGACCTGTCCCTCCCTAACCACAAGGCCACTACCAGCGACTTGGTGGAGCTACCAGAGGCCAGGTGGGTGCCCAGTCTCACCCAGTGTCCCCTGCTTGGGCACAGCCTCAACACATCCACACAGGACATAGGCACCCACTTGGCTAGCCTGCCGTAAGAGCCTTGCTCTGGGTGGGCCTGAGCGAGAACACCTGGACTCCTGGCATCCTAAGACTGGGATGGGGGTCTCTGGCTCTGGCTCACCAAGTGCTGTCCCCATAGCTGCTGAGAGAAGTGGGGTCTGGGTGAGGTCAGGTGGGGGTGAGGCCCCACCTGGGGTGGGCGGGTGCTGCAGCGGTCCAATAGGAGCTTGTGGTAGGCCTGCAGGTCATGGTGGCTATCCGTGGAGGCCCACGCCTGCCCCTCTGCCCTGGCCTTATGACCAACAGTGGAGTGTCTGGGTCTTCCCCAGCCCCTGCTGGCCTCCTGCTCCTCCAGGGAGACTCCCAGCCTGCTGGACCCTGAGCCCCGGATGCCCTGACCCTCAGCAGGGCCTGGTGTTTTGTGCTCTGTGCCCGGGGTTGGGGAGGGGGCTAGACTTCCATTGGGGTACTCTGCAGTGCCTCCCTACACTCAGTCCTGGGGCAGGCTGGGCCAGAGGACTCAGATTCGGAACATGGCCCTGTGTGTCCCATGTGTGGGCCAAGAAACAAAGCCAGGCCTACGACCTGGACAAGAGCTGTGTTTCCCTCTCAAAGCCCCTGCTTCTGGAACACAGACAGGAAGGAGGGAGGGGCTCAAAGGTGCCAGAAGCTTCCTGCAGGAGGTGCTCTGAGCCTGCCTGGGGTGGAGCCCTTTGGCCAGGTCGTCCTCCTGGGGTGACCTGACTCCTCTCGGGTCCCCAGCCATCAACTCCTGTGCCGTGGGCAACGGTGGCTGCCAGCACAACTGCGTCCAGCTCACAGTGACCCAGCACCGCTGCCAATGCCGACCCGAGTTCCAGCTCCAGGAGGATGGCAGGCGCTGCGTCCGTGAGTGTCCCGGGGGTGAAGGCAGGGGGTCATGCAGCCCAGGTCCCTCCCTGCTCGGCCAGTGGTGTTGCAGGAGGGTCTGAGGGGTCTGGTCCATGTCATCGCCCCTGGTTGACCTGTGATCACACAGGGTGCTCCCTGGCTGCGGAGAGTGATGGGGCATCATCCAGCTCCCCTGGGCCCTGGGGAGGAAGCGTGTCAGGCTGTGCTCTGGGATCTCACATCTTTGGGGGCAGGAAGCTCAGGATGGGGGTACTGGGATGAAGAGGAAGGGCATCCTGTATTGTCTCAGTTCTGAGGCCTGCCCTGGCCTTGGTGTGGGCATGCAGGCCCCAGCCCTGGCCCTCGGGCAGAGGAGACTGGCCAGTGCTGTCTGGCTCCTTGCCCTGGGGTCCCAGGGCTGTGGGTCACAGAAGGGGGCTTCTGCTGATGGAGAAGGTGGAGCAGGCCCAGGAGACCCCTGAGAAGTGGGAAGGGATGGGTGCAGGGCTGGTGCTGAGGGAGTCCCTCCTGCCCTACCTGGCCTTCCAGGTCCCGGGGGATCAGGACTGAGGGTGGGGCAGGGTGGCACAAGTTCACGAGGCTGGGGCTCCGACAAGAAGAGAGGTGGGGGAACTGGCCATGCGCCTGCTGCCTGACCAGGATGGGCCTGGCCGGTGCCTCTGTCTTCTCTGGAGGAGTCTGGGAATGCCTGGGGCTCCCCTGACCCCTAGTCCATGTCCCAGCCTGTCAAGGCAGAGCAGGAAGGGTGAGAGCTCTAGGTGGGGGCTCACCAGAGGCCCTGGGGTGGAGACCCCAAACCTGCTGGATCCTCCACATCTGCCCTTTGCCCCCGTTCCTCCTGGCCATGACTACAGGGAGAAACCCATGTGCAGACAGGAACGGCGGCTGCATGCACAGGTGCCGGGCACTCCGGGGCCTTGCCCACTGCGAGTGCCACACAGGCTACCAGCTGGCAGTGGACCGCAAGGCCTGCGAAGGTAAGACGCCCTCCCTTGCTAGGGCCAGTCCAGGGGTCACCTCCCTGCATCCCCCTTCAGGGGCCTGTGTGTGTGGGGCCAGTTCCCGTGTCGTCACTCTCGGCTGACCTGGGATGATGCAGGGTCATCTCTAGGACTGGGGTTAGGGGGGCAGGGTGGCGGGTGGGAGATGGAGAGGAGGGGTGGGAGCTCAAGGAACTGCTCCCAAAGACAGTCTCGTGTCTGCAGGAAGACAGTTCTCAGGGTGCTTTGTTAGTTTTAAATATTTCTCTTAGGTGTCAGCTAAGCAGTACCTGCTTGTTAGGGCTATACTGGTGGCTCAGTGGTGAAGAACTCACCTGCCAAGCAGAAGATGCAGGTTTGATCTCTGGGTTGGGAAGATCCCCTGGAGAAGGAAATTGCAATCCACCCAGTATACTTGCCTGGAGAATCCCATGGACAGAGGAGCCTGGAGGACTACAGTCCATGGGGTTGCAAGAGTCAGACAGAACTTGGCGACTTTAACAACAACCTGCTTATTAGAGAAAGGGTCATTACTGTGACCCGAGTGACATCCCCGAACCAGTCTCCAGGTCGTCTCTAGGCTTGTTGGTTAATGAGTGCATAGAGCATCACCCCAGAGCATGGTGGGCACAGCTTTTTAGAACATGCTCCAACCTCATGGCTGCATGGGCGTCCACCGTGCAGTGTTAGTTGCCCCATCTCAGGACTCGGGTGTCCCTCCTCCTCCCTGTTACACGTGGTTCTGGATGAGCAGCCTGGGCCTGTCCCCCTGATTCTTGGGGTGAGTCTCTGAAGTGATGTGGCGCCTCCAGGGCATGCAGTGGTCATTTCCTGAGGCATCCTGCCCGATGGCCATCAGAGAGACAGGTGTGTGAGTGCAGAATCTTGTTGTTCCACGTCACTATCAGGAAAGTGTTCTAGGTCTCACTGCCAATGTGATGGGCATGTCCTGGCGTTCCGGATGCAGTAGCTTCAGAGAACCCAGTGGGAAATGAGGCTGAGGGTAAGCTTCATTCCGAGGACTCTCAGGCAGTGGGACTGAGGCGGTCATCGGGAATGCTAGGTCCTGAGGCCAGTGCCACATGGCCACAGGGAGGAAGCTGTAACTTGACTCTGGATGACAGAGTGCGCTTTCTCTTGCTGGCCCCCGGAGGCCGGTGGCGAAAGGCCCCTTCTCTGCCCGGCCTAGATGGAGGGGTGCTTGGCAAGTGCAGACACACACATCTCAGGGACCGTTGGCTCAGAGAGGCGGAACAGCACCCACTGCTGCTGGTGGGGCCTGAACCCAGACTTCCAGCCGTGCCCTCCTCGCCCTGGGATGGAGCACAGCTCTGCACCTGGAGTGTGTTGGTGAAAGCAAAAATGCTCAGAGCAAAGCAGAAGAGGGCACCGGGGCCCCGTCTTGGCATGGGATGCCTGGGCCCTGACCCTTGGAGACCAACCTTGGGGGCCCAGCCTTCCAGGCCAGTGGTCCAGAGTGCCCTTCACCCGTGATCTCTCCCATCAGATGTGGATGAATGTGCCATGGGCCTGGCCCAATGTGCACACGGCTGCCTCAACACACACGGCTCCTTCAAGTGTGTGTGCAATGCGGGCTACGAGCTGGGTGCTGATGGCCGGCAGTGCTACCGTGAGTGGACAGTGGGCGTGGAGACACCACATGGCTCCCCAGCCCCCTACAACTGTCGGCTCACTTTGGCCGAGGGCCAGAACTTCCTTGTCAGTCGAGGGCGGCGCTGGGCCTGGGGGCTGATTGTGGGTCCTGGGAGGATGGGGGAGGACAGAGGGACCCCAGGCAGACAGAGTTCCAGGGCCCACCGGGCCCAGGAACTCCGTGCAGCCTGTTTCCCAGCGGACTGGCAGCAGCTAGGGCAGGAGGACTGCGCCAGCTCGGGGCGTCACCCCAGCCCTGGTCCCACGTCCCTGGTGGCTCTGGCCGCAGGGATCGAAATGGAGATCGTGAACAGCTGTGAGGCGGACAACGGCGGCTGCTCCCACGGCTGCAGCCACAGCAGTGCGGGCCCCATCTGCACCTGCCCCCATGGCTACGAGCTGGACGAGGACCAGAGGACGTGTATCGGTGCGAGCCGCCTCCTTCCCAACTGCCATCCCCCAAGCCAGAGGCTCGCTGCTGCCCTGGGGCACTGCTTGGGTTTGATGCCATGAATGGGAACCTCCCTCCTGTTGCCCCCAGTCCTGTTCCCTTGACCCCGGGCAGGGGTGGGGGTGGTACAAGGGGGCCTGGTGAGAGACAGCATCAAGACCCCACTGAGCACCCACCACCCCATGTCCACCTGCAGTTCCACTCAGCTGCTGGGTCAACACCCACGTGCTGTGACATGTGAGCATCCCCTCTGCATCAGCAGTTACTTCCTAGCACCTGCCACTCCCTACCCTGCTCTCACAGCAGGCGGGGCGGCCCTGGGCTGCCACCTGGGTCCTGGTGTGTCTGTGTGCAGGGCCGGGGATGTACCTGGGTGCCTATGTGATTGAGGGCGAGTATGTGAAACTCACATGCAGGTGTGCATACAGTCATGTGCAAGTGTGTGTGTGCGTGTGGTTGCCAGCAGGTAGTTGTGCATGGGTGTGCATGCGGCTGTGTGCAGGTAGTTGTGCATAGGTGTGCATGTGGTGTGCAGGTTGTGCACGGGTGTGCGTGTGGTGTGCAGGTGTGCACATGCTGTGTAGGTGTGTTTGTGAGGTGTGTGTGTGGTTGTGTGCAGGTAGTTGTGCATGGGTGTGCATGTGGTGTGTAGGTGTGCTTGTGAGGTGTGCATGTGGTTGTGTGCAGGTAGTTGTATGCAGGTGTGTGTGTGGTTGTGTGCAGGTAGTTGTGTGCAGGTAGTTGTGCACGGGTGTGCACGTGATGTGTAGGTGTGCTTGTGAGGTGTGCGTGTGGTTTGCAGGTTGCGCACGAGTGTGCAGGTGTGCATGTGGTTGTGTGTAGGTAGTTGTGCACGGGTGTGCATGTGGTGTGCAGGTAGTTGTGTGCAGGTGTGCATGTGGTTGTGTGCAGGTAGTTGTGCATGGGTGTGCATGTGGTGTGTAGGTGTGCTTGTGAGGTGTGCATGTGGTTGTGTGCAGGTAGTTGTATGCAGGTGTGTGTGTGGTTGTGTGCAGGTAGTTGTGTGCAGGTAGTTGTGCACGGGTGTGCACGTGATGTGTAGGTGTGCTTGTGAGGTGTGCGTGTGGTTTGCAGGTTGCGCACGAGTGTGCATGAGGTGTGCATGTGGTTGTGTGCAGGTAGTTGTATGTAGGTGTGTGTGTGGCTGTGTGCAGGTAGTTGTGTGCAGGTAGTTGTGCACGGGTGTGCACGTGATGTGTAGGTGTGCTTGTGAGGTGTGCGTGTGGTTTGCAGGTTGCACACGAGTGTGCATGTGGTGTGCAGGTAGTTGTGTGCAGGTGTGCATGTGGCTGTGTGCAGGTAGTTGTGTGCAGGTGTGCACCTGGTGTGTAGGTGTGCTTGTGAGGTGTGCATGTGGCTGTGTGTAGGTGGTTGTGCATAGGCGTG
>SJXQ01001980.1:1132188-1149155 GCA_006408695.1 Aepyceros melampus
CCAAGAGTGCTCCTCAGTGGCTATACAGGGCAGCCCCACCGGGCAAATGCCCAGCTCGTGGTGGCTGAGACAAGCCTCTCCCTCCCACATGGCCCTGAGACCTGGGGCATTGCTGCTGCTCTCCTGGGGTCTGATCCTGACGCCTTTCCAAGCCCGCGCCTGTGCTGTCCACAGAGGCTGGGGCTTGAGGAGGGGCCTGTCCAGCTGGAGCCTCTCATAGCCACCAGTGGCTGCCTCCTGGCTGGGAGGGCACCTACACTTCCAACTCCCAGGGGCTCCTGGAGGCAGCCCACCCCGGGTGAATGCACTGCTCTGGGCCCTGCCACGCCCAGCCATCACCCATGGCCCCAAGCCTCCAACACTGGGGTCCTGTGGACGATGTGAGTGCTGCCCAGGCCTTGGTCTCACTGGCAGGGCCTGGTGCACACAGTGTGCTCGACAGGCAGCTCCTGCGAGCGAGCGTGGGGCCTCTGTCTGCCCTTGCCCCACCCGGGGCATGGCAGGGTCCAAGGGAATTTTCTAGGCTTATCAGAGCTGCAGGGCCAGATGGACCACTGGGTCCTGGAAGGATCCCACCCAACATGTTCACCACCTCCCTGGATGCCCCAGCGAGACCAGCCCCCAGCCCAGTATGGCTGCAGTGCTGTCTGAGGGAGCCTCTTGGCCACACTCACCGTCTTTGAAGGAGCCCTTGTGTGCACGTTTCCGCCCCAGCGTCTTCTGTGCAGAGAGACACACAGGTGGTCAGTGGGAGGAGGGGTGGGCGGGAGTCACAGCTTTCCCTCCCCAAGAGATCACTGCACGCTCCAAGCATGATACCACACCCAATGAGAGGTGCTTCACTGGGCACGCAGAAGATGCTCAATAAATGTCGGCTCCACAAGGGATGTGGGGCTACCAAGCAGAGGCCAGGGCAGGTAGGAGAGTATGAGACGGGGGCTCAGAGTGGGTAGTGCAGGTTACTGAGGGCTGGGCAGGTCCAGGAGGGCTGCCTGGAGGTAGAGGCGTGTAGACATGGGGGAGCCCAGGAAAGTGGGGCATCACAACCAGGCCTGGAGGGAGGCTGGACAGTATAGCTGTGGCTAGGAGATGACCATGAGGGGAGCTGGAGCTGCACACGTGCCCCACAGGTCTGGGACCTCGGGAGGCAGGAGGAGCAGGGCTGGCATGTGAGCACCCAGTCCCAGCACAGGCTGGGGTCCCTGCAGCTGATGGGGCTGCAGGGATGATTGGGGTGGGCAGGGCTCTCGGGGCCACATGCCCTGGACCCTCCAGCTGCTGCTCTGAGCCTGCCTCCTTGTCCAGGATCCTTTTCCCGTGACCTCGCAGGTGCCTGGATTCCAGGAAAGAGGGAGCTGGTTTCTTGAAACAAGTTGGGGCCTGAAACTCTTCATGCTGGTCAGGGCCGTGGTGCTCCCAGTCACACTTGGCTGCTGTCCCACTCCCTGCACCCCATCCCCGCCCAGCACCCCCATCCCTTCCGCCTCCAGGTCTGGGTGCCTGCTGTTGCCTTGACCCCTCCTCTACCTGCCCCACCCTGTGTCTATGGTTCTGCTTTAATCCTTTTTCTCCTGGGACCCCTCCCCACCGGGCCCTGAGCTCCTGGGGACCCCTCTGCTCTGTGCTCCCTCAGCACCCTGACAACTCCCTACATCACCCTGTGCCTCACCATCCCGGGAGCTCTCCCAGGGCCTGTCGACCCGGTGGCTGAGGGCTCAGGAAGTGTCGGCTGGAGGCACAAAGCCAGCATGAATGAGGAGGACCCTGCAGGCCTGGTCCTGGGCGGGTGTGGAGAGTCGCGGTCCAGGCTCTCAGGCAGGCACGACAGGGGCACCTCCCCCACCATGCCAGGGTATCTCTAGCCTGAGGACAAGGGCTCAGGTCCTCCCCTCCCCTCTGCCTGCAGGGTCGCCAGTGTTCTGACAGGTGATATGGGCTTCTCCCAGATCAGGGCCAGGGCTCATGGTTTCTGGACAGGAGCCCGTGGTGGAGGAGGCGGCCAGGATGGCACCCTGGGCACAGGGAGCCCTGAGCTGGCTGTCAGCAGGGCAGCAAGGGACAGCATGCAGGGCAGGGTCCAACTTTGGACCTGTCAGCAGCTCCCCCGAGTCCCTGAAGGGAAGCCCTGGGCAGACAGCTCCCAGGCCAGCTGATGCAGCAAAGCCACCACTGAAACCATCCTCCAGACAGGCCGGCTCCCTCCTGGGGCTCAGAGGGCCCTCCCCACGCACTGCTCCCCGCTGTGGCTGAGAGCCGGGATGCCTTCAACTTCCTAACCTAAGCCTCTGCTGCCTCATCTATAAAATGGGGACATTCACGCTCTGCTCACAGAGTGGCTATTGGGCTAACAGGAATGAATCCCCCCGGGAGCCTGTGCAAGTGGGCACCTGCATGATGGTGTGAAGGTGTGGTCAGACCCCTCCCACCTCCCCCCAAGCACCAGTGGCCAGAGAGGTGGGCCTCCTACCTTATTTCTGGCTGCAGGCCGAGCAGGAGGCTGGCTAGGCTCCTCAGCCAGAGCCTGGAGCTTGGGGGTGAGCTGGACGGGGCCCCCTTCGCTGCCCGGAGTCCCCAGGCCCTTCATGGCTGCCCGGTAGGACTGGTTCCTCAGATTTCGTTTCAGCATCCCCCCGGGACCCGTGTCCAAGTCCATGTCATCCAGGGAGAAGCTGGGGGCCGAGAGGAACTGGGGGTTCCGCCGGGCAGCCTCCTTGCTGAGCATGGCTGCCCCGAAGCTCTGGTGACGGGCCGGGGTCTTAGCCTTGCTGGACACAGCCAGGCTCCGAGGGATCAGCTGCTGTGTACCCATCTTCAGGGCTGCTGGGCTCTGCGTGCTCAGGATGACGGTCCTGGGCTCCTGGGACTCAGGGGCCGGCTCTGGGGATGCTGGGGTGTCAGGCTGGAAGGCGACATTGCTCCTGCTGTGTAGGGAGCTGCGGACCACCGGGAGCCCGGATGCTGGGTTCCCCTTGGCATCTAGCCGCAGCTCCGAGTGGAAGCGGTATTCCAGGAGCTTCTCCTCCACGGAGCTGTCCGAGTACCGCTGAGACATGCTGAGTGGCCGCAGACCCTGGGGGAAAGGATGGAGGTGAGGGCAGCCCCGATCCAGCTGGAGCCTGGGGTACAGTCAACCAGGATCCGGTGCTCAAAGGCTGGTCCTGCCACCCGAAGCTGAGCTGGCTGTCACATTGCCCACAGTCTCCAGGAGTCCCCAGGGAAGTCAGTACACAGCTGGCCAGAGGCACTTGGGGAAGCTCAGGACAGCACAGACCTGCAAGGACCTGGATGGACGACAGGCTGTCTGAGCTTTGGGGACCAGGTAGACACAGACTGCAGGGAGGCTGGCCTGGCGAGGCCTCTGTGCTCCCCATGCTAGGGGGTAAGCTCACAGCAGTGCAGGTCTGTGGCCTGGGACCCCAAAGACTTGGACTGGAAGAGCCACTTGGCCTCCTGGCACCATTTCCCACGGTCAACAAGAGAAGGATAAACAGTGCTGCCTGCTGGGCTTTCCCGAGGCCTGCAGTAGACAGTATGGCTATACCCCCTGGGGTACTCGAGCCGGGCTGAGGGGCCGGTGCAGGTGTGAGGTCTCATCCAGCCCAAGGGGCACCACGTCTCCATTCTCACTGGGCAGAGAGGCCGGGGCCAGTCCCACCCGGGACACAGGGCAGGAAGCGACGGATCCCGGATCGAACTCAGGCCTGTCTGACTGCTGTTACCCCACCCCACACACAGCGAAGCCACCGGGGCCGTCATCTACACAGCCTTTCCCCGATTCTCAGCCCCATGCACAGCGAAGCCACTGTGTCTGCTGTTTACACAGCTTTTCCCTGACTCTCAGCCCCATGCACAGCGAAGCCACCGTGTCTGCCATCTACACGGCCTTTCCCCGACTCTCAGTCCCATGCACAGTGAAGCCACCGTGGCTGTCATCTACATGTTTCCCTGGGCCCCGAGACACGCTCACCCTTTCCCAGGCTCCTGAACTTAGAACAGGGCCGACAATCCGTCTCCAGTCTTGCCAGGCACGGTCACCATGTGCACGGGAACCCAGAAGGGAGGGGACATTTGCAGAGCTCTGACCCTGACCCGCAGCCCCAGCACACACTGCTGCTCCCTGGGCATCGCTGTGGCCTGTATTGTGCCTCCGAGGACAGCTGGCTCCACCTGCATCCCCTTGGATGGTCCAGCCTGTCCCTCCCAGCAGCCTGCCCCACCTTGGCCCTTTCATCCTCTCTGTCCTCACCCACCCCCATCCTCCAGCCCTCGGCTGGCCTGGCAGCCCGCCCCCTCTCCAACAGGCAGCCCTCTGTCCTGTCTGTCCACCAGGACACCTGCTTCCCTCCTCCCAGCGCGGCCAGGCCTGAGCAGAAGGATGTATGTCCCTCCTGGCAGAAACTTCAGAAACCGCCGCAAGATTCCCACCATGCCTTCTCCTGCAGCGAGGATGGCGGGCATGTGCACGGGGATGGAGCCCACGGCCTTGGGTGAGCAGGGCCCCGCGGACCCCACGTATCTAAGCACTTGATGGAGCTACTTGCTGCTGCAGCACAGACTGGCTCATCCCGGCTGCGAGCACATCATTTAGCCAGTGTGGATGGGCCCACGCCATCTGCCACACCCCGGGCCTCTTGGGCACCAGCCTCGGGCCACTGAACAATCCATCCTGAGGATCTTCTCTCCCATTGCCACTGTCACTTCCCTCTGCGGCTCCCTGTGCCTCGGTTTCAAAATCTGTAAAGTGGGCCCAATAATAATCACCCTACCCCTGCTTCCTGAGGTTGCTGGGAGGGGCGGGGAGCTTGTACATGTAGCACTTGAATGGGGGCCTGGCCACCGAACAGCTGGGGGGATCACTAGTGCTGAAGAGAAGGTCATCTATGAGCCTCAAGAGGATCAGCCGGTGGTTTAGAACCTCACAGGATCAAAACGTAACACGGAGGGAAGATGCTCCTTTCATTCTTTCCTGTTTACTTTTAAGGGAAACAAAGATAGCCACCATTCATCCGCTTCTCATATTAATGTACATAGAACTTCTGAACGTTAAAGTTACAAAGGCCAGTCAAGGGTGGGAGCCTGTTTTTCAGATGGAGAACTAAGGATCCAGGTCCTGGCCCAGGTGGCCCTGCTGGCAGGGGCCCTCGGCTCAGAGCTTCGCCACGGCGTCCCTTGCCACTTTCCCTGCGGGTCTGGGGAGGACACGAACCCTGGTGTTCACCCAGCAGCTCTGTGGGAGGCACGGAGGGCGCATCCTGCCCTCTCCCACCTACAGGGGCAGCTGGAACAACTGGACCCCCTCCCTTGGAGGCCTGACTCTCCGCGCCGCTGTCTGCCCCGGCTCATAGGTTCTCCACTAAAACCATCCCGGGAAGGCGTGTCTGGCTCAGGCTTCCGGGCCTGCAGGGAGGGGCTGGCCCTGGGGCCTTGGCCAGCCCACAGCAGGCGACAGCCCACGCATTCCTGGGGACATTCTGAGTCACCAGGCTGAGGAGGGCAGCCACCCTAGGCCTCCTTGGGCACTGGCAGCCGTGGGCGGGTCCACACCTCCCCAGTTCAGCCTCCCCTGTTAACTTGGCTGCACTTGGCTGCACGGTACCCAAGACTGGTTGAGAAATGCAGGTTTCCATCTATGCACATGAAGCAGATTAGACTAGGAAATGGTAACACACACTAGTATTCTTGCCTAGAAAATTCCATGGACAGAGGAGCCAGGCAGGCTACAGTCCTTGGGGTCGCAAAGAGTCGGACACGACTGCGCACACACGCATGTGAGCGCATGTACGCACACATGCAGCAGATGCACCCGAGTGGGAGTCCAGCAGGCGCCGAGTCCTTTCTTCTAGCCACGGTGTATTTACCGCAGGGCTGCTACACTGTTATAAAAACTCGCTGCGGGCACTGAGAGGCCTGCACCAACACTGTGGTGCCCATGGAGCCCCCACCCCAGCCCCCATTCTTCCTTCTTCCCTGACTCCTCCTCATCTTGGGCTCCAAGCCTGGCTCCTCCTTGAAGCCCTGGCCCAGACCTGGCCAGTGGCACAGCCTCTCCCAGGAGAGGACAAAGTCTCTTCTGGAGCTGGAAGCTACCAGATGGAGCCGGTCAGGCCAGCCCCTGCTGGGCGTGACCTGGGTCTAATCACAGCGGCCACACCCACAGGCCTGGGGTGCCACCAGCCCTGGAACCCAGGCCTGAAGGAGGGGGCCACTGCGCCAGGCATGTGGGCTGCAATCCCGCTCTGCACAAGCCCCAGAGCCTGGGCCCAACTGGAGCTGGCTCCTGGGGCTGCAGCTGTCACAGGGCCCGTCTTCTTCCTCCCTGGGTTTAGCTGATCAGAGATGCCT
The DNA here is from genome assembly GCA_006408695.1 of Aepyceros melampus. Classification (NCBI taxonomy): domain Eukaryota; kingdom Metazoa; phylum Chordata; class Mammalia; order Artiodactyla; family Bovidae; genus Aepyceros; species Aepyceros melampus. Next base: position 1,138,531 of record SJXQ01001980.1, read on the forward strand.
GGGCGTAGGTTCAAAAGTCCAACAGCACCAAGAGGCTGATCATCCTAGACAGGCGTCCTCTCCTCATGCCCCACCCCTACCCTGCCTGCCACAAAGCACCATTCCCAGCTTCTCAGCTTTCTCCCAATTTCAAATAAGGCTCAGTTGCTGTTTCTCCATCTCCTACTTGTGGGCATCACCCACTGTTTCCAGCCCAGTGGATGAAGCTCCAGCCCCAGCTCGGCCATACCCTGTGGGTGTTTGTCTTAGACCGGCCCGCCCAGCCTCCCTCCCATTAATAATTCCCTCTTGTTTACTGGCTGGTTTTCCTCCCGTTAATTTTCTCCATGCACTCCAGTGCCCTTGCCCCAGGCATCTGAATGCTGTGCTCACGGGGTCCAGGCATCAGACCACCCTTGCTAGGCCATCCCTCGCCTGCTTTTAGGGCTTAGCACCCTGGCCCCCACCCTGCAGCCTGGTCCTCCCCTTTCTTCCCTTCCTCCCCACTGAGCTGTGGCCCACCCTCTGGCACCTTCCCAAGGCAGGGTCACGGGAGGAGACCTTTGAAAATGTCGTCTTTGTGCCTGGAGAGTCCCACTGGAGATGATTTTATTCAGGAATGGAGAAGCCGCCTTCCCTTGGCTTCCAGCTTCCACTGCCAATGAGACACTGATGCTGGCCTGACTTCACCTCCTCGTCATGACCAGAGGCTCCCCAGCCCTGGTCACCGATGGTGTGGGGCCCTTGCTTTACTGCTCACAGGACGGATGCAGCCATCGATTCGCGTTCACTCGCTGAGCCACAGGCTCACGTGTCCTTTTAGGTCCGCACGTTTCTGGTGCTATTTCTTTTATCATTTCTCCCACCTCTGATGCTTTGGTCCCTTTCTGGAATAGCTGTTGCTGAGATCTCCTCCTCATTTCAGACTTCTTCCTCCTTTGCCTTTTATCCTCCTTTGGTGGAAGGGAGGGAGATTCCTGCCTTCCACCAAACGTTTGTTTTCATGGTCCCACCAAGAGTTCTCTCCTGCTCTTGACACAGAGAAGCCTATTCTTGTTTCAAGGATTCCACATGCTATTTCAACATCCCCATTGGCTTCTATTTAAGAGACAGGCAAGTGCTGGTGGGAGACCTGTGTGCCCTGTGGGCACACACACTTGAGCACATATACACAAGCACACACTTCTGCCTGGCAGGCTCTTTGGGATTCCCTACTGGGTTTGTGTCCCGGAATTTCTCCTCCAACCAACTGGCTCTAAGAGCCTCTCTTTCATCATCCTCACTGGATACTGGCCTTTGCCTGGTGTCCTGCCGCCAGCACAGGGGAGGGCCAGAGCACAGACTCAATGCCAGCCACGTTCTCTGGGCAACAATGTCGCTGAGAGGGGCCAGACACCCTGCAGCGACCACTCGAGCCACAGAGGCAAGTCTGCTCCCCAGCAAAGGCATCCCTGGAAAGCTCCCCAACCAGTGTCCATGGCGGCTGGGTCTGTGTGTGGTCCATCTGTCCCTCTGTTCCCCCATGGAGCCTGTGCATCCTTCAGGAGCAGGGATGACTTCCTGTCCATGTCCCCACAAACAGCTGGGCTCAGTTCCCAAGCTGACACGTGAATGCTAGTATCCGGGGCACCTGTCCTGTTCCTCTCCTGGGACCCCGTCTCCCTGAAGAGGCGCTGGTGAGCTGGGTGGAGAACTAGCCCGCTTAGTACTTTGCTTCAGGAAAGCAGAATCCGTCAGGGCAGCACCATCAGAGGCTCCAGACCCACCAGTGGCCCCTCCTGGGTGACACCCTGCTGGCTTCAACTCAGAGGGGGCATTGGGGAGGCCCCCACAGCTGGGTCCTGGGAACCACAGCGTAGCTTCCCGTGTGCCATTAAGCGGCCTCTGAGTGTCCCCAGCACACGTATGTACAGGGGTGGGTGTATAAGGGCCTTCCCTGGTGGCTCAGACTATAAAGAATCTGCCTGCGATGCAGGAGACCTGGGTTCGAAACCTGGGTTGGGAAGATCCCCTGGAGAACGAAATGGCAACCTACTCTAGTATTCTCGCCTGGGGAATCCCATGGACAGAGGAGCCTGGCGGGCTCCTACAATCCATGTAGGTGCAAAGAGCTGGGCATGACTGAGCGACTAGTACTTTTATTTCACAGCCTCCCTGTGTCCCCACTGCACATGCAGAGCTGGGTAAGGGGTACATGGGGATCAGTCGGGAGGAGGGGGCTGGGGCGCTGAAGGTGGAGGTGGGGACATCTCCGGCAGCCTCAGGTGACCTGACTCAGCCTGTCCAGTCCTAAGCTGCCCTTGGCCCTGACCTGACTCTGCCTTTCAGGCTGGCCTAGCCCAGGGGCCCTTGCAGCCCAGCACCCGCTGAGCCCGTGTTCTTCCCGAAAGATGGGCTTCCTGGATGCCAGGAGGCTCAGTGCCATCCTGTGGGCTGCCCTGAAGAAGCACAGCCTTCCTGCCTGGCCTGGGGCTCGATCACCGAGCTCTCACAGTCTCACAGTCACCAGGATCCACACGGCACCGACTATGGGACCTGCCACTCCTTGGGTGAGGTCACCACGGCACCTCCATCCATGGGGCATCTCTTCCTCTAGGTCTGGCTGATGAGACCCTGCCTGGGATGGGGGGCGGGGCTCGGCCTCCGTGGCACCGTTCACATGACCCTGTCTTTGCTCAGGCAAACTTGACCCACCATGATGGCCTTGCGCTCAGGTAATTCTGCCTGGCCAGGCTGGAGACGGAGTCACACGGAATCCAGGGCAGGACTGGGCTTCATAAACCACACAGCACACAGGTCTGTCTGAAAGGCGGCTGAGACAGCTGGGGGCTTTTGCAGGTAGAGCCCCAGGGACGCTGCTCAATACCCTACAGGGCAAGGACCACCCATGATAGGAATCATCTAAAAAACTGTCCACAATGATGAGGCGGAGAAATCTTGCCTCAGCTGACTGGAGATTCACCCGCCTCCACGGGGGCTGGAAGACCCTCCTGGCCACCCTTGGCCTGGCAGCGGCAGGGGGCTGGTGGGCCTCGTGCACCTACGACACCTCTGGGCACCACAGGCATCACGGAAACCACCCTCCTGGCTCAGCTGGCCAATGGCTCCCATCCTGTCTCTCAATACAGCCACCCTGAAAACCCAGTCCCTGTGCCAAGCTTGTCTGGCATGGACGCTGTTTCCCCTGAGGAGCCCCGGATGAGAAATCAGAGCCCTGACTTAGACAGCCTGGACAGGTGACCTCAGGTGTCTTCCAAATACTTCACGCCCCCTGTGTCTCGCCCCTCACTGATCTTCTGGAAGGCGGATATTTCCCTGCTTTGCCAGGCAAGGAAACCAGGTGCACAGGGAATGTGACCTGCTGGGGTCAGGCTGCCGGTCAGCGGAGAGCTGGGCGAGGAGCCAGGCCCCTTCCTGACCTAGATCCTCGCTGCCCCAATTGGACGCCTGGGTGAGCAGTGACTCTCCCTGGAAATAAAGACGCTGATACAGGTGGTCAGTGGCTTCGGGCAAGGCAACTGCCACAGGCAAAGGAGACAAGCAGCTGAGATCCATTCAGAAACCGAAACTAAAATTCCGGGACCCAGACGTGGTGAGTGCCATGCCCAGTGGGTCACGCACAGACAGGCATCTCAGGGGCAAGCCATGTCACGCCACCTCACCTCTGCACCTGGTTGCCTCCCATGTAGGTGAAGAGAATCTCTGTGTAGGGTCAGAGACAATCCCCCGCCTCCCTGAGCCCCCGGGGAATCAGAGCCCTTGGGGAACTGGCATGATCCCGTCCTCCACACGTTCCTCTCTCCTAGGTGCCCAGGTAAGAGGGGGTGGGGGGAGGGGCCTCTGCCAGCTTGCCACTCCCCCCTGCAAGTGCCAGGGAGGACGCGGGGAAGCCCTGGGTATGCTCAAGATGTGATGCCGGCTTCTACAGCCTGTGGGCATTGTCAGGGCAGCGACCAAAAGAGGAGCCAGCTTTGGCTGAGTCAGCACCTAATTGCTCCCCTTTCACAGGCAAGAAACTGAGGCCAGAGGGCTTAACTAACTTAGGTCACACAGAGCTAGAATTTGGACCTGGAGCCCTCACGTGCAAGCACTAGTCCATGGGGGTGCAGGGTAGACAGGTTGGCCTGACAAGCACCCCCTGAGGCCCCACACCAAGAGGTGCAGACTGTTCACCCCCAGGTCGGATGCGGAGTTACCCCCACCACCAACGTGGCCCCTGTTGTGCTGAGGTTCAGGTCAATCTCAAAACAGATCCTTGTTTCCGGGGTGCAGAAATGGAGGTTGGGCAGCTAGGACAGAGGTCTTGGGATCAGTGGGACCCACAGCTTCAGGAGCCTAAGCTCATCCTCCTTAGCCAAGAATGAGCAGGTCCCCTCCGTCTGCCCACCAGGGTGGGGAGGAGTCCTCATTCTTGGGGCTGCTACACTTGGTACCAAAGTGGGTTTGGGCAACAGATTCTCCAGAGTTGTTGGGAGGGTCGTTTGCTCCCTCCCTCCACCAGCTTTCAAAGGTCCCAGGGGCTTCCTACGGATCTCTCAGCCCTGATGCCCGAATGGGCTGCAGAGTTCCCCTCCAGGGGGAGGAGTGTCCTCTAGGGCTTAGAGGAGAAAAGGCAGCGGGCAGCTGGGACGCTTGAAGCCCAGGAGTGGGGTCAGGGGCTCTAGGTCCAGCCAGGCTTTGTCCCCTCCCGCTGCCTTCGCTGGGCAGCCACTGCGGAGGGAGGGAGCGGCAAAGTGTCGCGGCCGCCTGGGCTGGGCTTTCCGGAAAAGCGAAGGAGAGGAAAGGGGCCAGCCCCCTCCCAAAGGCTCACCCTCTGCCTCCACCTCGCTCACCCGTCCCTTCCCCGGCTCACCTGTCTCCCAGGCTCACTTGTTTCCCCCCTCACCTGTCCCTCAGGCTTACCTGCGCTGCAGGGCGGAGGCGGAGCTACGAGCGCGTCAGCCGGTACAGCCTCCAGGCTCCGCGCCCCAGCGGGCCGCAGCTCCTGGCCCGGCGCTCGGTCCGGCCGCTCGGTCCCTCCCCGTCCCCGCCCCCACACTTCCTGTGCGGCCCAGGGGGAGGCGGCGGCGCTCCGGCCCCGCCAGGTGGGTGGCCAGGTGGGGCGGGGCGCGCGCCCGGCGGCTCCGGCTCCGAGTGCCGGCGGTGGGAGGGGCCGGCGGGGTGCGCCCCAGGTACCTGGCCGCGCTGCCCGTGTCACTGTCTCCACCTGCCCGGCGGGAGCCCACGTGACTCGCAGCCGAGCGGGCTCGCACCTCTGAGTCCTGTCTGGAGTCTCCAGCCGGAGGCCAGCGCCGCTCCGGGACCGCCCCCAACGTCGTGCCCCCACGCCCACTCCCTCAGGCTGGGCTTCGCCTGCCTGGGTGCGGCCAGGGCTACGCGGCTTCCCCCAGAGCGACTCTGAATTTCTTCTTGCTGGCCCGGCTGGGCTGCCCCCTCCTCCAGGAAGCCTTCCTGGAAGCCGACCAGCTCTGTGAGGAATCTAAGGTTTGCAAGGCCTCCCCTGCTGCAGAAATGACCCCACCTTCTGGATTCTTTGCAGAATGGCGGCCAGAGGGCGGCCCTGGAGGGTTCAGAGCACTCCTTTGGCCTTCACAGAATTCACTGGCATCGTCCCCACCTGAAAGATCAGGTCGCTGAAGCCTGGAAAGTCAGGTCTTAGCCTGCACGAAGCTCGGTCTGGGTTCCAAGCCCTACCTTTCTAGGCCTTGTTCAGGGTGGGTCCCCTGAGCAGAGGCTGCAACAGTCTCTTAGATGGAGCTTCAAGAATCTGGCTTCCTGGTGCTGCAGGAGGTGCAGGGGCTGGGACAGGTGTGCTGGGACAGAGCTTGGACTGACCTGCTGGTCTGCCAGGCAGGTCCCACACCTCCCCGCCTCCATTCTACCTGCCCTGTGTCACCCACCACCCCCAAACCCCAGCTTCACACCAATCCAGGGCGGCAATAGAAAGCCCACTCTCAACATACTCAGGGACTGCCTGTGGCTTCCTCCCATCTGTGTGTGTTGGGTGAGGGCTAATGGCTGACCCCTGTGGGCAGAGTCCTTCGCCCTGTGGCCACCTGGGTGGACAGATTGCTTCCAGGCAGCTCTTGGGAAAGTTGGGCACGTGCTTCCCTCCAGAGGTCATTTTGGGTACTACACCACAAGGCCCAGAAGGCAGGAGTGAGCTGTTGGGGGGAGTCCTGGAGGGTCTTGGCCGATGGGGAGACCCAGGCCTGGAGGGTTCCTGACCCCTACGCGATGCTTTCCTTTAAAACCTTCTTTCAGAACCCGGCTTGGTCATTTCATGGTTCATCCTCCCACCTGAGGCTGGCCTCTGGCTGACTGAGCGTGTGGTTGGGGACAAGGGACCAGGAGCAGATAGCTTGGCCTATCTGGGCCTCTGCTGTCTCAGCTGTAAAGCAGAGATTAGATGATGGCACATGAAATAACCCAGAGTCCACGCCCAGGGCTGATGGCTGGAAAGAAACAGCTTGAGGGTCTTGTGACGGGCGTGGGGAGAAGGACCCGGGGCTGACCGCACAGCCTTCTTCCTCTGCTCATCTGCCGGTGAGGGTGAGTCTCTGGAACTCTCTCACCCTGTGGCTGGGACCCAGGCTGTGCGGGGCCGGGTCAGCCCAGAGCAGACGGCCCTTTCGGCGGCACCCAGGCTTCCAGGCCGGCTGTTCCCTGCCCTGAGAGCTGAATGCAGCATTGCTGTACCCCTATTTGAAAAATGGGTCTTTGCAGGTGTGATTGAGACAGGAGCCTACCTGATTAGGCCCCAAATCTGATAAGAAGAGGAGAGCTGGACACCCAGACAGAAGGGAGGGGTCCGGTGTGGATGGAGACATAGGTTGGAGTCATGTGTCTGTGGGTTGAGGATGCTGAGAAGTTGGAACAGGCGGGAAGGATCCTCCCCTAGAGACTGCCCTCACCTTGATCTCAGACATCTCGCTCAGAGCTGGGAGAGGATGTGTCTCCGTTGTTTGTGGTCATTCATTGCAGTGGCCCAGGAAGATGACCGGCCTCTCTCATCTCGTCTCTGCCTCTGACGAGCATCCTACTTGGCTAACCTGTTTCTGTCTTCCTGCTGGCATGCAGGCTTCACGGGGTTGGGGGTGATCTGCCCATAGAGGGCAGCCTGCACCCTGCTCCTGTGTGTCGAGGTGCCTCTGTGCCTGGCCTCGGGGCACCATTCAGCAGGCCATGAGGAGACGGGGCAGCAAGGATTAGATGGGGCTCACCCCACATGTCTGGGCCTCACCAGCCCGGGGACATTTTCATCCTTGAAAATTGAGAGGAAGAGGCCTTGTGAAGGCAGCTCTTGTGTGGCGCCGGGGTCTTCTCCCTCCCCATCCCCCATGAGAACCTTAGAGGTTGGAGGGGACATCACTGACTGTCACAGGCTCAGAGCCTTAGCTCCGTGCCAGCATCCTGGGTATGGAACCTGCATACTGATGGTCACCATTGGAAGGTAAGATGTGAGTCAGCTATATGCCCAGCTTGCCCAGCACTCACAAAAATGAGGGGTTTCCCGAACCTCTGGGATCACCAACCCCATGGCTCTCGGGATTTCCTACAAAGAAGTCGCCGCCTGCTGTTGGGCGGAGCCCCTTTCCTGTGGCTCCAGGGTGTCCTGTGCTCCAGGAGGTCTTGCTCAAGTCTTCTAAACTTTTGCTCAGTTGCAGGGCCACAGCCCAGAGAGGCAGTGTCCTGAGGCCAGCAGCCCACAGGAGGCCTTTTGGTTTGACCATCCTGGGTGCTGAGGGCAAAAGGGGCAGTGCCCACTTTCCCTCTACCTCCCTAGCCTCAGGGAAGGTGGGGGCTGGAGGAAAGGGCACAGCAGGTCTCCTTTCTTCTCTGGGCCTGGCATCCAGCTGACCCACCACTCACTGCAGGGTCCCTCCCCTCGGGTGCCCGGTCCAGCCCGTGGGCAGCTGGGAAAGGTCTCATTGACCTTGGGTGATGGGGCAGCTGTGAGTGGGCCTGAGGACAGAGGCTCTTCTGTTTGGTTGACTGGAGGCCCAGGCTGAGTGGGGCAGATGGACACAGGGGCGGTGCAGGGGCCGGGCTGCTGGATGGGGCCTGGCTCCCTCTCTGGCCCATAGGGGTGGCCTTGCTGAGCAGGAGGCTCAGTTCAGGAAGCACACGGTCACTCCGTCTTGTGGCCCAGCTAACAGTTGGGCCTCCTGTTAGGGTAGCAAATGGTTGTTACCTCCTATTAAATGCCTACTATGTACCAGGCTTCCTGCATCACCTTCTGGAATTCTTACAGAAACTCCCTAAGGTGTCAATGTCTCCATTTCATCCAGAGGTCAAGTGTCTGTGCTTTATTACCTGGCTAGTGAGTGACCCGCCCAAGAGGAGAGCTCAGGCTTATCTGAGTGCAAAGCCCAGGCCCCCTCTCATAATTAGGGACTATTTAAGGTTTCCAAAGAGGTAAGGCATTTTAAAAATGCACTTATCTGCTCCAATTGAGAATTCAAAGCATTACAGACATTCCAGCTGTGATGATGCAGCTCCCACTGTAATCAATAGAAAACCGGGCAAAAATAAGAAGCAACTGTTGTAGTCGTCAACAACAGGTAGCAGGGCTTAGTGTTAAAGACTCTGTCTGCCAGTGCAGGAGACGCAGGAGTCACTGGTTCGGTCTCTGGGTGGGGAAGATCCCCTGGAGGAGGGCATGGGAACCCACTCCAGTACTCTTTCCTGGAGAATCCCATGGACAGAGGAGCCTGGCGTGCTACAGTCCATAGGGTTGCAGAGAGCTGGACGCAACTGAAGCAGCTGAGCACACAACATGTGGCAAAGAACAGTGGGGGTGGGGGGAGGACCCAGTGAGGTGAGCCCCACACCTGCCCAGCTTTCTTCGAGAGACAGGACAAAGCAGAACACAGTGGCTTCACTGAGCTAGCTGAGGCAGGCAGAGATGGGGTCAGGGAGGCTGAGGTGACTGGGACTTGCAGGCAGAGCCTCAGAGGGAGGGCAGCAGTGCAGAAAAGGATCTTGAGAAGCCCCAGGGCCAACCTGGTCTAGTCAAATGTTCTGTTCTGTGTGCAGAATGAGATCCTGGGAGCCAAGCAGAGAACAGCTCCCAGCATCCACACAAGCTCAGAAACACTTGATAGCCAATCACCAGGATCAAGAGGCCTCATGCACCCCAGGGCATTGGGGATCAAGAGGCCTCTGGACCCCAAGGCATTGGCTGGAGATCAAAAAAGGCCACGTCTTAGGTGAAGGTAAGCTTATACCTTAGGTGGAAGGGGCAGAGGCTGCTCTACATCTGACTGACAGAGTTTTGAAACAAAGACCATGCTGGCCTCCAAGTCAGTTAACTGCTTGTCAGCACGAAAATTTCTTAAAAGAATGTCAACAAACTCTGAGGTCTCAACCATTTTGTATTTACCGCCTCCAGCACCCAGTGAAACATTAACAGACACATGACCTATAAGTGTGAGAAAAAGCAACCAATAGAAAGAGACCCAGAAACGACATAGATGCAACTAGTAGAGCTTCCCTTGTGGCTCAGCTGGTAAAGAATCTGCCTGCAATGCGTGAGATCTGGGTTCGATTCCTAGGTTGGGAAGGTCCCCTGGAGAAGGGAAACGCTACCCACTCCAGTGTTCTGGCCTGGAGAATTCCCTGGACAACAGTCCGTGGGGTTGCAGAGAGTCGGACTCAACTGAGCGACTTTCGCTTTGCTTTATGAAGGGTGGCGTTAGTGGTAAAGAACCCATCTGCCAATGCAGGATATGTAAGAAATGTGGGTTCAATCCCTAGGTTGGGAAGATCCTCTGGAGAAGGAAATGGCAACCCACTCCAGTATTCTTGCCTGGAGAACCCCATGGACAGAGGAGCCTGGTGGGCTATAGTCCATAGGGCCGCAAAGAGTCAGACATGACTGAAGTGACTTAGCACACATGATAACTATTCCAAGGATATAAGGGAAGCCTTGAACATAAAAGAGAAAGATTAATGTATAATGAATATGATCAAAAGAAAAAAATGCTGAATCAAATGAAAATTCTAAAGATGAAAAATCAAGGCAAATTGAAGTGGTCAAACAAGAGATGGCAAGGGTAAACGTCGACATTCTAGGAATCAGTGAACTAAAATGGACTGGAATGGGTGAATTTAACTCAAATGACCATTATATCTACTACTGAGGGCAGGAATCCCTCAGAAGAAATGGAGTAGCCATCATGGTCAACAAAAGAGTCCGAAATGCAGTACTTGGATGCAATCTCAAAAACGACAGAATGATCTCTGTTCATCTCCAAGGCAAACCATTCAATATCGCAGTTATCCAAGTCTATGCTCCAACCAGTAATGCTGAAGAAACTGAAGTTGAACGGTTTTATGAAGACCCACAAGATCTTTTAGAACTAACACCCAAAAAAGATGTCCTTTTCATTATAGGGGACTGGAATGCAAAAGTAGGAAGTCAAGAAACACCTGGAGTAACAGGCAAATTTGGCCTTGGAATGTGGAATGAAGCAGGGCAAAGACTAATAAAGTTTTGCCAAGAAAATGCACTGGTCATAGCAAACACCCTCTTCCAACAACACAAGAGAAGACTCTACACATGGACATCACCAGATGGTCAACACCGAAATCAGATTGATTATATTCTTTGCAGCCAAAGATGGAGAAGCTCTATACAGTCA
>SJXQ01001980.1:1152870-1167868 GCA_006408695.1 Aepyceros melampus
ATCCACCCGTCTATCCATCATCCATCCACCCACACACTTATTCATCCATCCATCCACACATCTATCCATACATTTATCCACCCATCCATCTATCCATCTACTATCCATCCACCAATCCATCATCCATCTACCCATCCATTCACGTATTCATCCATCATCTATTCTTCATTTCTTTCTGCAACCTGACACATGGGCCCCAAGAAGGAATGCCTGGGTACACAGAAGGAGTGGTGCCCTGGGGGGCTGTGTTTGCTCCTCCTGCAGCCCTGGCCTTTGCTCTGACTTGATCCATCTGGCCATTGCTGGTGGGTCAGGCTCAGGCCGTGGCTGAAGCAGCGTGTGGGGCAGACACAGCTGAGGTGGAGGGCTGGCTGGTGGGGAGGTCTAATCTCAGAAGGGGGCAGATCTGGGGCTGGCCTTATAGGATGGGCTTCTCCTCCATCAAGAGGCCCTGGTGAGAGTTCATGGGCATGGGCGCTGGGGGCAGGGACATGTTGGGGTAAGAATACCTGGGGGCAGTTTCATTTGGAGGTGGGCACACCAGTAGGGTGCCATGCCTAGAGGTAGGCCCACCTGGAGGCTGCCACACCTGGAGCAGGTTACATCTGGAGGCCATACCTAAAGGTCGCTTTGTCTTGAGGTGGGTACACTTGGAGGAAGACATAGCTGGAGACCAGCAATCTCACTGCAGGCTGTCCTGGGTAGTTGGTGCCCTCTCTGAATTTGTTCTTTTCTGGAAAACAGGAATAGCAAGGGGACCTGCCCTGGAGGTGGTACAGGAGGATGGCACGAGGGGCTCTCCATCAGGGCTGGTGAGCCTCCCCACCAGCCACGCCCTGACTCTTGAGTCTGTTCTCACCATCCCTCCCCAGCCCTCCGAGGCCTCTGTTCTCCCTGAGTGAAGCATGCAGGCACAGAGGCTTAGAAAAGCACACAGATTTATTGCATATCAATCTCATGTATAAATTCATTGTAGCATCGGAAAGATTACATTTGGTATACAGTCCTAGTCTACAGCATCAACCTCAAAATCAGCTTCTCCTAGGCTTCATCTTAAAGACGTTTCTCTACACACGTACATTTGTCTTTATCACAAGCATCATCAAAATGAAATCTGCAGAGTCACTCTGAATGATTCCTACACTTGGTGTCTTTTCCTTTCCTTCTCCCACAGCGATTTCCATGTTAAGAACTGCGTCTTCCATGTGGGCAGTTCAGGACTCCTAGCCTTGAGGACGCAGACTCTAATCACATATTTAATAAGTGCATCTGTGGGACTTTCCTTTTTGTAAAAATTTCACGAACAGACACAATAATGACTACACACGAGCCATGCAGTTTACTTAGAACAGAAGCAAATTTACAACTGGGGAACGGGGGACATACACCAGCCTCCTTCTCAATGGTTTTTTTTTTTAAAAAAAAAACATTATGGAGAAAAACCAGACATTTACACTTGACTTCTTTTTAACACTATACAGCTCTAAAAGAAAAAAAAAAAAAAAACCAAATCATAATGTAACGATGGCGAAGGATGACATGGACGCACAGGTTTGGAGTGTCACCAGCGTACACATACGGATGCCCTCAGTCCCGTGTGGACACGGGGCTCAGCTTCCCTCATTTGGAGGAGAATGAGGAAGAGAGGTGCGCAGAAAGGAAACTTCAGGATAACTTTGTTCATGAGTGAATTGCACATTTGGAAACATAAGTGCCTTTTCATTCTATCTGCTTTTACTTTTATTTTCCCCCCACAAGTGGTAATACGAATCCGTGACAGAAAAGAAAGAAAACATAAACACTGGAATGGCAGGGGGAGAGGGACACTCCTTGGCATCTCATGAGGACGTCTTAGTCACAGTATCACTCATCGCTACAGAGACATTCATGGCTTTTGAGACCCGGCTGACCTCCACCGGCCAGGAGCAGCTATGACCCCGCGTCCCCAGCCGGGAGGGGAGCGAGGTGCCCGGCTCCCCGTCCATTCCCCGCCCCCACCCCAGGCAGCAGTGCGGGGTGCTCTCCTGGGGGTGCGCCCCTGCCCCTCCCAGGACAGAACAGTGAATAAGCTCAGTAGGTCTCAGTCACTTGGGCAGCAGTGGGGGGAGGCTGGGGCCCGGGGCGCCACAATCCAGTGCTTTGAGGCTTCGGGGCTAATGCAAGGGATGTGTATTCAGGCAAGTGCTTTGCGAATGTTCACTGAGGAGGCAGCCAGGACGCAGGACAAGGGCCCTCAGGGTTTCCGGGGCCAATCAGTGTCTGGGTGGACGGGCTGCCCTCTTGGCATCGTATGGGAAGGCCACTAGGGCTGGGCAGTCTCTCAGGCCCACTCCAGTCGCTTATCCCCACCCCAGGTTTCCAGGTGGGATGTAGAAATGCATGCGTCTGGGTTCCAACCAGAGACTTCTGGGTACCCCTTATGTAGGGCTGGCTGGCCAAAGGGTTATCAGTCCTGGGGTCCTACCTGCTTGTCCTAGGAATGAAAGGGTTGGGCCCGAGGTGGGAGTTGGGGTCTGAGGGGCAGAAGAGGGAAGGGTAAGGAGACCTCCTTCCAAATTTCCACTTGGGGGTGAGAGTCAGCAGTCCAAAGAGGGAAGCAGATGAGGCTGATGTGAAGGGCCCTGGCCCCGGCACACTAGCCCAATGGGGTTCCTAGTTTATAGCTCTGAGTCTGGCCACCAGCCCACAGATGCATTGCTTGGCCAGCCAGCCGCCAGTTGCATCTGTGCCATGAGCTGGGCTCTCGGAATTCTCCAGCCCAAGCTCCCAGACCCTCCAGGGCGTCCCCCTGGGTCTGAGCAGGTGGTTGGTGCTGGAGCCAGGGCGGGGGCAGAGAAGACCTGGGGAAGGGCAACTGACTGTGGTTGGGACAACAATCAACTTTGAGGCCAGGCTTCATGGACCCACCAGGTGTAGGAAATAAGTGCTCTTTTTATCTGAGGGTCCAAGGACAGAACCCTCCCAGCCACCGAATCTGCCAAATGCTCAGGCTAGAGGAGAAACTGGGCTTACTCTAATCATTTTCAAGGGGAACAAAAAACAGGACTTAAAATGTGTAGTCAAGGTTCTTGGGGATGGGGAAGGAAAGAAGGAAAGAGTCAGAGTTTAAGGAGATCAGCTGCAGAGAGCCAACTGTGACCGTCAGAGAGACCAGAGGTGAATGGAAGGGCTGGGCTGCAGGGAACAGACACTCAGGCCTCCACCTGCCCAAACATTCTGCTTTGGACAGAGAGAGTCAAATCGCAAAAAAAAGCACACACCTTATTGTTTAGCAGAAGAAATCATATAATTTGGGTTTACAGAAATGGGGAGGTGGTATCTGAGGTTGACTTTTCAAAGGGATCCCATCTCGATCGAGGGAGAGTTGGGAATTGCGACACATCAGGCAGGTCCACTAGGGGGGTGGGGTGAAGGATGCTTCTGAGGCGGTGTGAGCAGCCGTGTCTGTAAATCCTTGTGGGTGTGCCTGCAGGCAGCTCCTCTGCCAGCAGCTTCTCTGACCGCCCTGGGGGCCACATTCCAGCCTGTTCCCACGTGGAAGGCGCTCTGAGAGGTACCTTGACTGGACCCGGGAAAGGCCAAATCCTTTCGCTAGGATCTGCAGGTCTGTGCGCCCTTGGGGATCCCCATCCACAGGTCTCCACCGTGAAGCCGAACCCCCAGCGCCCAGGCGGGCGATTGTCTTGGCCTTGAGCGGCTGGATGGTTGGCCGCTCCATGACCGTTTGTATTTTCACACATTTCTTAGGGCAACTTGGCGGGTTTTTCTCTCTTCTTCTTGGGATGCTAGTCTTCGTTTTTCTTCCAAACAATAAAAGAAATAAATAGAGCACTTGTCTTAAATGCAACTGAAACTCAAATTTAACAAAAACACATGATTGTCTGGAAAACGGGCAGCAGGATTCGTTGGGGGGGGACGTGGGGTATTTGGCACATTAAAAATCGCCCCACTCCCTGGTTATTGATCACACAACACACAACCTTATTACACGGTTTTGGTCCTTCACTAGATACTTATATTAACATTATTTCTTCACAATAAGAATGTCTAATGCCAAAAATACTGTTAAGGAAGAAATAAAATAAGAAAAGAAATGAATTAGAAAAAATTACAAGTTATATACAGATTAAGGTCAATTCCATCAGGGAAAAAAAAAACAACAACAATTATTCGAAATTGGCCCCTATGGGAATAATTTAAAGCCCATGAGCAGAGAGCAGCTGGGTCCTGGGAGGTGCCGTCCGTCCCCTCAGGGCTGTGCTGTCTTAGCTCTTTGTGGAGGTCGCACCTGGACTCCCGTCCTTCTGGAGCCGGGTCCCGCCCGCCAGGAACCCACACAAAGAGCGAAGTGGCAGTTGTGTCCTGGGATCTCAGGTGAGCATGGAGCTTGGCAGCCTGGAGCAGAGGAGCCTTGGAGTGCACCCCAAGGCAGCCCCAATGGGGGGTGCCCACTCCCTTCCCCTTGTCCATCCACAGGGTGTGAGGTGGGTGGGTGCTGGAGATCCCAAGATGACTGGCGGGCCCTGCCTTCTGCAGAATGGTTGGGGGCAGGGTGGAGGGGCTTGGCCACTTCTGCGCTGGGGACCAAGTCCCTGCTCCGACCTCCCCCTGGGTTAGGGACGCGGGCACGAATCCCATGTCACACAATGACAGGCACATCTCTGAGTCCCAGCCTTGGGCCAGCCCAGGACATCGTATCTGATTCCAGGCACAGTCTCAAACTGTTCCCGGGAGTGGGCTCTGCCCCTCGGTTCTGGGGGCAGGGTGCCCAGAATCATTTGGCTTTACAAACACAGTCAGGGATAGAAAATCTCTCCATTATCTACAGTATAAAGAACACCCCCAAACGCAGGGCTGGGTCCCAGGCAGGTTTGGGTTTGCAAAGAAGCTGAGATTTCAAAGCAATGCAAAATTACTTTAAAAAAACAATTTGCAAGTCACTTTGTGATCTTTTTTAAAAAATACTGTCTATTTTTAAAACCACATGCTTAAATAGACTCTGTCGTCAATAAGATTACCAAAAGGATCATTCTTGTCATTTTCTTTATAAAAATTGTCAGGGCGATTCCCTCCTTAGAGCACACCCAGATGTCCGTTCCCTCCCTAGATGCCACACGGTGCCCGGGAGAGGCCCACCAGCCTCGGTATGGGGTTCAAACCCCGTCCTTGCCCATGGGGTTGACTCTGAGGCAGCCCCCAGTGCTGTGCCCGAATAGAGTGAGCTGTACCATCTGAAGGCCGTTCTCAAGACTGATGCTTAGAGCCAGTGAGACCCTATGATGGCTCCAAGGATGCCGGGTTCTGAGTTTTCATTGCAAAAGTCAGAGCTGGACCATGGAGAAGGAAACAGACGCTGAAGAGTGGTCAGATACAGGTGACAAGGAGGGGTCTCCTCGGCCCCAGGCCGCACAGGCTCCCAAGGCCCTTGCCTCCGTCTTCTGCCATGGAGATTTCTGTTGGGAAGTCGGGGGCCCGGTGGCCTCACTTGGATTCTGATCCCAGCCCCTCTCAGGCTGGTCAGAGGTGGTTGATGGGGTTAAAGGCTCCAGACTCTGGCGTGGCTCCCGCGATGTTCAGCCAAGCGTCCAGAGGGCCCTGGGAAGAGGCGTGGAGAGGAGCGTCCTCGGAAAGGGACAGCATCATTGCATACGCCTGGATGGAGGGGAGGGTACACACAGGACAGAGGGTGAGTGGTGTGGGGTGGATCCTGTAGACCCCAGGCCAGCCCGTGCCTTCCCGGCCTCCCATCCACTCCCTCTGACCTCAGACCCAGAGGTGAAGCGGGGGCAAAGGTGTTGGGGCTGGCCTGCAGAGGAGGCATCTTTACAAAGGGCCACTAAGACCCTCAGCCTCTTTAGGGCACATCCGCCCTCGCAGGTGCCCCTACATCCCTGGTGATTCACAGGCAAGCATGCTTTTCAAGGGGACCAGGGTGCTGGTGGTTACTGTTGAGATCCCATCAAGGAGGCGCAGGCCCTGCCTGGTGGGCCCTGTCTGGTGTGGATGACCGCGGTGGTGGCACAGAGCTATTTCAGAGACATGGTGTGCAGCATTTTTGAGCTGAGAGCAGATGTGCCTCTGGCCCAGAGCCCAGCTTGGCCCCCAGAGCACGAGTGGACAGGACCCGGGGCCGCTCAGAGCAGGTGGGGCAGGGTGTGTCCACCCAATTTCACATTCTGGATAGGATTAGTAAAGAGACGAAGACAGACACACAGACGGTTTTTGCTCAGACTTGGGTGAGCTGCG
Organism: Aepyceros melampus; assembly: GCA_006408695.1. Taxonomy (NCBI): domain Eukaryota; kingdom Metazoa; phylum Chordata; class Mammalia; order Artiodactyla; family Bovidae; genus Aepyceros; species Aepyceros melampus. Next base: position 1,159,117 of record SJXQ01001980.1, read on the forward strand.
GAGAGCTGAGTGGAACCCCAAGTCCCCCAGGCTAAAAATAAGCAGGGTCCTGCAGCCCCTAGGCTGCGGGTGAGTCATGCCAGTCAGCCTGTGCCCTGCTGACTCGCCATAGTTGCAGCTTGGAGCCTGTGACCCTGACGGGGGAGTGTCCCTCGAGAGGACCCTCGGCTACCATCATTCCTGCTTGGGCAGAGGCAGAGGGAGGCCAGTGCAGCCACAAGGGCACTGCCGGTGGACACCACCCTCCGGGTACATGAGGGCCAGGACCCACGTGTCCAGGAGCACTGCAGGACTGGGGGAGCACCCTTGTGAGGGTCTGGCTTTCTTTCATTTGCCCTCAACCTCCCCCTGCCCTTGCTTTCAGGGAAAGGGAGTCATTTGGGAGTCTCTCTAGCCAAAGCAACGGGCATGGGAGGGCTGGAGTCCGGGGTGTTCCCCATGCAGACATGGGACAGCCACAGAGAGAAGGGAGATGGTCCCTGGTCGGGGAGGCACAGCTGGGGCCTGCCATCCAGGCTGGGGAAGGTCAGGGGCAGGCTCTGATAGGTACCTACCTGGTTCTTAGCCTGCCTGTACGGGTCTGTTTTAAAGTCTCAGAATCTAAGGTGGAATTAAGCACATCTTTAACTTCAAACGTTTCCTCAGCTGTTCTGCGGAGATCCAGCCCCTTCCCAAAAGTCGGCATCGGCTCCAAAGCCAAGAGACCGCCTGGTGGCTCCTCAACACACCTGCACCAACGACCGGAGAGGGGCCTGCTGTCAGCCTGTCTGGCCTCGGCCACCTCTCTGAAGCCCACGGCCAGCTCCGTGCCTGCATGCACACCACAGCGCCTCCACGAGCCACATGCACAGGAGACAGACACACGGACACACAGACACGTGGACGGAAGCCACATGAATACAGGAAAGTGATGGAGGATGCAGAAGAGGTCAGTGCGTGCAGACACATTGCAAGCACAGGCAGGGCGCCAGGCCCCTGGGGACAGAGGACAGGCTAGGAGCAGGGCAGAGGTCTCGGTTCCTGAAATCTGGGTTGTTCTGGGGGGCCCACTCTCAGGGCCCAGAGTGGGAGGAAGTGGGCCATCTTGAAGGGCCCGCAGGATCTGCCAGCCACCCCCAGGAGGACCTTGAATGCTGGTGGCATCACCGGTGCTGAATGTAGGCGGTGAGCAGTAGGGACTCAGCAGGAGAGGCTCTCCTCTGCCAGCTTTCAAAATCATCGGTGCTCAACCCCCACCCACAGCCTGTTGGAGACAGACGTCACTGCTCCTGGTTCTGCAGGGCCGGAGACCACCCATGGGTCCCTGATCAGCTCCTTCTCAGCCTTTGCCTGCCTTGCCCTGCTTCTGAACTGGGTGAAGCATGTGTGCGCATGCGCATACACACACACATGTGCACAAACATGCACCTGCATGTGTGCACATGTATACACACATGCCCACATGGGTGAGGGTGTGCACACAGTTGCACATGTGGTATTCACACACGCATGTGTGCACATATGTATGCGCACACACACATGCATGCACACACATGTGCCTGTGTGTACACATGCACATGTGTACGTGTGTGTGCACATGTGCATTGTGTGTATGTGTGGCAGGTATGCGTGCATGTGTGTGTGTGTGAGTTTGGGGCCTGGTCTCACCCTGACCTGTGCACAGAAGTCCTTGCAGTGGAAACACCTACTGGGAAGGCGAGAACCCCGCTGGCAGGGTGGACGGTGTGGGACTGAGGTTGCCCCCTCGGTGCTTGCCCGTCTCCCTGCCTGGGGCCCAAGTACTCGGGGCCCGCAGAGGGCAGGTGCCCACCTTCGGGTGTGGTCAAAGCCCACGGCCAGGGAGGTGGGTGGCTCCTCATCCTCATCGTCCTCGTAGGCACCCTGAGGCTCAGGTGTGGGGGACGCGGTGTCGTCCTGTGACTTCCCTGCCAGGCTGTCATCATCCTCCTCCAGCTCCTCCTCTTCCTCCTCCTCCACGTCCTCTGGCTTCCTGATGGCCAGGCCTGGGCACTGGGAGGTGCCATCTAGGTCCTGGACTTCCGGCCTGAAACGACACGGAGGGAGCTGACCACAGGTGTCCTGAGGCAGCAACTTGGCTCCAGTGGCTCTGGCTCCCTGCCATCCCTGATGCCCCAGCCCCCTCTGACGGCAGCCTGCCCTTCTCAGTCACTAGACCCTCAGAGCTGGGGTTCTGAGCAGCCTGTCTCTGTCCTCGGCTGCTGTTCCGAGTGATTAAAAAAGGGAAGGGCACCTGCCCAGGACCAGGATGAAGCTGGGCAGCAGGCTCCCATCATGCTGGCATGGACACGGGACACTCAGGGGTTCAGGAAGGGCGCTATGGCTGGTCTGGCGGGCAAGGGGTCCTGGGAGCTGGCACTGGGCTTGGGCCCTGCATGAGGGGGTGTCCCTGGGGAGGCTCAGAGTGCAGGAGGTGTGCGGCCCCACCCTGATGAGTGCCCCCTCTTCCCCACCCGCCACGAGGGCACAAGGACCGGGTGGCCCTCTGCAGATGGGGTATCTTGGACCTGGGGCTCTGGGCCGTGTGGACTGGGCTGTTGTTGGCAATGGAAACCCTCTAGGGTGAGTGTGTTTCTGAGACTGAGCTGTCTCTCCTGCAGCCAGACCCCTCCCTTCATCCCCAGGGGTCCCTGCAGCTGGGGGCCTTTCCCATCCTGATCCTCATTATTGAAAAGAGAAAATGAGCCATGAGGAAGAAGGTGCCCATTCCTTTGAGAAAATGACAACAGTGTTGTTTGGTTCATGTACAAGTTCATGACCAGGTGCCGTGGCCACACATGGGTTGGGCCCGAGGCCACCTGGGCAGGTGTCCCACACATGGGTGGAGGTGGACGGGGGGCAAGGCACATGCTTCGTGAACTGGAGTCCTGAGCCCCCAGACTCCACCCCTTCTGGACCTCACACAGCCCATGGGAGTCCATCCTCTGCTGTCGGGAGACTTGGGGCCCTGCTTGGGGCACTAAGGCAAGAGGGATGTCTTCTCCAAGTGGTCGCCATCTCCAAATACAGAGCTGAGTGGATGGGCTGGGAAGTCCCAGGTGGTTCAGTTCTTGGCCCCCCGTCTTCACTTCTCATCTTTCCACTGTAGAGTGTACAGTTGCTGACAGCTGACCTATCCTCCAGGACAGGCAGAAGGTAGTGTCATCTGCATATCTGAGGTTATTGATATTTCTCCCTGCAGTCTTGATTTCAGCTTGTGCTTCATCCAGCCCGGCATTTCACATGATGTACTCTCCATATAAGTTAAATAAGCAGGGTGACAATATATAGCCTTGACAAACTTCTTTCCCAATTTGGAACCAGTTCATGGTTCCATGTCTGGTTCTAACTGTTGCTTCTTAATCTGCATACAGATTTCTCAGGTAAGGTGGTCTGATATTTTCAACTCCTGAATAATTTTCCACAGTTTGTTGTGATCCACACAGTCAAAGGCTTCAGCATAGTCAAAGAAGCAGAAGTATAAGTTTTCCTACCATTCTCTAGCTTTTTCCATGATCCAACGGATGTTGGCAATTTGATCTCTGGTTCCTCTACCTTTTCTAAATCTAGCTTATACATCTGGAAGTTCTTGGTTCACATACTGTTGAAGCCTAGCTTGAAGGATTTTGAGCATTACTTTGCTAGGTGTGAGATGAGTGCAATTGTATGGTAGTTTGAACATTCTTTGGCATTGCCCTTCTTTGAGATTAGAGTGAAAACTGACCTTTTACAGTTCTGTGGGCACTGCTCAGTTTTCCAAATTTGCTGGCATATTGAGTGCATCACTTTAACAGCATCATCTTTTAGGACTTGAAATAGGTCAACTGGAATTCTGTCACCTGCACTAGCTTTGTTCATAGTGATGCTTCCTAAGGCCCACTTGACTTCACATTCCAGGATGGATGTCTGGCTCTAGGTGAATGATCACACCATCATGGTTATCTGGATCACTAAGATCTTTTTTGTATAGTTCTTCTGCGTACTCTTGCCACCTCTTCTTAATATCTTCTGCTTCTGTTAGATCCATGCTGTTTCTGTCCTTTATTGTTCTTATCTTTGCATGAAATGTTCCCTTGGTATCTCTAATTTTCTTGAAGAGATCTCTAGTCTTTCCCATTCTATTGTTTCCTTCTATTTCTTTGCCTTGTTCACTTAAAAACACGTTCTTATCTCTCCTTGCTGTTCTTGGGAACTCTGTACTCAGATGGATATAGCTTTCCTTTTCTCCTTTGCTTTTAGCTTCCCTTCTTTTCTCAGCTACTTGTAAGGCCTCAGATAACCATTTTGGCTTTTTGCATTTCTTTTTCTTGGGGATGGTTTTGATTACTGCTTCCTGTACAATGTCACAAACCTCCGTCCATAATTCTTCAGGCACTCTGTCCATCAGACCTAATCCCTTGAATCTATTTGTCACTTCCACTGTATAAGCGTAAGGGATTTGATTTAGGTCATATTTGAATGGCCTTAGTCGTTTTCCCTACATTCTTCAATTTAAGTCTGAATTTGACAATAAGGAGTTCATGATCTGAGGCACAGTTAGCTCCTGATCTTGTTTTTGCTGACTGTATAGAGCTTCTCCATCTTTGCTAAGTCGCTTCAGTCATGTCCAACTCTGTGCGACCCCATAGATGGCAGCCCACCAGGCTCCCCTGTACCTGGGATTCTCCGGCAAGAACACTGGAGTGGGTTGACATTTCCTTCTCCAATGCATGAAAGTGAAAAGTGAAAGTGAAGTCGCTCAGTCGTGTCTGACTCTGTGTGACCCCATAGACAGCAGCCCACCAGGCTCCCCTCTCCCCATCTTTGGCTACAAAGAATCAATCTGATTTTGGTTTGACCATCTGGTGATGTCTTGTGTCAGAAGAGGGTGTTTGCTATGACCAGTGCATTCTCTTGGCAAAACTGCTAGCCTTTGCCCTGCTTCATTTTGTACTCCAAGGCCAAACTTGCCTGTTACTCCAGGTATCTCTTGACTTCCTACTTTTGAATTCCAGTCCCCTATGATGAAGGACATCTTTTTCTTGGTGTTAGTTCTAGAAGGTCTTGTAGATCATCATAGAAATGTTCAACTTCAGCTTCTTCAGCATTAATGATTGGGGCACAGACTTGGATTACTATGATATTGAATGATTTGCCTTGGAAATGAACAGAGATCATTCTGTTGTTTTTGAGATTGTACCCAAGCACTGCATTTTGTACTCTTTTGTTGACTATGAGGGCTACTTCATTTCTTCTAAGGGATTCTTGCCCACAGTAGTAGATATAATGGTCATCTGAATTAAATTCACCCATTCTGGTTCATTTTAGTTCACTGATTCCTAAAATGTTGGTGTTCACTCTTGCCATCTCCTGCTTGACCACTCCAATTTACTTTGATTCATGGACCCAACATTCCAGGTTCTTATGCAATATTGTTCTTTACAGCATCTGACTTTACTTCTATCACCAGTCATATCCACAACTGGGTGGTGTTTTTGCTTTGGCGCTGTCTCTTCATTCTTTCCGGAGTTATTTCTCCACTCTTCTCCAGTAGCATATTGGGCACCTACTGACCTGGGGAGTTCATCTTTCAGTGTCCTATCTTTTTGCCTTTTCATGCTGTTCATGGGGTTCTAAGGCAATAATGCTGAAGTGGTTTGCCATTCCCTTCTCCAGTGGACTACGTTTTCTCAGAACTCTCCACCATGACTGTCTGTCTTGGGTGGCCCTACACAGCATGGCTCATAGTTTCATTGAGTTAGGCAAAGCTGTGGTCCATGTGATCAGTTTGGTTAGTTTTCTGTGACTTTGGTTTTCATTCTGTCTGCCCTCTGATGGATGAGGATAAGAGGCTTGTGGAAGCTTCCTAATGGGAGGGACTGGCTGTGGGGAAAACTGGGTCTTGTTCTGGTGGGCAAGGCCATGCTCAATAAGTATTTAATCCAATTTTCTGCTGATGGATGAGGCTGTGTTCCCTCCTTGTAGTTTGGCCTGAGGCCAAACTATGGTAGGGGTAATAGTGGCTATGGCAACCTCCTTCAAAAGGACCTATATGCTCTCAAAGGAGCATGCCAGGGCTCCTTGGACTGTTGTAGCCAGTGCCTCTGACCCTGCGGCAGGCCACTGTTGACCCATGGCTCCTCCAGGGATTCCCAGGCACACATAGTAAGTCTGGCTCAGCCTCTTATAGATGCCCCAGATGCAGGTGTCTCGGGGCCGGTGCCTCCTCCCAGCCCCTTCCCTGGACTCTGGTGCTTTGCTGGTGATCCCTGGGGCTCCTCCGCTTGGGGACACATCACACGTTCTGCTTCACCTTCACATGGGGTCGCCCCATTTCCTTTTTCTAAAAAAGTCTATTTATTTTTGGCTATGCTGGGTCTTCACTGCTGCCTGGGCTTTCTCTAGTTGCCAAGAGTGGGGGTTACTCTCTGGCTGCAGAGCATGCGCTTCGCATTGTGGGGGCTTCTCACTGTGGGGGCTTCTGTACGGAGCACAGGCTCTAGGGTGTGCAGGCTTCCGGAGTTGTGGTGCACGGGCTTGGTTGCCTTGAGGCCTGTGGGATCATCCTAGACCAGGAACCAAACCCACGTCCCTTGCGTTGGCAGGTGGATTCCCAGCCATTGGACCACTAGAGAAATCCCAAATTTCTCCCTTTTCTGAGGACACCAGTCCTATCAGACATGGGCCACTTGATTTCAGAACGACATCATAACTAATTACACCTGAGAAGATTTATTTCCAAAGCAGATCACTCTGAGGGGCTGGAGGTCAGGATGTTGACAGAGGAATTTGAGGAGGGGACAGGGTTTGGCCCAGGGGTTTTGGGGTCAGGAAGCCTGGCAGGCCCTGAGTTATAATGGACTGTCAAGAGAATGTCACTGGTTCTGGGTGGTGTTAACACTGGGCCCCAATAGAACTGCCAGCATCCTAGCACTTTCTGCAGATTAGCTGACAAATGTCAACTGTCAACATAGTCTCACTTCTGACAATGATGTGGGGCACCTCCAATGGGGAGAGGGCCTGGTCTGTGGGCTGGCTCTGCCCTGGGCTTTCTGAGGGGTGTGGGGCCGGTTTCTGAGTCTCACTTACCACTCCCACCCCTGGGGCCCTGGCTGAAATGCTGCTCTGTGGGGTCAGGGTGGTGCCAGCCCCTCTTCCTTCTGGGGACACCCCATCTTTCCTGGTGACTCTCCTGGGGTGTCCTCCATATGGCTGAGAGCTGGGCCTGCCACTCAGGGACAGCGCTGGGGGGCCGCCCACCCCAGGGAGAATGCCCCTGGCTTGTCCTTGTCAGCTCCCTGTCTGGCTCTGCCCTGGGCCCAGTGGGCCACAGCTCAGGGGAGCGCGTATCAGCCAGGATGTGCCTCGGGGCCTGGCTCCTGGATGCTCAGGTCCATGACTTACTCTGAAGGTGGAGACCCCAGAACTTGAACCATGGACGGCTCTCAGATGGAGCCCAGAGTGCTGCTAGAAGGAAGCTCGCCACCCTGGGTGCAGACGGCAGGTTTGGGCTCCCACTAGACCATCACATGCGACCAGAGCTGGGGACAGACCCAGGCACTTTGTTGGCTGCTCCCGATATCAAGGTCTTTCGTGCCTGGCAGGGCTGGGGCTCTGGGACATGCAGCCCACGGCCAGCCTCTCCCATATCTCCTCCTCTGAGCCCACCCAGGCACCAGGTGGGATCACCTTCCTGGGCATGGATTAAGGACTCAGAAGAGCCAGAAACAGCCCGGGCGCCAAGCCCCTGTGCCGCTTGTGGATCCTGAAGGTCTGCTCAGTGCCCCTGCTCTGCCTCGGGGGCCCCAGGGGTGAAGGAGATGCAGCCCGCTGGGGGGAGCCAACAGGCCCCTGGGAAGCCAGGTGTCCTGGGTGGGAGGGAACTGGGCTCTGGGCTGGCAGCTCACCCATGGACAGAAGGGTTAGAGCCAGACGCCCAATCCTCCGGGCCTCATTTCCTCTGCAGAAGCAGGGGAGCGCGTCCCTAAGCACTAGGAGTCTTTGAGTCTCTGCCGCCGAGGCCTGGGATCAATCAGATGTGTTACAGCCTCTATATCTTAGGATCCCAATTCTCCCATTTTCCTGCCTGTGTGTGTGTTTAAAGGAGCAGCACTCTTGCTAGAAACCGTTCGAGTGTCAAATTAAATGAGCCTGCCCTGGAGTTCCAGAGGCATGGTGGGTCTTATGACAGGAGCCCTCGCCTGGTTGGCGTTTGGCTGCACGTGCATTGAGGCCCATGTGCTGGTGGCACCGAGCGTGTGACAGCCGCCATCAGGCCAGGGCGCTTGTTCTCTGCAGATGCAGAGAGCCGAGGCGGGGTGGCTGGTGGGTGGGCAGGGTGCCAGCTGAGGAGCCTGCAGGCCTCGCCCTCTGCTGTGGGCCTGAGGTCTCTGGTGCTGTGGTGGGGGCCTGCTGTGGGCATGACCATATAGGGAACCATACAGAGTCCAGACCTTCCTGGGACCTTGGGACGTGTTTCTTACCGTTTGTCTGTTCGTGTTGATGCTTGGTTCATCTCACTGTTGGCAATAAAGTTTCTGATTTCAGAGAAATAGGAGTCTTCCTTCTCATCTAAAAGTGCGTGGTTGTCTGACTCGGAGGTGGGGGAGGAGGCGCTGGTCCCCAGGTGGTTGGTGAGGACCCCCGCATGCTGGCTCACTGTGGGGAGGGGGAAGCATCAGAGGAGGGCGCCCCTTGGCTGCACCCCACCCTCTGTGGCACAGCGGGAGGGGACAGGTGGCTGAAGGGTGCATGTGTGGGGCACTCTTAGGGAACA
>SJXQ01001980.1:1168334-1181794 GCA_006408695.1 Aepyceros melampus
GAAGCAGCGGTTGCACAGGTGGCACTTGAAGGGCTTCTCCTTGTTGTGGATGTTCCGCACGTGCCGCTGGAGGTTGGAGGAGATGCTGAAGGAGCGGTCGCAGTACTTACACCTGGAAGACACGGCGCCTCAGCGGAGCCCCTGCCCACACGGCCTCCCTGAGGCCCGCGGACCCGGCGGAGAGCTGGGAGGCAGTCCCAGCCAAGTGTCCCTGGAAGCAGGTGTCCCCCCACCCCTGACTCTGGGCGGCGGATGCTGCGGGCCTGTGCCCTGAGCTGGTGGAGGGGACTCTCTGGGCTTGTGCCCCGGGGCGGGCAGCACCGGGACTGCCTGGTGTCTCCTGGCATTCCCCCCCCTGCTGTCCTGTCCCCCGCGCAGGATCCACAGCAGAGGGTGGCGTGCTCCCGGCGGCCTCAAGGGGGCGGCCGAGCACCAGGAAAGATGCTCCCAGCAGCTTTTCCGGAAAGGAGCCCAGACCCGCTGCCTGCAGCTTTCCTCCCTGGCAGACAGACCCCTGCTCTGGCCTGGTCCCACCTCCTCTTAATGGGTCTTCAAGCAGACCCGTCCCCCTTGGGGACTCAGCTTGCCAGTCCACTAGCAGTGGCTCGTGGCTGCAGGGCCCCACCGGCCCTCCTTAGTGTCCTCCTCTGCCCCAGGCTGATGGGGGCTCCCAGCCTCGCCCCGTCAGATGGCCTCCTGTGCATGCACCCCTCTGGTGGTGGTGCCCCCAGCCCTGTGTGCTTGGTTTATCTTAGTGCCCTCCCGGGGGCACCTGCTGCCAGGCTGCATGGTGCACTAGGGAAATGAAAAAAGACGCTCTTTCCTCGGATGCTTTGGTTGTCCGAGCATCATGACACCAAGTTTATGAGAGCAAAGCACGAAGTTGCCATAGGGAGCAATCTGAGATGGCGGCGTGTGCAGGGTCCCTGTGGATGTGGGGCTTCTCTCAGGGCAGGGCAGAGGAGGGAGGGGGGTGTCCCAGGTTATCACAGGGGAACTAACGATGAGGGCCCAAGCGACACCGGGAGCAAGAAACAAGAACCAGAGAGAGGGTGGGGCGTGGGGGACTGAGGACCCACGGCACCTCTGCAGACAGGGCCGCCTCCCCGTGTCCCAGGGGCCTGGCTGGCCGTCCCACCCGTCCAGCGCGTCCAGCTGGCGTGGCAGGGGGACTCCGGCTCTGGGTCTCCAGGCGCCACGTGTGCGTGTGTCCGTCCGCTCACGCACACAGGTGAGGCCATATGTGCATGCTTACGGGTGCATGTGTGGTAGATGTGCACATGTGTTGGTGGGCACGCTCGTATGCTCCTAGTCTCAGAACTTCTCCGGGGAGGCCCATCCGCGGCTCAGAGGCACAGGAGCACTGACTTATCCACCCCTTAGCTCAGCTATTTCCCTGTTTTGGGAACAGGCTCCCGTGGAATGACAAGCAGAGAGGCGAGCATGGCAGAGCACTGACCGGGCAGGCCCTTGGGAGGCAGAGTCTATGCGGCCAGTGTGGCGGGGCAGGGCTTCGGAGACTAAGTCTGCTTGGACCTGTCCTGAGGACACAGCCTGGCATTCCTGCGGGGGCTGGTGGCCGCACTCCAGCACAGTGTAGTGGTCACGAGCACTCAGCCATGTGGATGAACACGTGTCTGAGGACACTCCGGGGCCCTGGCCTCTCACCCCAGTGCTGCCCGCCCACTTAGGAGGCGCTGGTCTGACACTTGACATTCAGAAGATGGCCCTGCCTGGGGAGTCTGGGCAAACCCAATGTCCCTGAGTCCCTGAGACAGGAAGCTTGACACCCCCAGGCTGGCCACTGGGGCCCGGGCCTGAGCTTTTCCTGCTCAAAGCTGGTGGCAGCTTTCTGTGGTGGGAGGGTGAGAGCCCCCAGATTACCACCCCCTACTCGTGGGTGGCTTCTCCCTACCTGAAGGGCTTCAGTGGTGGCTCAGATGGTAAAGAATCTGCCTGCAACGCGGGAGACTTAGCTTTGATCCCTGGGTTGGGAAGATCCTCTGGAGGAGGAAATGGTAATCCACTCCAGTATTTTTGCCTGGAGAATCCCCATGGACAGAGGAGCTTGGTGGGCTACAGTCCACATGATCACAAAGAGTCAGACACAACTGAGTGACTAACAGTTTCACCCAGGGGATAATACTTGTGGGATGGGCCCTGCTTGGAGGAGCCCAGACTGCTCCCCTGATGTGATTCTCAGCTTCATTTACTCAGTCCAAGGTTTCCAGATGCTGCCTGAGGCCAGACTCATGCTGGCTGCCTCCACAGCAGACGGGCTAAGAGCTGCCCGTGATCCACGCACTAGTTCCCCGAGCTCCTTCCAGCCATCCCTTTGGCCCTGGGGCTGGCCTGCTGGGCCAGCTGAGCTGCCACTGGGCCCTTGAGAGCCCCTAAGACGTGAGGCCTCGGTCCTCCCATAGTCAAGTAACGTTCAGCAGCCTCAACTTGGACCTCCATCCCAGTTGCCGGCACCAGGAGGGTGGCTGTCTTGTCTTTCTCAGCCGGGGTGAGAGAGCAGTGGGACTGGGGCTTCAACCCTCTTCCCGCTGCGCTGAGCAGAGATGCTCAGGTATGGTCTGACCCAGGGACTCCCTCTCAATAGTCCAGGAAGGAGGGCTTTTACATCCCTGCCTGCACCTGCTCCTTAACTCTGTCCCCAACACACCCTCAAACCCACTGAAACCTTCACCCCACCCCTCAGTGCTGCCAGGCTTGCCTGTAGGGCAAGTGCAAGGCCAAGTTGGCCCCAGCCCACCCAACAGCCTTCCCACAGGCTGCATGGGGTGCTTGTCTCGGTCTACACGGAAGTCTGCACACTCAGCCTTCCTTTCCTGTATCTTTGGAAAAGCAGGGACCCTCTCTGAGCCCCAGCAGTGGCCGTGCAGTATCTCTGAGCAGTGGGACCGTTGAGTGAGAAATAGGACTGGATGAGGAACTCGGTCACGGGCCTGAGCACCATCACTCCCCAACCTCTGCTGGCGGGAGGGGCCGGGAGAGCAGCCACACATTCAGTTTGGTCACAGGGTTCTGAATCTGGCCCTCGCCTAGTTCTAATCTAAATAAATGGCCCAGAGAAGTGCATCTGAAATTTAGGGGACTGGTGAGCCCAGGGCTGCGAGCGAGCAGGGCTCTCGGAGCAGCTGGAATTTGCGTTATAAATAAGCTGACAAGTGGCTAGTGAAATTTATGGCTGTGCTGTATAAAATAGCACACCATCGCACTCCAACAGGAATGGGAAGCAGAGACCGGCCAGCCGAGGCAGCAGGCAGCCAGGGAACCTTGCTGTGACCGCGTCTGCCCCTGCCCTGGGGAAGCCAGTGGCGTTGAAGACACAGCACCAGGCAGGGAGAGTGAAATGGCCCCTGGGGCGGGGGGTGGCTGTGTCCACTCTGGGACCTAGTGGGGCCGCACCAGCCACCAGAGAGAGATTGGCTTTAGGTAACTGTAAAAACCGAAAGGAAAGATAGAAGAGATTTTTGTAACCCTGTGCTGTGTGCTTAGTTGCTCAGTCCTGTCCGATTATTTGCGACCCAATGGACTGTGGCCTGCCAGGCTCCTCTGTTCATGGATTCTCCAGGCAAGAATACTGGAGTGGGTTGCCATGCCCTCCTCCAGGGGATCTTCCCAACCCAGGGATGGAACCCAGGTCTCCCACATTACAGGTGGATTCTTTACCATCTGAGCCACCAGGGAAGCCCAAGAATACTGGAGTGGGTAGCCTATCCCTTCTCCAGCAGATCTTCCTGACCCAGGAATCAAATCAGGGTCTCCTGCATTGCAGGCAAATTCTTTACCAGCTGAGCTACCAGGGAAGCCCTTTGTAACCCAGGCTTAACAATAAAATGAACAAAGAACAGACACATATGGGCCACCCAGAGCCCTGATGGGAATGGTAACAGGACTTTGCTGGGTACGTGGATTCAACACAGTTAGCAGGATGGGGAGCCACAGAGGAAGCGATCTGCAGATGGAGGGAGGTGAGCATCCTTAGAGCCGGAGTCCCAGGTCCCGCCAGGAGCCCACGGTCAGCCCACATGCATCCAGAGTGGGACTCAAGACTCCCCACCCACCTCTGGGCAGCAGCCGGAGGGACCCCTGGACAGGCTGCCAGGACAGAGGAAGCAGCCACTCTCCTTCCCACATCTCAACAAGCTCTATGTGCTGGAGCTTGAAAAAACATCATCAATTGCCCCTCATCTCCCAGCCTCACTCAAAGATCTCTAAACTAGGACACCAGCCCAGCCGGGCAGAGGTTTGTCCACTAAGGGGTCATGCCTACTGTGTGTCACACTAAGCGGTCTGTCCTTCTCTTGCTTGTGGGGGCACCCATCTGTCAGCCAGGCCTCCATGGGCACACACGCAGTGCACACATGTGGGGTACAGAAGGCGGCGGCGGTTTTCATTGGCGTCACTGGGGTGACCTGGCCTGTGCCAGCACTGGCCTTCTGTGGATGGACTTGCACTTTCCTTCCTCCAACTGAAGCCCCTCCAATTCCCAAAGTGAGGCCAGATGCCCTAGTGACATCACAAGACAGGCCCACACCCTACACTCCTCATTGTGGGGCTGCCTTGAGCTAGATACAGTCAGGATTTGCAATGCCAACTTTCAAAGCAATTATTGTTACTCGCATCGAAACTCACAGATTGAAAGAGCAAAAGAAATCAATGATAATTAAATCCTTCAATAAACATGGACCTGAACCCCCAGGGGCTCTCACATGCAACTCTGTCCAGAAGTTGGTTCTCCTTACAGAAACACACACGGCTCCTTGTCCAGGAGAGAAGCAGGCCAAGCCTGCCTTTGTTAAATTGTAAGTCACTTTTGGAGGGGAACAGGGTGGGGGGCTGTGTGCTGGGGGCCAGCTGAGGGCACTGAGCAGATGACTGGTGAGCGATGTGAGCTGACGCTTACCCGGCTGGGACAGGGCCTGGGGGCTGTAATACCTGCAGGAGCCCCTGTGGCTGCCCTGCCCAGTGATGGGGATACACCCTCACTCTCCTGGACCCATGGGTCACTCCCAGCTGTGTGCCCGGACTACAGGACCTGACGCTGCCCACTTAAAATGATGCCAGACCCTTTGCTCCAGACGGCCGCTGTCCACCAGACAGCGCAGGATGTCATCCTGGCATTGGGACCAGCATCCAATTTGTCTCACGGTCTCCATCCCCTGGGACTCCCGGGCCCCGCCTTGGGTGGGGTCCCCGAAAGCCAGGATGTTACCCTCAGCTCTTTTCTTGCCCGACAAATGCCATAGGCACCAAGGGAAAAGGCCAGAATGGTAACAAGTGTGGCCGTGACCTTGGACGCTGGCAAGTCAGGGGTGTCTCTGAGCCCGAGGCTCCAAGTCTTTGAAACAGGGAGATGCCTACACCAGTTGTGGACATGAAATGTAGAGGCTCTCACAGCCTCCATGCACTTGTGACCACATTCTGTAGGGGGGGACCGAGGAGCGAGGTGGGAGCAGACAGGGCTCCCATCCAGGGTGGTCAGGGCACCTAGGTGAATCCTCAGGACGCCCCCAGCTTGGGTAAGATCCAAGTTTGCACGGGCCTCCTTCTCTGAGACCAGCCCACCCTGTCTTAGGGGCTCACCCTGGTCCGCTGCCCGGGCTGAGGTCAGTAATGGCCGGTCCGGTGGCTGTGGGGAGGTGGGTGGGGTTGCCTGGGTGGTGGTGATGCTGAGGCTCCCCCTCCACACAGACCACCCCTGGGCCTGGCTTTGCTCTCCAGTTGACACCCCACTGGCAGGAGGAAGGGCTGGTCCCAGACACGCTTGGGGGGTCAGTGGGCGGGAACCTTCCAGAATCCTGATCTTTACAATATTCCCTGGTGCGTGAGGGCTGAGTGGCCAGGATGGATTGACCTAGTGAGTGACCTGGAGCAAGGTCAAGCATTGCTCCCACTCGCTGCCCATCCCATGGCAGGGGAAGGGGAGGTCCGCCAGGAGCCTGCCTCCCCCACCCCAACTGGGCGGGCTCCTACCTGTACGGCTGCTCCCCAGTGTGCGTCCTCAGGTGTCTCGTGAGGTTTGCTGACCGGGGGAAGATCTTGCCACAGTACCTGGGGGGAAGCAGTGGGGGAGGGATCCATCAGGCAGGCGCTTTGCCATAGACGCGGGGACCCAGGTGTTTTCTGGTGCTGTTTCTCCCACACCTGGGGGCAGGTGACCCACTGCACATCCTGTATTTCAGTTTCTCCTCGGCCTTGGGGCCTAGCTGAGTGTCACAGAGAGGCTGGACACTCACCACTGGGCAGCTGGCACTGGCCCATGCTGGCCTGCTCAGGGCCGTGCCCCTGCCCCAGCAGTTTCTCAGCCCCCAGCCCAGCCTGGGCCGAGCTGGAAAGCACCGGCTGCACAGGCCTGTGCAGCCAGGGATGGGCTGTCTCTCCTTAGCGCTGGGCTTCCCACTGCCTCCAGAGCTGGGGTTAAACACGGACCAGCAGCCTTAGCTTCCGGCTTGGAAATTCCAACCTGCTGGCTAAGGCTGCATTTTCTCGTGCTCACTGGGGCACAGCTTGGTGAGGGACGTGTGGGTATTTTCAGAGAATGACCTCAAGAGGACAATGGCCCACCGGCTACCATGCCAGGCCCTGGCTGAGACCGAGCTTTTCTCCTGGAAGTGCAGGTTCATGCACTCACTGGGGCTGCCCCAGGGGCTCACTGCATCTCACCTGCACGTGTATCGCTCCTTGCCCTTTCTGAGGATGGGGTCTGAGAGCGTCGGGGGCGGGGACCGGAAGTTGAAGGGGTGGTGTGGGAGGGGCTGCAGGGAGCTGCCAGAGTCCACCTTCATGGCTGCAAAGCTCTCCAGCTTCTCCGTCATGGTCTCAATGGCTGACATCTGTTGGCAGGAGAGTGAGAGAGGCTGTGGGGCTCCATTGCACCCCTAGTCTTGATGCACCTGCACCCACCCCACACCTGGGAATCCTGGATGACTAAGCATGGATCGTGGACAAGCAGGCTATCATTGGAGTTAGTGGTCTCCTTCTTCTTGGCCACTGGGCTGGGTTCTTTCACTTCCTGCAGCCAGCCCTGCTCTGGCCCTTGTTTGGAACCCCGTCCCAGTCCAGGGTCCAGGCTGGGGGAGCTGCAGCCGACCATCACCTGCCAGCCCCTGGGCGACACGGGTCACCGACACTTGTGATCACAGAGCTCCTTACTTTGAAACCAGCCAGCAAGCCCTGCTGGCTTGATCCCTGGCTAGCACTCCTCATGGCTAATTTGGGATGAAGACAGAATTATACCCTTTTTTGTTCGTCTTTTTTTGAGTTGTCAAAAATTTTAGTTACTGTTGATCGCTCAGTCTTGTCTAACTCTGCAACCTATGGACCACAGTTGTCATTTCCTTCTCCATGGGATCTTCCCAACCCAGGGATTGAACCCAGATATCCCACCTTACAAGCAGATTCTTGACTGAGCTACCAGAGAAGCCCATAAAATTAAGATAGCTATCTGAATCGCAAATGTAAAAACCGCTCATAAACCTGAAGCACCACCACCACCTAGTGGCAGCAGACCATAACTGCAGGCAAAGTGCTAAAAGAAATTCAATAGCTTAAGACTACACTCAACCATGGAATGCTGAAGCCAACGTGACGTGACACAAGACGTGGTGACATGGCCCGGAGGGGCCGCCTGTCTGCTCCTTGGAGAGGCCACGGGCTTGCCTGGGGCGGAGAAGGGAGCTGCTTTCTCCTGGCATTGCTCATTCCCACCTGGTGGGCAGGGTTCCGACTAGAATCCTGTGCCTGCCTTGGGGCTGGGGGACAGAAGCAGGGAGGGGGCTGCACAGGCCTTAGCAGCACTTCTCCTCTCCGCCTAAGGCTGCCTGCTGCAAGTCAGGCCCTGTGGGAGGCTAGGATGAAACTGAGAAAGGAAGAGTTTTCACTGTGTCTGGAGTCCCTCAGGGTTTAGGCTGGGGAACAATTGAGTGGTTAGGATAAGACACCAGAAAGGGGTTAACAAACAGAAGATGGGGTCCATCCTATGGCTGAGGCCTCCCTTGACCCTGGGCTGCCACCGAGACCCTGGCCAGCTCTGCACAGTTGCAGGATTTGGGCCTCACCGTCCCTATGGGATGGGCATGCTCCCCCATCAGACGCATGCTGCTTCCAGCTGTGGATGGCCTGCCTGTCTCCATTGATGGACAGATGGACACTGCCTGACCCCTCAGATGCATCCCTAGATGATGGGGTCTAGGCACACAGACTGCTGCCTATCTGCCAGTGGGTCTCAGTTTTAGCTGCAGCCTTGGGAGGTTCCGGGACTACTGCCCCAGACTCCCTGGGACCCCAGAGGTGGTGAGGAGCAGTGGCCTGGCAGGACCGTCTCTCCCTGCACCCCCAGGGCTGCACACCTGCATGTCGGGCCTCAGAAACGAGAGGCAGCGGACCAGAGCAGGTTGTGTCTTTGTGCATTGTGGCCCCCACCCCCGCCCCAAGACTTTACAGTGGCTGGAAGCTGCCCCTGTCCAAGTGATGGCCTCACCTCAGACCATTTCATCAGGGGACTTACTAGTCACCTCTCCCACCCCCACCCCCGGATCTGGGCTCAGGGGTAGGCAGCAGGGGTGGCCAGTTGGGGAGGCGGGCAGCAGAGACAATGGGCAGCCAGCCCCCTCTTCCTCAGGCCTGGGAGGGCCTGGCCTGCCCACCCTACTTTGCCTGATCAGATATTCCCGGCCAAGCTCCCGCACAAACACAAACACAGGATGTGCCTGGCTGGCTTGCCTGCTTTTTCCAGCAGGGCCCGAGGAAACCAGGGGAAGTTCTTAACCAAACTCCGAGGCCCCCATGAGACAATGGGAGGCAGTAAGTTTAGCTGTGAACCCAGGCGGGGTGCAGGTTCCACAAACCACGGGTTTGTCCCAGGCGGGAAATGCGGAGGGAGAGAACAATGCCCGGGTCTGAAGTCTGGGTCCAGGCTGGCCCACAACTCAGTCCTGAGTCCTCCGGCTGGAGCAGGGGAGGCCCGTGGGTTTGGGGACGGGGCTAGGCCCCAAGCAGTGAGAACAGGGGCACAGAGTGCCTGCAGGCTTGGTGGGGTCTGTGGCCACTCCCCAGACTTGGAGGTTCTTTTTCCCAGACTCCTGATTCTAGTTTTGACAGGTGGCCTCGCCACCCTCTGCATCTCCGGGAGAGGGCAGTCTGTCTGTCCACGACCCCCTGGGATCCCCTGAGCTTGATGCCAGTCCCTCTGCTGCTGTCCTGCTCCCTGCCTCTGCCCTCTGCACTGCCCCCTCCTCTGCTGATCTTTCCTCTTAAGTGCCCCCATGTCCCTTGTACCAGAGAGGCTGCTGGCGTCCATACCTCCCTGGCTCTTTCCTACTCATTCTCCCTATGGTCCAAATGTTTGGATATGCTCCATCAAGCTGCAGCCCATTGCTGCAGGGGCAACATTCACTACCCCTCCCAGTCGTGGGTTGCGGTGGGCACCCGTGGGCCAGTGTCCCTGGCTGCTTCCTAGGGCGCCCCCGCCAAGGACCACCCTCCTGCCTCACCTGTCTGGCCCTGTCTCATCTTCCCCAACCTCACAGGGATGGGTGGGTGTGCAGAGATGGAAGCAGAGACCAGCCTGGGGCTTGTGGCTGGGCCTGGATGGACCTCAGGCTCCCGCTGGCCTTACCTGGGGGTGGAAGAGCAGTGGGGATGGCCTCAGGTACTTTTCCTTAAGGGCTCCCACCGGGTCGGTCACCTTCCGCTTCTCCACCCTGCTGGACAGCAACACAGAGGGTTACGGACCCCACTGAGCAGCCCAGCACTGGGCGGCTAGGGGCCGTGGTCCCTGCCCCTCCTGGCACCCACCTGTGCTCCATCGGTCACAAGGTGGGGGCCTCACCTCAGAGCCCAACTTCCACAGGCCCTGTGACCACGTCTCACCTGATGCCATAAGGATGGTCTGTGACCCGGCTGTGCACTTGCCTGTCAGCACATGTTCCCCCCACCACACCCAGGTCTGGACCCCTTCGAGTCTCCCTAGTGTCCCCCCAACCACCCAGCTGCCAGCACCCATGCATGTGATGAACGCCTGATGCCGGAGCTAGAACTCTTCCTGAAGGGTCCCATGTGTGGCAGCCTCTGCCCACTGACTCATTTGCCCAGCGAGGGCTCAGCCCTGTTGGGGTCCCTGGGCTCCCCAACAGTGGAACATGGGGCACAGGGGGGCTGCCACCTACACCCGACTTCCCTGTTCTGCCGAGCCCTTGGCACAGGTGTCTGTCCAACTGGGTGGGTGTGTGAGCAAACAAGGTCCAACTGGGCAGGGCTGTGTGAGTGATCAGCAGGTTTCTGCCCTGGGGAGGTCTCAGAGCCTCCCCACAGCAGCCAGGCAGTGTCTGCCTAGAACCTCAAGACAGCTGCTGGAGACAACAGTTCCAGAATGTTCCCCAAATCCAGTACAACTGCCAAACACAGCAAGTGGAAGAGGAGGCTGTCCCTCCTCCCCTGACCTCCTCTCACCATTTCCCAACGATGCCCGCCTCAGTCTCCCCCATGGGAGTCAAGATTTATACAAGGTGACTTGGGGAGTCCTGCCACCTCCCTGCAGGCAGACACAGCTGTGAGGACCGCCACCTTGTCTGTCCAGGGCCATACACCCACCCCTTTTAGGGTCAGCTCTGTCCCTAGGCGACCTCAGGGCCTTAGCAGAGACCCCGTTCAAAGCTGGGCCGGGTCGGTCTTTCAATAAGGCCCCCGGGGTGGGTAGTGTGGGCGGAGAGGAAGGGGTCTCACAGCGAGGGAGGGGGTATTGAAGATCGTCCTCTGCCTTCTCCCGCCCTCTGTGTCTCATGCAGCCCACCAGGCTGGCTCCGAGAAGCCCCTGCCAGCTGACCCCTGAACCCAAGCAGACACGCACCCTGCCAAGGTACACGGCTTTTGTCATCACAGTGTCCCTGGCCCTGTCGCAGAGCCAGCAGCACATGGAGGTGAGAAGGGCTGGAGGGTCGGGGCAAGGGGTGAGGGGGAATCAGCCTGGCAGTGTTGGGGTTCCTCCAACCTGGGGGAAGGAAGGTTATGGGTATGTGTCCGTGGTCACACCTGGGAAGGGGCCTGTGGGGACACTGGGGAGTTTTGCTGGAGTCACCCCAGGACCATCCAGGAGCTGGGAGGACCTTGTCCCCTAGCCCTTGGCCAGCGTTTACACAGGTAGTGACTGTAGCCCACATCTTCACTTGGAGGGAACCTTCTCAACACCACGAGTGTTCATCTTGACTGGGCTCAGGGGGCAGTGGGGAGAGCTTACCCCATATCTCGGGCATTTTGCTGGTGTCTGTGTGAAGGTAGGGACCAGGCAGCCCCTTCATCAGCAGCTGTATTCTAAATCCAGAGGGCAAGACCCCGGCACAAGCCAGGTCTCAGAGAAGTTTGGGCAGGAGGGGAGGGTTGGGGGGCCCTGTGGCCGATTCCTGCTTCCGGCCTGACTGGCTGCCCCGCCAACTTCCAGAAAAAGGCCCAAAGCCCCAAACCAGGCCTGCAGTGGGGAGGGGAGGGGTAGAGGAGGGCTGGGGGCTGGGAGGGGAGCTGGGACAGGGTGGACAAGGAGGCTGAAGGGAAACAGTTAACCCAGAGCCTCTTGCAGGCCTGCTGGCTCCAACTCGGGGGGCTTGATCAGGAGCCTTGCTTGCTAGGTCTCCAGTCCCACCCCTTCCTCTGCACGAGGGCTGCTTGCTCCTTGCCTCCTCCCTTGACCCCAGCTATCTCCTGTACCCCACACTCAGTCCCATGGATTCAGCTGAAACTGGCAGGTGCCCCTTGGGCCTTTGACAGGCATGTCCACCCCCAGAAAGCCCGTGAGCCACCGTCAGTGGTGACGGGCCTCTGATCACTTTCTCAAACCATCTGTGGATGGTGTGTTCTTAAAGAAACACCCAAGGGACCATTTCTCAGGTTTCCTGTGATGACAACGCCAAGACCTGGCAGGAAATGGAACCAGCTGCAGACACAGGCCAGCCAGGGCCCTGGGTGAGCGCGGAGCGGGGGGACCTGGGTGGGTGCGGAAGGCAGAGCAGGAGGCTGGTCCATGCTCCCTCCTCCCTGTCACTGCCAGCCCTGACATCATTTCTCCTGCTGCACCTTTGCAGGGGTGAGCTCACCTACACACCCATCCCCAGGCCCTGCCTGGCCCCTGCGCTTCCCATGAGCCCTCAGAGTGGCCACATGCTCCCTGCATTCTCATGTAGACACACTCATCTGTGTGCACACGGGCCCCCCGCCGCCTCCACAGAGCCATGGGCCTGTAGTAGTGGCTGAAGCACCACATCTGCCTGCCCCTCCAGGCCCCTCCAGGCCCGCCCATGGGCACAGCTCCCTCCTGGGGCTCAGCGCTCCCAGCACCCTGGGACACGTGCAATGGGGGCCAAACCCCCCGATCAAAGCCTGCTCAGAAACCGGGGAGGGGGAATCAGGTGGCCCCTCACCAGAAGGTCTATCAGAGGGTGGAACGCTGATGTTTTGCAGACCTTCCAGAGCTTTCACCTTTCTCCCTCCACCTCCTCCCTCTGGGGATTAGTGGCTCCTCCTCTGATTGCCTCTAGGCCAACAGGAACCCTCGCTGTGGCTCCAGAGCGCGGGGGGCCCGTGTAGGGGCCACAGGGCAGCCACAGGGAAGCAGAGATGCTAGAGCAGACCTAACAGCCAGGAGTGTCCTGTGAGGCAGAGCTGGTCCAAAGAGGGAGGCTGGAGACACCAGCAGGCGGGCCTCTGGGGTGGAGTCTGAGGGCAGGCTGGGGGTGGGGTTCAAGGGAGGGCAGCGCGTCTCCCAGCGGTGGCATCTGCGAAAGGGAGCCAAGTGTGCCCAGAAGACCCTGCCAGGTGCCCACCCTAGGAAAGGGCCGAGCCGGGCCTGGACTTCAAAGCAGCACAAACCCCTCCCTGCCCAGAGCTGAAGCACCTCCTCAAGCTGCAAAGACGGAGGGACGAAGCTTGGGGGAGCAGAGGAGGTGGTCCCCGGGGAGAGCACGTGAGGGCGGGGCGTGTGAATACCTGTAGATGGGGTCCATGAAGAAGGGCGATGGCTTGGCGTAGTGCAGGGGTGGCTGCTGGGGCAGCTGGGCCGGGCATGCCTTGGGCAGCCCCTCGCTGGGCCCCAGCCTGCGCTCACCGTACACGTGGTTCCTGCGGGGCTCCCGGGCCCCTCCGTTCTGGCTGGCCCGCGCGCGGCTGCCAATGCTCAGATCCAGCGGCTGCTCCTCACCCGACGCCGGGGCTGGGGGCACCTTGGGCGCCGGCAGGATGGGCTTGGCCTCTTTGGGTTTGGTGGTGAGGTCAAAGGGGGACTCGGCACTGGGGCCGCCAGCCTTGAGGGCGTCCCGGGGTGACTTTGGCTCGGCCTTGACCAGCAGGTTGTGGGTGAGGGCACGGTCCGTGAAGGGGTACAGGGAGTGGGGGAGGTGGGGCAGGAACTGGAAGGGGAACACGGAGTGGTAGGGCAGTGCGCCCAGCTTCTTCTCCGGCACGCC
>SJXQ01001980.1:1182922-1199211 GCA_006408695.1 Aepyceros melampus
GAGGTAGTGCTGAACATCTGCCCGCAGTCCTTGCACTTGATCTGCGTGCGGCAGTCCGCGTGCATACGCTTGTGGCGGCACAGGTTGGAGAACTGCGTGTACGACTTGTGGCAGACCTCACCTGGGGGCAGCAGGGCAGAGACAGTGGTGTGAGGGGAGGCGACCGGGACCCCGCACTGCCTGGGGCTGGGGCACCGGGGGTCTGGCTGGGTGCCTGGAGTGGCGTGCGCCTGGATGTGTGTGCGTGTGTGTGAGTGCTTGTGTGCACATGTGTGTGTACACATGTGTCACTGGGTGTGAGTACCTGCATGTGCGCTCAGGTGTATGCATGCATGTAGGTATGCACACAGGTCCATGGGCACATGCACTTATTTGCACGAGTGTGTCATGCATGAGTATGTATGTTCACAAACACCTTGCACTATAACTGTGTTATCACATGTACTTGCACACACATGTGTACATATACATATCTATGCGCATGAACTCTTCCCTGAGATTGGTTTCTGGTGACCAAAATGAATTGGCGACGATGTCCCTGCGCCTCCCCTGGGGTCCCTGGGTGGCCTGGGTAGATCTCTACCCACTTCAGCCTTCTTTCTCCACTGGAGAATGGACCCTTCTGCTCTGTGTTGTCCTGACCCCATGAGTTTGTCAGCTGGGACTGAGGTCTTCAAAGTTGCTCCCAGAGACAGGCAAAGACATGGCATACCATCACGTGTGCAGCTGCACCTGCCCATCCAGACTCCCCATTGGGTCTCCCTACCATGCCAGCCACACTGTTCCAGCAGAAGCGAGTAACAACACCCCCTGGGCTAGGCCGCCCACCTTCTTAGGTTTAAAATGCTCTCAGCTTCCCCCCTCGTTCTGCCTCCAGCCCTGTGAGCTGCTCCCAGGACAGGGAGGCCTCAGGAGCGACCAGCCCCTTGGGGTTCTTAATTCCCAGGCCTGGGAGCAGACTTCTGGCTGTGAGATCAGAGTCTGGGGGCGGCTAGAAGGTGGAGGTGGGAGGGGAGCCCCAGAGGGGGCTGGTTCCACATCTGAGAAAAGTGAGACCTCCCCAGACTGGGGTGGAGAGGCCGCTCCAGCTCTGTGCATAACAGGAGAGGGTGGCAGCCAGAGCCGAACGGCAGGCCCCCGCAGGCTCCGGCGACCCAGTCTCGCCATTTTCCCAATGGTGAGCTGAGTGTCGGCCAACCACCAGTTTTTCTTTCTCTTCTTGTTTTCCTAACCAGCAACAGAGAAACACACACACACACACACACACACACACACACACACACACTGTCTGTCTCTCTCTCTCTCTCTCTGCAGGACGATTTGCTTCCTAAATGCAGCCCCCGTGGAAACAATGATTTCAGCGTGTTTCTCACTCTCCGCACACTCGCGGCCTGATGTCATGCGAATCTCGCTGGGAGCGCTGGCCCTGAGCTGATCGTGCTCTTTAATCACAATATCTATTTATATTAACGGCTCTGCCTTCCTGGCTGTCTGGCTTGGCGGGACGTTTTCAAGGCTGAGGGGGAAGAGCACTGCCTCGTTTAATCAAATCTGCCCTTTTTGGGAGGAGGCTGGTGCAGAAGGGCCGCTCCTCCTCGGGGAAGGTCTATAAATACCCTCAGGCCGCCTGCCGACCCTGGGTGGGGGCTCCTGGCCAGATGAGTGACGCCTTGCTACGTTCCCGGCCCTTGAAGAGGCTCAGTGACGCCCTCCGTCCCCCACAGTGGGGCTCCGTGGCACCTCATCAGTGGCTTCTGCCATCTGAGCTTGGAAATGACAACCTCCCAGGGCAACTCCCGGTGTGTGTGGTGGGGATGGCTCGGGGACCAGTGGCCATGCCTGGGCGAAGGGAGCCTGGGACCTTTGCTTCCCATCCACCCAGTCACATGAGAAAGGGGTCCTGATGAAATGCTGGGGCTACAGAGAGGTCTTTGGGAGACTGAAGTCCCTGGCGAGGTGAGTCCTGGTCCTGTGATGGCTGCAGAGCTGGTGAAGGGAGCTGGCTTGCTGCAGGGGCTGGGAAAGGCCCAAGCAGTCCACCATGAGCTGGACGTAGGACCAGTGCCTGGTGGAGTGTACCCATGCCCTGCGGGATGCAGAGGGACCCTGGCCAGCTTGTGCTGGTCAGCAGTTTCTTTTCCTGTAAAGTATGCATGTGGATTGTGTGTGTGTGCACATGCACACGCATACACATACTCACTCTCAAGAAGTGCACTTTCCCTGACTGAGGGAGTGGGTGACCCAGGTGAGATGGGCGCTCAGTCACCTCTAGCAAGACAGCTGGAAGCCTAGGTTCAGGGCAGTGGGCAGGAGGGGCGCACAGCCTCAGCTACTCAACAAAGGCCTGACCAGCCAGAGAGTATGGCCTCTTTGGGGGAGCAGTCCAGTCCTATGAGACCCCCACATTGGTGAAACCACTGAGATCCAAGTCCTCAATTTCCCAGAGTTAGCTCCTCCCACCCCCAACACTGATGTGCTGGGACCCGAGAGGTCCCAGGCCACCCAGCCTGGGGTCAGCAGCCAGGCCCCTGGAGCTGCAGCAGGGCCTCGAAGGCCTGGTCACTTCACACTGCCAAGACTGTTTCCTTCTCTGTCACTTCCCTTCGGTTGGACACAGCGTGGTCCCTGCTCCGTCAGGTTTTGTAAGGGTGCTGCGAACTCATGTGTGTGAAATGACGGCTCAGCACAACCTTGTGTGGACAATGACGCAGCACAATCTTATGTGAATAACCCTTAGTGTGATGCTGATGTGAAGGATGAGTTGGGACGATCTCGTGTGATGCTGACTCAGCAGAATACTGGTGCGAACGATAAGTCAGGACAACACTGGTGAGTTAAGCTGGCTGATGAGTCAGCTCTGTGTTGGTGTGAACAGTGACTCAGCACAATCTTATATGAAAGACTCCCAGGGCAATGCTGGTGTGAACAATGAATCAGGTCAAGTTCCTGTGAATGCTGACTCAGCAGAATGCTGGCGTGACCCACGAGCCAGGACAACGCTGGGAGTTAAGCGGGCTGATGAGTCAGCTCTGTGTTGGTGTGAACAGTGACTCAGCACAATCTCAAGTGAGATGACTTGGTGCAATGCTAGACAGAAGAACCTTCAATATCTCCTAAACTCTGAGAAGTGGGTCACGCTCCTGCATTGGCCCACTAGATTCCCAGGACCTAACCCTGTGACCTCTGACTCCTCTCCTATTACTTCCCTCCTCAGACACACCACAAGCTCAAGGCTTCTGTGCTCACAGCGCCCTGCCATGAGCCTTCTTGGCAGGCACCCCGTCGCTCTCACTCCACCCTCTGCCCACCTCCTCGAGCTCTCTGCCAGAACTTGGGTCACCTATTAGACCATCCCACCTCCCAGCGTATGGGCCAGATGACACCTACTTGGGCACCTGGAGAGCCTCCTGACCCTGCAGCCCTCCTCCCACCCTGGTGATGGCTTAGCTTCCATCTCTTCCACTGGCAGGTCAACAATGTGTGGACAGGGGTCCAGTTATTCATGGCTGGCCCCTGCCACCCAGGTTAGCTCAGGCATGCAGCCTGGGGTCCCCGAAGGCTGCAGGTGGGTGGGAAGCATTGATATTATCACACCTGCTGGAGCTCTGGGCAGCCCGTGTTTGGGGGGAAGGAGAGGCAGGGAGGGGAAAGGTAAGTTGCTGACTTCTCTGCAGGACCACAGGGATCTTCATTACCCACTGCCCACCTCTAGCTACTGGATGAGTGAGCCACAGGGAGGACCCAAGGGGCGCAAGAGGGGAAAGTGAGGCCAGAGCAAGATGGATCCCAGAATAAGAGGGTGAGAGGGAGCAGGGTAATGATAAAGTGGCACCAGGAGGCAGCCACCCCTGGGCAGAGGGATTGGCAGCTGCCACAAGTATGTTCTGGACAGATGGGGTCCCACAAGCAGGGAAGAGGCTGAGGACTTCACCCCTTGGCTGGCCCCCAGCACGCCCCGCCCTGGGCACGCTGGGAGGGAGCTGGGCGGGCCCGGGCGGCGACCCCTCACTCACATATGAAAGGTTGACGGTGCTGTGGATGTGCTTGTGCTGCTTGAGGCCCGAGGAGGTGGCGAAGGTCTTCCCGCAGTCCGGGCAGGCGTGGGCCCGGGCGCCCACGTGCTGCGAGCGGATGTGTCGCTGTAGGTTGCTGGGGTCCGTGAACACCTGGGGACACAGACTCCAGTGCATCACATCCTGTTGGTTGCTCCCTGTGGAGCCCGGGTCAGGTCACGGGACCGGGGTCTCACTGGGCGCTCTGCCCACCGCCCTGAGCCTGGCCGGACCGGTCTCTGCTGGGGCAGTGACACGCTGGATGGCCTTAGGTGGGCTGTCAGGCCTCCCTGGACTCTGGTTCTTCAATAATAATTCCTGAGAGAACTGTGGCTCCGAGGGTGCTCCAGACAGGAGCTCAGAAGCTTTAAGCTCCGGGTCTTTGACCCGGGAGTCTGTCCTGCCATGTAGGTGGGAACCCGAGAGGACCTGGTCTGGCCGCCCTCTCCTTCCCCGTTGTGCAGCCCCACACACTTCCTGTCTTCCTCTCGAATGCATGGGGGCCTGTGGTCCCCACGCGTGCTCTGCGTCTTGGCTTGGGCGGGGCTGTCGGGGGGAGCCTGGTTACCTTCACGCAGTTTTCACATTCGAAGCGCTTGCCGCTGTCGTGGGACATCTGGTGCCGGATGAGGTTGGACTTCCAGTTGAAGGCCTTGGGACACTGGTCACACTTGTACTCTCGCTCCTCCGTGTGGACGACCATGTGCTGCTCCAAGCTGCACACGGGAGACCGGGATCACCAGGGGCCCGGAGGGTAGGGCCTCCTCCCCGCCCCTCAGAGCCCCTGCCACCTCCTGCTCCGAGAGCAGAGAGAGGCCTGGCAGCCAGTCTGTCTGCCTCCTGCCTGGACAGGGCAACTGGGTGGACCAGCAGACATGGCCTTCCCACGTCGGATGGAGGGGGGAAGCCAGGGCATGGATGGAGTTCGGGCCCTCACCCAAGACCACCCCCAGGCATCCAGAGCCAGGCGGGGCCCCAGCTCACACTTCTGTATTCAAGACAAACTTCCCTTTGATGCTAACCTTGGGCCTAACAAAAAATGGGTCTAGAAACTTCCAACATTGCCGCGAGTCCCAGAGGAGCCCTGGAGTGGGGGTGCGGCCCAGGAAACCCAAGGCCACCCCTCTGAGTGCCCAGAGCATGGCCCCCGGCCAAGCCAGACTGAAAGACTGCCCACCACGCACACACCATGGGAATGGTGGGAGTGAGCAAGGGGTCTCCACGTGAGATGTGATGGGAAGGCAGGCACAGCTGTGGGGAGGGGTGAACTGGGATGAACAGGCCGCCTGCAGCCACCCCCCCACCACCTCGGGGGATGCCCCACTTCTCCTGTCCCAGGTATGACCGTTAATCTTCATGAGCAAAGCAGCAATACATCACGGCCCGTTAATTACGGGGCCCAGCCATCCATTTAGATCAGAAACGCCTGGTTCTCCAGCACCCGGCAGATTGTATCTTTTCCCCTGTTGTTAATTGTGATTTATGTGTTTATGTAAAGAAAACACGGGTCCTCTTGAGCAGCGCTTACCGCCAAGGGCCTCGGTCGGGATTTGCCCAAACTCTTATTTTCTCAGTCATCCGTTCTGGGTGGAGGGTTTCCCATCCCCAGGGGGCTGTGACGGGATTGGCATTCAATTCCCCTCCATCCTACAGCCAGTTAGTGACCTGATGGAGTTTCACTCTGACTTTGCAGGGGCTGCCCCAGAGGAAATCCTCAGAGGCGGAGGACGGGCATATGTTGTGAAGGTCTTCACCGGTCCCCGAAGCCTGTGGACTTTAGGGCCTGGTTCTTCCCCCTTGGGTCCCCAATTCCCAGGTCCTGACTTCTGCCTTGCCTTGGGGCCTGGGAGGCTGCGTCCAGCCATCGCATGGCTGGCTGGACATCAGTGCCCACTTCCATGAAGTCTCCTGGGACAGGTGGAGGCTTCCATGGGACGCAGAGGCTGGTAGCTGGGGTTGGGGGTGAAGGGGCCCCTGGGTGGCCCCTTCCTGCCCACATCCACTGTCTGGGAAGGAGCTGCATGTGTCCAGAGGGTCAGGCCACTCCAGAACCCCTTGGGCAGCGTCCCCCAGCCTGGCCCTGGACCTCACCCTGGAAATGGTCCTGGGGCTTGACTCTTGCCTATCTGGGGGTCTGGCCTGTGTTCCTGACTTCCTTCAAGTCTGTCCCCACAGCTCAGCCCTGGTGACATGATGGGGGCGTTGCAGCAGTGGCTCCAGTGGGTGCCTTGAGGATCTTCTGTGGATGGGGAAGCTCTGACCAGGGGCCAGGACTTTAGGGTCAGGGTGTGAGCTGTGACCTCCAACTGCTAGCTCGTGGGCCTGCATTGTCCCCAAGAGTAGATGAGTGGGCCGGGTACCTGCCCCAAAGGCATATCTCCATGCCATCTAGAGCCTTGGATTTCTCAGCCTGGGCAGGCTGTAGGGCCCAAGGCTGACCTCTGCCCTTCTCAGGGCTCCCCCTGTGCTCCCAGGGCCAACTGACCCAGCTGTCTGTGATGCCCCTGGGGGGTGGGAGAGGCGGGCAGGGGAGGGGCTGCACCTGTACTTGGTGGGGAACATCCGCTCGCAGTCCTTGCACTCGTGGGCCTGCCCGTCACCACCACCACCGCCCAGGCCCTCAGGCTTGAGCTCCTCAGCCAGGCCCTCATAGAGCGCGGCCCCCACTGAGCTGCACGCGTACTTCTTGTGGCGACGCAGGTCCAGCTTGGACGGGAAGAGCTCATCACACGCGTCACAGCGGAACGTGGGCTCCTCTGCAGGGGAGAGAGGACCAGCGTGGGGAGGCGCCCAGGACCCACCCCAGGTGTACCCAGGCCCGGGGGCTGCAGGGGGTGCGGGGAGCCCATGGGCTTGCCCCTCAGGCTCCGGCATCCTTTCTGCTCATGTCCTGTGCTGAGAGAGGCTGCCCCAGGGACCCAGAGGGACCCTAGACTCCATCATAAGGAATTCTGAGGAGTGTTGGGCCCCGTGCCGGCCGGGAGCAAAGAAGGAAGCCAGGCTAAGTGCTTTGTATATGAATTAGGAGGAGAGACGGCTGGCTCTGGTGCGTATCATAAACGATTGTCAAGGTCAAACAAATAAAAAGGAGGCGGCTACTATGAAGTTTACGAGGCAGCATCCTGCGGACCCTGCCAAGCCAGACAGCTTGGAGCTGTGAGTCCCGCGGAATGACCTCCGAGCCATTCTCCGCCTGCGGCTGCCTAGACCAAGCTTATCCCCAGAGCAGGGGCCCCCTCTTCCCTGCTGAGGACCACCCCGTGTCCCCCAGGTCTGGATAGAGAACCCACACAAATGAATGAAAAGGTGTTCTTGTGAGTGGCTGTGTGAACGCGTGTGCTCCTTGTGCACAGGTATGCAGCTGTGTGTGAACGTGGGTGGATACTCCAGCATGTCTGCCTCCTTCTCGGGGCACTTTTGCATGGGTGTGTGTCTTTGTGCACTTGTGCTCATGGTTGTGCTGGTGTCAGGTGTATTCTTGTGTATGTGTGCAAGTGTTTCTCTCTGTGGCTGGTATGAAAATTCGCATGTCTGCGTAGCTTCACACTTGTACGCCTGCATTTGTGCATGTTTGTGTGTTCATGTGTGTGCTTACTTGGCACATGTGAATGGATGGGTTTCTGTGCACGCATATGTGTTATGTGTGCACACATGCGTGCATGTTAAGTGTACACATTTGTGTGCATGACTGCCCATGAGTTAGTGTGTTGGGTGTGCATGTGTATTCGTGACTGCATGCACACCTGTGGGTGAATACACACTTGTATACACGTTTGTGTCTCTGAATGTGTGTATGAGTTGTGATTGTATTTGTGCATGTTTTAGTGTGTTGGTGTGAATCTGTGTGGGCATGTGTGCATTTATGTGTGAGAGTGTGCACGTGCACATGATCAAGGACCTCTGGGCCCCGCAGTGGGCAGAGCCTTGACCTTGGGCTGGATGCTAACTGGAGGGGCCTGACCCTGAGGGGTATAGAAGCCAGGGAGGTGGGGACATGGAGGGAGGCAGGGGACTGACTGCCTCCTGCCCCCTCCTTGTGGCAGAAGGGCCACCGTCAATGTCCAGATTGCTGAGGAGGGAGGGGGTGGCTAGGCAATGCGAGCCTGTGGCCAGGGTTTAGGGGGAAGAGGGAGGTGGACTACAGGCAGGGAGGCCTCCTCGAGACTGGAAGCTTCCCTGGGCCTGAGGGCGGACGCACTGCTCCCACAGACACCTGAGGGTGGGGTCTGGCCACATCCGGCACCCAAGAGAGACATTCCTGTGGGATCCAGTCCTGAGATGCCCCTGGCTGAGCCCCCAGGCCTTGGACAACACCCTGGGACACACAGGGAGGCAACTGTCACCTTCCCTGGGAGCCTGGGGGACATGCATGTGTTGGGGGAGCCAGGCCTGGTGCTGACCAGACGCAACCAAGTCCTGGTGACCCAGCCCATTGGCCAACGTGAGGCGGCTGTCAGGAATGGTCTTGCTCGCAGGAAATCAAGAACAAGACAGGGAAGCAGCGTCTGCTTAGAGTCTGCGGAGTCTGGGGGTGATGCCCAGTCCTGCTCTGTGTGCAGGGACCTGAGCTTAGTTAGGAGCTTGGAAGGCTGTACCCCGACCCCTGGACCTGCCTCAGACACAGGCCGATCCACAGGACGGACTGCAGGAGGCCAGAGGGCCAGCAGGTCCTCACCAACCACAGAAGCCTGGGCGAAGGAGGCGGGGACGGCAGCTGCACAGCTGACCCTTCAGCCAGCATCCGCGAACACAAGACCTGTAGGAGCCTGGTGTCCCTGCCACGACGCAGCACTGCCGGCCAGAAGGAAAGGGACGCACTGTGGCTGTCTGGAGAGCTAGGTCAGAGAAGATTCTAAGATGAAGCCCATCAAGGCCCTGGGCCGGTCCTTGGTGCCACAGTGGTGCCCCAAACATGATCCCAGGAGGGGTCAGGTGGGCAAGAAAGACACACCTGGCAAAATAGCCACTGGCAGGTCTGTAAGATGTTGCCTCTAAAACAGGAGGGAGGGGACTTCCCTGGTGGTCCAGCGGCTAAGATTCTGCACTCCGAGTGCAGGGGGGCTGGGTTTGATTCCTGGTCAGGAAGTAGATCCCACATACCACAGCTAAAAATTCTGTGTGCTGCAACTAAGATCCGGCACAGCCAAATAAATAAATAAATAAATAAATAAATAAATATTTTAAAAAACGACAACAAATAAAAATAAAGCAGAAGGGAGCCTGGAGGCTGCTTCAGGTAAGTGTCCACTGTGAGCTTAGCACCTGCAGTGGAGCGCCTCCATATGGCCAGCCTGGTGCCTGGGAACGTTATCATGCTTCCTCCCCTGAGCCTTGCATCAAGCCGCAGGTTTTATCACCAGTACATGGAGGCCAGGGCAGGCCGCTTGGCTCGCCTGGGGCATCCAGAGGTGAAGTGGCAGAGCTGGTACCCACCCTTCTCTCTGCTGGGTGCCTGGGGGCAGGCGGCTGAGTCCCAGTTTCCCGCTGAGGGTATAAGAAAGGCACCCTGTGTGGCATGTGCATAGTGAGGCAATGTCAGTGCCCCCTGCCGCCACAATCCCTCACAGGGCTTCCCTCTCCTTAGAAACATGGGGTCCTTCCCACTGGAACCAAGAACACCATCTTAGAACACAACCGGATGCCCAGGCCCCACAAAACTGCTGTTGTGGGTTTGCTCTGACTTCCTGGGCTGGAATGAGGCTGAGAGGGGCCCTCCCACCAGCATTACGAGGAAGTGAGAAATGTCAGTTTGTATCTTACTCTTTTGTGCTAAGCGTGCTAAGTCACTTCAGTCGTGTCTGACTCTTTGTGACCCATATGGACTGTAGCCTGCCAGGCTCCTCTGTCCATGGAGATTCTCCAGGCAAGAATACTGGAGTGAGTTGCCATGCCCTCCTCCACGGGATCTTCCCAACCCAGGGATTGAACTTGTGTCTCTTATGTCTCTTGCATTGACGGGCAGGTTCTTTACTATGAACGTCACTCTTTCTGGACCCAAAACAGTCACTGAAATCGAAATTTGAAAAGAAAAGAAGGGCCAACCTCACCTTTTCACAGCACTGACCAACTTATTTTTCCAGCTTGGATCTGGAATTGGGATTTATATGAAAATTCAGCCTGCATCTCACTTCAAAGGCATTGGAGAGCGTCCTGGAGGTGATGGAACCAGTGATGGAGGGTGCCCCCCTTCCACGTCCCCATCCCACCAGGGACCCAAGTTTGTTCCTGTCGAAGGACAGAGGCTGGAACAGGACACATCCAAGCCTTGCCCACTCATGCCATGGTGTGGACAGGTACCCCTCATCTTCCACACAGGTAAAGTTGGCATCGAATACACACCTAGGGCAAGCTGGATGGGGCAAGAAAGATGTGCCTGGACTGGATGGCTTTCACTTTCCCAGCACAAGCAACTCCAATTAAAAGAAATACTAGAGCATGTCACACGCTGATTGTATTACGCTACATTGTGTTGTGTAGTTGCGTTGTATTATGTTATACCTGTCTGTCTCATGCTTTATACAAGTATGCTGCATCCTCTTGACCTTTTCTGGAGAGGGGCAAAAGTTAGCAATTTTGAGCCATTCTCAAAAGAAAGGCATATTTGAATGGAAATGATTTTCTTTATTTTCTCCCAAGAGCAAGAAGTTCTCTTGAAAGGGAAATCTTTCTCCTCTCTACTGAAAAGAGTAAAAACAAAATAAAAAGTTCCTGGAACTAATGAACCTGAAAGTGGCTTCCCTCTGCTCTGAGTCACTTGTAGGAAAATTGGAATTGAATTTCTTTACAAAGCTGCAGCCAGTCCCGGGTGCACAGGGTTGGGGCCACTCCCTGCTGTGAACTGGCAGAGCAGGTCCCCCCACCCTCCCTTCTTCCGTGATACCTGGAGGTCATCCTGCCAGAGCCCCTGCCCCCAACAAGAGCAGGCAGCATTGTGACTCAGAACTGAGCTCTCCTCATCTAAACCCGGGGAGGGGGGCAGTGGGCCAGGGCAAATGCTCTGACTTCCGCCCAAATCCAACTAAACTGAGACCATGCTGGCCTGATGTCTTGTGTGTCGAGTCTGAGCCTTGCGTCTGTCTGAAGTTCCCTCGGCAACTTTTCGTGGCAAAGCAGGAATGTAACAGAAAATAAATCAGTGCCTAATGGCTTCAGGGAACCCAGGGGGACACAATTATGTGGCATCTACATGCTAATCTACAGACTGGAGGCTCAAAAGCCCTCAAGAGCCCACTCCAAGTTCCTGCCGTGATAAGGGGCCCTGCATTCACTGGGACTGGGATAAAAGATTTTTTATGATAATTATCTTAGTGAGGAACATTTTTACATTTTCTTTCTGTGCGATTCAGAGTTAACTGAGGAGGGGTGGCTGTTGGGAGGTGAAGGAGTGATCCTGACAGCCAAGGGTATGAAAAGTCAAATATTTGACGTTGGACTATTATGTGTGGAAAGCAATTAGCCCACAGATGTTTGATAAATTAGGAAAATGCAGACCCAAGTTATTTAAGATCAGGCATTAGAAGAGGGACAGGAATCAAGGTTTCTATAACCTTTTGGAAGAAAGACAGGTCATCATACAAACAAACCCATGGCCCAGCGTGGTTGGATTTATCTTTCTGAGTGCATTATTTAAGATTCACAGATCTTTTCAACAATTATTTTAAGAAAAATGAGACCATCCCCCTGATACCCAGAGCTTAGCCACCTACTTCCTTTCTCGAAGGGCTGATTAAAACCAAAGTCTAGAGGAGAGGGTGGGTCGAATCTATTTTATAGAATTGTCCTTTTCTAGAGAGAGCCTTTGGAAGAACTTGCGGGCGCAAAGTGCTGCCCCACAAAGGTGGGCCACGCTTGAGGACCGAGAAGGTCACCCTGCTCCTGGGGGCTTCCTGCTAATTCCGACGCCTAGCTCCCTGGCCCAGTCAACCGTGCTCCCAGGCCGTGACACTGGAGCGGTTCCTTAGAGAAACTTGCAGTTAGTGGCATTAATCATTAAGCCTTGGAGTGTTTGTGTGTGTGTGTGTGTGTGTGTGTGTGTGGAGGGGGGCTGCGGGGGAAGAAGGACAGGAGGGAAAAGCCAGCCTCCCCCTTTCTCTAGCAGGAATGGAATCATCAACACCAGAGACGGTGAGAAGCAGAGGCTGCCTTCGGCCACTTGTGGGGTCTCACACAGAGAAGAGATGCCATCTATTCAGCCACAGCACATAGGGAGTTAACTGACCAGCCTTGTTGCCAAGCAGCTTCCTCCAACTGACTTTTCCTCTGCCACTTAAAAATGGTTCCAGGATCCCAAGGTGAATGGGCACACTGTTTAACAATGTGGATGGAGGAATAGAAATCTGGATTTCAGAAATCTGAGCCTGTATGAGACTGAGGTTTTCTCAAGCATCATCAGAGACGTGCCTGGGTGTGGAGAACAAGGAATGGAAGCGTGTCTACTGGACACATACTGTGTGACCAGCTGAGAGGAAAGGACACTGGGGACACTTCCTGCAGTCCTGTTGGAAGAGCTTGCTTAGAGGGGTCCTCTGAAGCCCTAAATATTCCCTCTCACCAAATAAACTTCCCTTAACCTTTCTCTCGGAGAAGGCAATGGCATCCCACTCCAATACTCTTGCCTGGAAAATCCCATGGACGGAGGAGCCTGGAAGGCTGCAGTCCATGGGGTTGCTGAGGGTCGGACACGACTGAGAGACTTCACTTTCACTTTTCACTTTCATGCATTGGAGAAGGAAATGGCATCCCACTCCAGTGTTCTTGCCTGGAGAATCCCAAGGACGAGGGAGCCTGGTGGGCTGCCGTCTATGGGGTCGCACAGAGCTGGACACGACTTTAGTGACTTAGCAGCAGCAGCAGCAGCAACCTTTCTCTGGAGATTTCTGCTTTTAACTAAAGGTGGTCATTGCTTCCAAACACATGGATGGCATCACTGCACTCTCTTAACTGAGACTGAGACTCTCCTCTGGCACAGAGCTCTAGGGGCCGAATGTTTCCAAGCTGTGAAATGGGTCTTTTTGTTTAAGTCTTGCAGAGAGTATA
Organism: Aepyceros melampus; assembly: GCA_006408695.1. Classification (NCBI taxonomy): domain Eukaryota; kingdom Metazoa; phylum Chordata; class Mammalia; order Artiodactyla; family Bovidae; genus Aepyceros; species Aepyceros melampus. The sequence continues at coordinate 1,196,011 of SJXQ01001980.1, forward strand.
CTGCTGCTGCTAATGATAATTATACAGTTTAAAAAGAGCCCCTAGGACTCTCCCACTACAGAGATGTCAGGCAGCATGTCGTGTTGTCTCAAGTCGTGTCTGAATTCAGGCCGTGGCCCCCGTAACCCAAGGAAGAGAAAGCAAAGTGCTCAGGTTGAGAAGTTGTTGGGAGGAATTGGTTCTGCCCATCTGGGGCCTGGGGGCTGGACCATGGGCAGCAGTTGGGGAACCCCCAGCTCCTGTCACACTGCCCAAGTGCTGGAGCACCAGGCCTCTGCTCCTGTGGGTGGGGGCTTACCATCCAGGCTGGGAGGCACCGCCCCCAGAGAGTAGGCGCCTTCTTTCACATGGACCAGCAGCTCTTCTCCTGGCTCAATGTCCTTAATGACTTTATAATAAATCTAGGATGGAGAAACCAGAGAGAAAGGGTCAGCATTGTCGGCCTGGCTGCTTTAAAAGCCACATCGTGCACACCCGGCCCGCACGCCATTGACACTGCTCATTGGGGAGCCTGCCCCGCTGGGCCCTTGACCTGCCTTCTAATTGCTGCTAAGAGGTTCCCCTTCGGAACTTGGCAGGATACTCTCAGGAGGACTAGAGTCTATTTTTAGCTAGTTTGATCCAGATTTTGGATAAAGGGTGTGCAAAAGGAAATGGGTGAGGATTAGCCCTGAAGTTCCCAAGCAGGGCGGGTCCTAGCAGGAAATATCAGGTAGGGAGAGCGGCTCCTTTCGTCAGAAGTGGAGCCTGGTTCCTTTTGTCAATATATACGTAAGACACTCTCTGCTGTCTGGGGCCGGGGTGGGGTCTTCACCCTTGAGTGTGGGTTTGGATGTTTATGAAAGTGGCCATGAAGACAGACGGCGGTCCCGTGTGCCAGGTTGACAGGCGTGAGTCTCAGATGAGTGTGCACATCTCCCACAGGGGGAGGTGGAGGGGAGCCTGTGCCAGCCACAAGCTCGGTGCCAGCAGCTGTGGGTGTCTGAGATCAGGGATAGCTCTGAAAACAGGTAGGGGTCAGGTGGGGCTCGGGGTAGAGTGTGTAGTCTGGAGCAAGCTGTGAGGGATGAGCGTCCAGCACCAATACTCTGAGCAGCCCTGTAGCTTGTCAAGGTATCCCCTGAAAAAGCACCATCTGCAAGGTGGGTGGTGGCCATATCTGGAAAACTCCAGCTACTCAGGAGGGCAGCCTGACCAGCGTCGTCTGGGATGAGGCCCAGGGAGCCTGGGAGGCTCTGGGAGAGACTGAGGCCTTCCTTGCCTTTGCCAGTCCCTGCCCAGGGCCCCTGCCCTCCTTGGGGAACCAGCTCCTCTGGGGGGGGGTGTTGCCCACTCTCACGAGAGCAGGGCAGACGCCAGGAACCCTGCATCTTAAATCTGGAAACGTCAGACAGCAGGCTGCATTTCTGTTAGACCAGTCCACTGCCTCCCATGCCGGCATGCGATGTCGGGTTTCTCTTCAGAGCACAGTAACCAAGGCACTTCTAGGAGTGCTGAGGCTTGGTCACAGGACTGGCTGGGAGGCCAGGGAAGGATCTGAGGCCAGTCCATCTGCCTGGGGAGACCCGGGGGGCGGAGGCATCTCCAGGCCATTCCTGCCCGAGGTTCTTCAGCGCCTTCTGGTGGAGGGCCTGGAGGTTGGGCGTCGGGCTGGGCACAGTTCAGGCGCCCTGGGGGCTGACCTGTGCACTGCCGGCTCACCTCCCCCCATGCCCCGGGGAGACATCCAGAAGGCTGAGTTTGCCCCCTTTTGTGGGGCCCCTTTCCCTTCTCCCTAGTCCAAGTCCAGCTGTGGATGCCCTCACAGATCACCAGTTTCAACTAACTCCAGAATGACACCAATGTGCTCTCAAAGGGACAACAGAGCCACATGGCGTCCCGAAATTCCCTGCTGAACACGTGGATGGTGGAATGTAACCCGTAGAAGGACACATGTACAGATGTCTTATCAATATGTACTTGCTAGTAATTTCATTTGGCAACTATTCCCTGGCACGTCGCTAAAATAAGGATGAGATTTTTAAAATGGAGACTAGGCTTCCCAGCTGGCACAGTGGTAAAGAATCTTTCTGCCAGTGCAGAAGACACAGGAGATGTGGGTTCAGTCTCTGGGTGGGGAAGATCCCTTGGAGTAGGAAGTGGCACCCCACTCCAGTATTCTTGCTTGGGAAATCCCATGACAGCGGAGCCTGGTGGACTCCAGTCCCTGGGGCCACAAAGAATCGGACACGACTGAGCAACCGCACAGCACAGAAACTGTACCATATTACCTTCTGTAGTTAAATCAATTGCTATTAAACTCCCAGTTTTGTATTATTTTATCTAAAATATTACACAGTGCTCACAGACTTAGAGAAAGAACTTATGGTTTTCAGGGGTGAGGGATGGATGGGGGAAAGGGATAGTTAGGGAGCTTGGGATGGACATGCACACACTGCTAACTTTAAAATGGATAACCAGCAAGGTCCCATTGTACATACAGCACATGGAACTCTGCTCAACTGTCACATGGCAGCCTGGCTGGGAGGTGAGTTTGGGGGAGAATGGATACATGTGTTATGTATGGCTGAATCACTTCACTGTCCACCTGAAACTATCACAACATTGTTAATTGGCTACACTCCAATACAAAATATAAAGTTTAAAAGAAATTACACAGTGGGTGAAATAATTGTTTTTTTTTTTTTTTTTTAAGTCACACTCCAGCCACTGTATTTTAGAATCAGACCCAAAGTGCATCTCATGCAGGAACAAAGCCAGGATGAGCCCCTGACCCATCCCGCCGCCCGGAGTATTAATACAGCTTATAAATAAATACACAGGCGTAATCGCACTCATCCTAGCGGTGAGCCAGCGCATCCAGCAAGGGCAGGCTTAATGCGCCCGCCGGCCGCTCTGTTCTTGGGTGCAGGCTGCCGGTGGCTTCCCGAGGGTCTCCGTTAGAGGGCAATGTGGACCCGTCCGCAGTATCCTCCCAGGCTAGGCCTGCGCCCCGCGAGGGCCCGGAACATGAGAGGCCGGCGGCGCGCTCTGACCTATGTCCCCAGATGCTGGACTTCTGCTCCCGCCGGTCTTCCGGGGCTGACGCGGCTCACCGCCCCGCCTCCCCCTCCGGCTCTGCGTCCCCCTCCGACACTTTTGAGGGCCACCCACCCTTCCAGGACCCCTAATCCCCCCTCCCCAGTGGGCCACCAGGTCTCC